>JAREYC010000012.1:24482500-24807500 GCA_030015325.1 Cryptoblepharus egeriae
CAAAACCAGCCAGCGCCGGGCAGAGACGCTTGAATTCTGCTCCTGATAATTTCCGTTAATGAGAAACAAATGTGCAGCATTAAAACCAGAATACCATGACATCTGCCTCGGCTTCGAGGCATTCCAGAGATCTCATGATTTAGTTCCCGTGAAGCTGGTGTTTCTGATAAATAGACACAGCAGCCTTTTAAAAAAAATATATCCCAGCCAGAATATTCTGTTTACAGCTGAAATTGACCAGACAAGAAATTAGAACAGACTTCATTAAGCTCCCCAGTTTGGTGCATTCAAATGAACTCTTCTCCCGTTCACCTTTAATGGCCAACAACTTGCCTTTTTGCTTTACTCTGCTGCTTTGCATGGTAATTTACCTTCTCTTCACAGCAGACGCAGCCAAGGTGGACAAACGTGGCATTCACAGAGATGGAACTCAAGGGATTATTTTATATTTCTATTGGCTGTCTCAATAACCTATAAGTCCAACTATAGACCTTTGCACGAGGAAAGGCTCTGGATTTGTGATTTTTCAACCAGTGTGTCGTGGCACACCAGTGTGCCATGAGAGGTACACAGGTGTGCTGTGGGAGTTTGGACAATATTTATTTATTTATTTATTTATTTATTTATTTATTTATTTATTTATAAATTCATTCGTTCATTCATTCATTCGTTCATTCAATAAACATCAATTGTTACAGTAATAAAGTTATTTTATTTAGCAGGGGGAGAGTAGCTGGCTCTACACATCCCCATCGATGTCTGTTCTAGTGGCTTCTGCTGGTGTTCTTTTGCATCTTAGATTGTGAGCCCTTTTGGGACAGGGACCCATTAGTAATTAATTAGCTATTATTTTTTCCTTTTTCTTTGTAAATTGCTTTGTGAACTTTTTAGTTGAAAAGCGGTATATAAATCAGACAGATAGAATTGAACCCCCCAACAGCAGCATGGTGTGCCTTGACAATTTTGGCACCTGGTTGGTGTGCCATTAGAAAACCACTAATGGCACACCAACCAGGTTCAAAAACACTGCTTATTGTCCTCAATTTCTTCCCAGAATTTGTATGGAGTAAGAAGGGAAGGGTGCAGACAACACCAAATGACACCTTCAAGGGGGAGTGACACAACTACTTGCCAAAATTGTGAAAACCTTGGTATTTTCAAATAATGGCACAATATTATATTTCAGTGGGTAATTTCACACAGCATACAATGAAATAAACTGAGCAGAAAAATCTATATTCTTTCAAATGTTGCAGCTAAATAACCAGGAAAAAAGAAAACACAACTGCCTTATGTAACAAAAAGTGGATTTCTTTCACTTAAAATTGCTCAATGAGATTGACTGTTCTGAGAGGCCATGAGGTGTTCTTATGACACAGCAGGGAATCAATAAGCATGAGTCAGATCTTATTTCCATTGATCAGAGCAAATACTGATGAAAGTAAGTAATAGCTACTTCCAAAGTATTGCTGTCTCAGAAACTGGTACTCAGTGGTAGACAGCCTCTGAAGCTGGAGGTTCCATAAATAGTAGCAATTGATAGGACCAGCATGAATAAAAATACCCACTTTTACACCACAGCCAGTGACACTGCTAGCATGTTGTGGGTGTGTCGTCACCACAGTGATATGAATGGGGCTATGACACCCCTAGTGACCAAAATTGCTCAAATTGTGATTTGAAGGAATAATATGATTGTGTTATACACTGTTTGATGTGTAATTTACAACAGAATGCAATGCAACAAACCAATTTGAAATATCTCTATTTTCAAAAGATATGGCCTAAAAATAAAAAGTCCGCTTGTTTTTAATATGGTCTTGTGTCTTGGGTTTTTTTACCAGTTTTATATAGTTTTTTTAATGTCATAGAATCATAGAATCCTAGAGTTGGAAGGGACCTAGTAGGTCAATTATAAGTATAGTTCGCAAAAGTTGCAGGAAATTCCTCCTATTTCCAGAAGAAATTTCCGCCTGTTGCAGGAAATTCTCCTAGAGCATCTTTTATTGTTTTAATTCAGTTGTTAAATTGTAACTTACTGAATTGCTGTTAACTGCCTGGGACAATGTTACATCACTATGTGCACTACCCAGGTTATTGCCTGCCCACTGCATAGGAGGAGGTCCATCATGGGGGTGACATGCTGACCTTGTGCACCCAGTAATACAAACCCTGGAGACACCACTGGCCACATCGTGGTCCAGAGCATACTATGAAACAAACAATATCCAAAAGGGGTGAAAATGACAGATGTGAATGACAGGCTCTTAAAGACACACCATCAAAGCTTTTTTATGTACTGTTTTCAATAAAGTAACATCAAAATGCCATATAAATGCACTAACTCATGTCAAAATGGATATGGAAATTGCAGACAACATCCAAACACCCTGCAAAAGTGCTAATAGGTGATGAGACACCTTCTTCCATGATTGGCTTTGGCGTTGTCCAAACACACCACCCTCAAGCTGCTAATGATGGAGCTGCATTTCCCATCTATTAGAAATTATGTATTGGGGCTTAATCGCTCAGCCAGAACAACATTTTTGCACATTTACAGGCAGAGGAGCAGTCATTCCCTGCTTCCCACAGACTGTTTGGGCCCAGCGTAAATTACAAAATGAGCAGTTAGATTTACTTTGCTAAAATGAATAGAAAAAAAAAACACATTACCGGCTTCTTTGCTTCTCACAAATAAATGCCAGCACTACACACGATTTGATCTTTCTTGCATAGCTTGGACTCTGTGGCTATATAAGCAAACTCACATTACAACCACGGTGACAACAAAGACTTGCACAGAAACAGGGAAGCTAGCAAAAAAAGCTGGTTATTTGGTTCCATTGAGCAGCCATCATTATGTGAACTACATTTTACACCAATGACTCTCAATTTTTTAGCACCTCTTTTTAGAATGGCAAAATGTCTGGACTGACCGCAGATGTGACACCATTAACATGGAAGTGATATTATGGCCATAAGTAACATCATCAAGCAGGAACATGTATATATAATTGCTTTGACCTGTGTGTGAGAGAGTCCACATCTGACCAACATTCTGTGTCAATCAAGTAGGCTGCAGAGAGGGAACTGTATACTATATAGTCTATATACAACTATACAGATATAATGTGTTATACAAGGATGTTTTTATACATGGATTTGACTCAACATGAATGGCCACTGCAAATTACAGTTTAATAAACTGCTTTTCTACTGTTGTAAATGCAAGCAGCCATTCCATTTTTCAGTCCCAGAATCAAACCCCTGCCCATATTGAGGCACTACCCTATTCAATGAGGCACAATAGAGAAGCAAGAAACCTGGAAGTGGATCTTTAAGCCTATTTTTCCATTGTTTTCTTTCTACACTGATTTTTTTTATCCACAAGAGGTTCTGGAATGGAACTCTAGTGGATAATAAGAGACATCTGTATAGTTGCATATATGCAACTCTATAGTATACTATATCCTATATAATCTAGGGCCCATGCCTTTTGACATATTGTGTACTTGAGCCAGGACAGACATATATTTACAGCTTCAGCTGGCAGCCAAACAGCATGTTGTCTAAATAGACAGAGACCTGATTACAATTTTACAACCCCCTCCCCCCCGCCACGAGCTCTTGTTATGAGGAGGGCTCTTGAATGTGCCACGGGCTTTGAAGTAATCTCTGGTCCCCATGTGGAGAACTGGTAAGGCATTGGATGAACTTTTGCGTAGTTGGAGGTTTATGCTCTTTGTGAACCTTTTGTGGTGAGCATTTGGTGGGAAGCCTGCAAGACATCCTAGTGACACACACTTGCATCTGATATCTGACTACCTTACATCTCATGGTTTGTAACCTGTGATGGATTTTTCATTCATCAATCTGTCAGATTCTTTTTTTAAAGACATATAGGCCAGTTGCCATCACCATACCCTGTGGCAAGGAATTCCACAGATTATCGAACCACAGCAGAGGAGGACTGGTCACAGCCCCTGTAAGGTGGCAGTAATATCCAAGATGGAAAAAAGAGGTAGAAAATAAGAGTGAGATTGGATTGCCAGGTCAAGAGATGCACCAGCAGGTCCTGATTATGCACAGCCGAAATAAATATTTCCACCAAAGTTGATAGTATTCTTGGAGACAGCCTTAACAGTTGGAGCCTCTATTGGCCACAATATGTGGTCAGCCTGGAGATCACCTCCCTTTATCATGCTTTGTCTGTCTCCTTCTGTGGGAGACAGTTGGCTCTCATTTCCGCCAAATCTCTTTTCCTTTTGAAATGTAGATGTACTTTTGAGCATCAACAAATCAGCCGGACTCACAGGGAGAAGATAACAAGAGGCCCACAGCCTTCTATAATTACAATTGATTTTCTATCACAGTTTGCATTCGGAAATAGTTTCATTGCTGCTTGTTTCATGTTAGCACCAAGTTAATACCAAATAAAACTTCTAATGGCTTGGAGTTGTACTTGGCAATCACATCCTGTGTGACCTTTCCTGGTTCTAATAGTCTGGAACTGGAGTTTGGGTCCCAGTTTCAGAGTCTTGCATGTGTTGGACACATTTATTTTTTCTATATTTTATATATCCTTTCTCCAAGAAGCTCAGAGTGATGTCCATGGTTTCTCCTTTCATTTGTCCTCACAACAACCCTGTAAGGTAGGTGGAGTTGAAAGACAAAGTGATTGGCCCAAGGACACCAAGGCTGAGTGGGAATTTGAACATGGATCTTCCAGGTCTAATTCCTGAATCAATACATGCTATCCAAAGATGCTCAGAAGAGTGTAGGAAAACTGGACTATTATTCGTCACATTATAACCTTCACCTGGACTGGAATACATGATGATGAAGTTTGTCATCATCCAACCTGTGCCTGCAAACTGCCCACCACTACACTACATATCATACATGGTATTTTTGAACAATACCACCATGTCATATATCATTCAATGTGTAATTTCATGCAGAATGCAATGAAATCTACATTGGAATATCTCTATTCTAATAAAGTTATAGCTAAAAAAAAGAATCAGCAGGGGCAGGGCAATGTTACATCATTACAGCCTCCATGCAGGATGTTGCCTTGCCCATTGCACGGGAAGATGCCCATCATGGGGATGGTCCCCTATCCTCCTGCACTGGGTGATACAAACCTTTGTGATACTACTGAACAACAGTTAACCACCAACCCTAATTTGAGCTTAGTCTGGAATGGAAAGAAAGCACCCATCTCTAAAAACCACCAGTTTCTGCTCCACCACAAGTTCTGCTTTAATAAATACTATGATACTAAACAGATCACTACATGCACATTTATGAGATTTCTAACTGAGATAGTTGACTGAGAGCTGGCTATTCCTCCTGCCTTGCGTAGGCCGTTCAAAGATGTGTAATTCAGTTCATTCTCTGCCCTGGTTCCTTTAGTATTAATCAGTCCTTTTGATTCTATTAGCCGATTTCGGTCTCGCAGCACAGTCTTTAATATATACAAGGTAGATATTATCTCAGCTCCCAGTACGTCTTTAAAATCAGGGAGTATATTTTATCTCCTACAGAGTGCCAAATGATAACATCGCTCTCAGTCGAGCTGATCTGACTCACCCAATTTCATAATCCCAACTTGCATTCTGGCATCGCGCTGTTACAGAGATTCTTTGCGTTCCCCCCCCCCCCCCCGTACCTGCTAGGTCTTGGCAGAGCTGCCAGTTAACAACCAGATTCTGAAGAAGCTAAACTTAAACAGAGGCATTCCAATTACACAACAGAGAATCACAGAATTGTAGAGTTGGAAGGGACTTAAAAGGTCATTGAGTCCAACCCTCTTCCTGTAGCAGGAAATCCTCCTAGAGCCTCTGCTTGTAGATCCCCAGTGAAAGACAGTCCACCACCTCCCTTGGCAATCTACAGTCCAAATGGCAGCATGCACCACCGCTGCCAACCACCACTAAACACTTTGGATCCCCCTATCTTTGCCTCTTCCAACTCTCTACATTTTTTTATTTTTTTTGGAGTGGAGCAACAAGATAAAGTTAAATGTCCTCTGCAGGTTGCCCTGCTAATCATGATCCCATTATCCTAAAGGTGCTCCCCCACATTTTGAGGCCCAAGAACCAGCATTGTCTGAAGTCATGTGGTCATGACTGAACATCAAAGATGCATGGTATGCTGTTACCTTCCACTGATGTGGTACCTATTTAGCAACTTGCATATACATGGTTTTGAACTGCTAGGTTGGCAGGAGCTGGGCAAGTAACAGGAGTTTCACTCCATTGTGCAATACTCGGGTGCTGAACCAGCAGGCCTCCGTCAGTCTTGAAAGACTATGGTATCGTGCTTGGCGCTGCATATGCTGCATGCGAAGCACAAAAGCCTGGGTTAGATTGTTCTGGAGGATAGGCTGTTACCCAAGCAGCAAATCCCCCCTCTCCACGCCACTGAATTAGTCCAATGGAAAGGCAGAGCCAATACGATTGGATCCAGCTGGTGTCGCAGAGCTGGGCTAAGGACAGGAGTTCACCCTGTCTTGTGGGGCCAACCCAGGTCTCGAACCCTGGCCTGCTGGTTAACAGGCACAGCGACTTAACCGCTTGCGCCACCCACAGCCCTAATGCTGAACCACTAACCTGCCACCCTTCAGTTTGACCACCACAGCAGGACAACCAGACCTGTACAAAATACACAATATCTGTACAAAATATGGTACATCATAAAATAATTGCTGTACTGTCAGTATTATTTTTAGGTCATTTACATTTTGCTGAGTCAGACTGGACCAAGTTTATCTGCACGGTCTATACATCGACTGTGGTTCTGGAGTTCAGGTAGGCATCTCTTCCCCAGTACCCCAAGGGCTCCATGGACTGGCCTTCTCTCACACAGTCACAGTCCCTTCTCTGAGCAACAGACCTTTGAAATAATCCCTAGCATGGCATTTTCAGAGCTGCCACACTCTGATTGATGTTGTGTTAGAGCTATCCATCATGGCTCCCAAACCTTATTCCTGGATTGTCACCCTGAGTGACATTGTCTTCAACAACCACAGAAGCAATGGAACTCTCCCATCCCCCCAGTACTACTAAGCAATCTCTACTTGATTGAATCAGCCTGGGATACAAACCTACAAAGAGACAGACAGAGGGGGGAGCTGCTGGTGGACCTTTGAGGGGAGATTTTGAGGAAGGGCCTTAGGTCCAGCTGTTTCCACTTCGCAGAGTCCCTGGCAGAGCCGGTTGCAGCAGTGTTTTCTGTGTTTGATAGGAGGAGATAAATTACACTCTTAAAATATACTCGGGGACAAGCAAAGCACAGGAATTAATATTCACAGAAGAGACAAATCGATGTGTCCAAATGCAAACTTCCATCTTCTTCAAGAAGTCAAATGAACTTCACAGGTAAGCTGGGCCCCAGATAGCTTCTATGTTCCTGAAGCAGGTTCCCTCTGAAGATCAAATGATGGAACAAATCAATGTGGCTCCATCAAATTCAGCCTTCTCCCCCCCCCCCCCACACCCCATGGGCATCCAGATGTCTCTGGGAATCTCATGATGAAAAGTATTGAAGTAAATAGCCCACTTCATCTATCCCTCCCCAGGAACAGCTATTCAGAGATAGACATGCCTTTTAACAACCATCATGACTAAAAAGCCTGCAAAAGACCTATGGAAAAGGATACTCTTGACCAGATCTGTCCTCAGTAAACATGTGGCTTGGCTAAGTGACAAGTGGAGATAAAGAACAAGTCCAAGTGGGGAGCTTTGCCAAAGGCAGGAGACCCTGAGTGCCAACAGTTTATGCTGTGGACTAATATTCAGGGGAAAGACCTGCCCTCATTTCCATTCACTGCCTATATATTCCCTCCCATCCATCCACACCTAGGAAACTGTCAGCATAATCCACTTAAATATTGTACATGGTTGTCTCCGTGTACACACATCCCCCCAAATCGGCCCTGGGTGTAATTTACAAATGTTATAAATGCTGGTGCCAGAACTCTTGAAAAGATTATAGAATGCACTGCTTATTTATTGGCAAGTCTCCCAGACTGGCAGGTATCGATAGACAGGTCAAGCAAGGGAGATGAGTATCATGCAAGCCGGATGACAAAGAACCCTTGAGCAGGGAACATTTCAAGACAATCAAAACTCACTGAAGCTCAACAGAAGGCCATCAAAATGTCCAAGCTCTGCTCATATATCACTTGTCATCATCAACCAACAAGCAGAAATTGAAGACTTTCTGTGAGGACGTGGGGCCATTTTAATGGAGATCATTTCATGTGTCTTAAGAAAAAACCCCACTGGTTCAGTCCAAGTTAAGAACAATCCAAGCCAGATAATTCCCTCTTCTCTCCATTCCTCTTTGAGAGATTCCAGACAATGAGAGAGGCCACTTGTCCTTCACAGTTCCTTTGAGAACCAACTGAGAAGGCAAATCTAGAAACAGCATCAACCTTCTCAGGCATATCTAAGAGACTGAAAGCAATTCCACTAAATCAATAACAGACTAGATTCCAGAGCAGTTTATTTCACACACCAAGCAACTATCCAGGCACATTAGCCATCTAATAAGTGAAATAAGCTTTCAAATTATTATATTTATTTATATTTATTTATTATTATATTTTCTTTCAGGAAAAAAGCAGAACAAATAAGCCATAATATATTCAGTTACATACAAATTAAAGCTGCAGGAGCTATTATAGGCATCTAATGCCCTGCCATTTACTGTTAATTAATAAATTATGTGCCACCATACAACAAGCAATACTCCATCAGGATGGGAATTGGTTGTCTGTCCTATGACCCTCTTTGAAATTGACTAAGAGGCCACTGGACCACATTCTTCTCTTGTGAAAAATGGTGTGTTCATTTCTAATGCGCACTTTTTCATCCATATGTCACAGAAAAGAGAAGAACCTCTAAGACTTCAGGAAGGATAGGGCTCTGAATCAGGTCGTAGTTTGGGAATACTTGCCTCCGAACCGCTGTTTTGTCTGATCCTCAATATACATCCTAGTCTTAAGACAGGGTGAGCTCCTGTCTTTAGCCCAGCTCTGCGATGCCAGCTAGATCCAATCGTATCGGCTCTGCCTTTCCACTGGACTAATTCAGTGGCATGAAGAGGGGGGATTTGCTGCTTGGGTAACAGCCTATCCTCCATAACAATCCAACCCAGGCTTTAGTGCTTCGCATGCAGCATATGCAGCGCCGAGCACAATACCATAGTCTTTCAAGACTGACGGAGGTCTGCTTAGCCTCCAGCACTCCATGGTTGCCATCCTAGTCCTGACAATACTCAGACCCAGGAAGAAACAAGCATTGAAGGTGGGACTTTATAGAGCCTGATGGACTCCATAATGAATACTGAAGAATGCAGCAATTCAGGCTAGTATTAAGGGGCACCGATTACTGGTGCTGGAGGCTGGCCACCCATTATCACAGTATAGAGTTGTTTCTTCTGAATTCTCTCTCTCTCTCTCAAGCAGGGAATGCCTACAGCCTTGGCTATCTTTTGGTTGACCTCCCTCTTGTCCCCTTAAAGACCTTCCAGGGCTGAGTTCAATATCATAACCTCAAAAACTGTGTCTGACACTAATAGGATGATGTATCGGCCCACTGGTCACAGATTGCCCCTTTGAGCCACTGTGTTCTTGACAGTGTGCCACAGATGTCGTAAGGTTACATTGGCCTTCCTTCCCCCTTCCTTTTACCACCCACCCTTCCTGTTACTATCTTGGTTCCTGGAATACATTATACAATTTTTCTTGGCCTCAGATATCATGTCCTTGAAGTGACAGCTGGGAAGAGGAGATGGGTGCTCTCAATTCTCTCACTATCCATGGCTCCCGCAGGACAGCAAATTAGCATGCATGCCTCGAGATCATCCCATATGAAATATGGGCTGGAATGTTGTTTTTGCAACACAAGGCAGTCGGTTTTCAAAGCAGTGGTGCTTGACCTTTCTAAGGATAGAAATGTCACTAGCTCAGAGCTGGGAGGGGTGGGAAGGGGGGGAGAAAGTCTTTGTCATCTTGTAGTGAAAATCTTCCTTAGAAAATGGCAAAGGGCTGTACCACCAATGGGTTTAAATCCTTGACTAACAACCCCACCTTGAGTGACATGGGTTCAAAAATGATCTGAGATGCCCCCAATGACAAATCAAGAAATTGCTTGATTCATTTCTGTCTGAAGCATCTCCTGGCCCCATGAGTCCTCTGGCCTCCCAACCACCCAAACTGTTGCATCCATTGGGGAGGGGAAACCTGCAAAGGAAATTGCAGCATAGCTGCATTTCCTTGGGAAACTACATTTCTTAAGGGCCACATGTCATTGGGCATGCTGTTTAAGAGAATGATCCTTTTCATGCTCATGCTTAGTCATACTGTATCTACTCAGAAGTAAGTCCTGTTGAGTTCAGTGAGATTTACTGTATTTATAGGTACATGTGTGCAGGTATCATTTAATTTTTCAATCTGGTGCAACACTGTGTGATATAGAAAACTGGACTAGATGGGCCATCTAGTCACTAGGATCTTCTGATACCCTTACATACTTTGGATGGGAAACGTGTGTGTGTGTGTGTGTGTGTGTGTGTGTGTGTGTGAGAGAGAGAGAGAGAGAGAGAGAGAGAGAGAGAAACTGCTGGAAGAGGCAAAGTAGAATAAGGGGCCCAGCCTTAATGAAAATGTAATAAATCAAGAAATGATGATGATGATGATGATGATGATGATGATGATGATGATGATGATGATGATGATTCGGTCTGTGGCTGCCCATGAAAGTGATAGCATGAAAAATTCATTATGTTTGGCTCCATTAGCAATAACAATATCAGTTAACAGTGAAGAAAACGGCACCATCAGGGCTATTCTTGGCATGAAAGAAGAGAGAGGGAAAGGATAAGTCTGTACTGGGTTCAAAAATGTCCTGTGAGCCAGGAGGTACAGTACTGTCATCATTTAAGCACCGGACATTAATGATAGCATCCTCTTTCTATGGAAAGGGCAGGAGGCCTCAAGCTAGGGAGCTAACTACAGGCAGTTTAAATGCTGCAATAGGAACATCTATTGAATGCAAACGATACCCTCTTAGCAGTGGATGATGATTCCGGGAGTGTCACTGCTCCCGGCCTGGTAATGTGTGTGTGCATATGTGCCACCTCCTGCCGTTATCTCAGAAAAATCAGCTGTGACACCATAAGCAAATGGATACAGATGCCCTCATTGTTGGAATTAGGAGGTGGCCTTTGGAGACCGGGCAGCAGGGATGTGTCACTGTCTCCTGATTAATTCCGTCACGCCGAAGGACAAGTGGAATGGTACAAAGACACAGGGACTGTCAGTTTCTGACTGGGACTGTAGGCAAATCATGAATGGGCCCAAGAAAGTGAAACACTCCTGAAAGGGTCACCATAGAGGCAAAAACACTCATGATGGAAGTACTGTACTGCCAAGGGCCACCAACCTCTGAGGATTTTTGAGTTCAAAAAAGCTCTTTTGTGGCTTCTGCACAGCCCAAAATGATCAGTAAATTTCATTTTATACCAGTTTCTGGGGCTCATAGAGAGGGCTATAAGCAGTGGTGGGCTCCAGCAGGCTCGCACCTACTCTGTAGAACCGGTTGTTAACGAGAGATAGACCATATAAAGTTTAAAAATAGCCATATAAAAGTGGCTGCCAGGTGGGCAGAGAACCGGTTGTTAATTTCTTTGAATCCCATCACTGGCTATAAGGGGGTATTTTGTAACCTAGACCCAGGTCTAAAACTCACGATTCGAAAGAGGGAGCCTCAGAATTTTCCTGAGATCCTATTTTTTCCTGTCTCATCTGGGATTGACCCTGTGGGATTCGGGGGATGCTACAGCAGGACTGTGGCAATGGCTTCTGCCACAAGTCATATGCGCCAGTCCAAAGAATGCTTCATTAACTCATTGATGCAGGGTCAATTATGAGAGGACATTGTCCTGATACAGTAGCTAGCTATCTGATGGTAGATCTGCTAACCATGAAGTAGTGTATGGTACCTCAGGGGCGCAGCTCCGGGACTACAGGATGCATATATGTATGCATATGTGAGATCTATGCATATATGTATGCATATTCCAGATGCATCTCTTAATGTTGGATGGGACACAGATTTTCATCCTCCTGATCCTAGTGGCATCTTTAGATCCCACTCAGACAGAAAGCTTCCTGGGTGACCTTGTGCATCAATCATATCTCTCAGACCCATCTACCTTACAGGGCTGTTGTGAGGACCAAAGGAGGGAAGAAACTGTGTGCACCACCCAGAGCTCCTTGGAGGAAGGATGGTATAAAACATTAAAAAAAATTTCATCTCCATTCTGATAACAGAAGCTTCTCACTTTCCACTCCATTTCTTACACCATTCCTGGAAAAAAACAAATTTATTTTATCTCTGCTTTTAGCAGGCCATCATAAAAGATGCATCTCCTGCAAGCTGGAGACCCTTCCTTTACATGCGCACAAGAGAGAGAGAGAGAGAGAGAGAGAGAGAGAGAGAGAGAGAGACTCTACTTTGAAGCTGCTGCAAGAAGTCGGAAGGTCTTCTAACCCAAGTGGAGTTAAATCCTCATGGGGTTTCCTAATTAGGCCTTGAATTGATGCAGCACCCCGACCCACCCTTCCTTGTTCTACTTGCACGTAGCTGCAGTACTTTTTATTTTTGAAGCACCAGTTGTTTCATTTTAATCTTATATTGTTTTGAGGACAAAGATGCTTCTGAATAATAGATGTCAGGAGAGTTCGTTCTCCAAGTGAAAACAATATGATGTTTCTCTGCCAAGAATAGATGAGAAACAATGGGACACCAATGGATCAGAGAGGACCTCCTTCCCCACACTAAAAAAGCCAAATGGGAACAGTGGAAAACAAATTGTAACATTCAAAAACAAGAGCCCCAGAAAAGGAATGATGCTGAGCAAGGAAGAGTGAAAAGCGGGTGGTCGGATGCACACGTTGGCAAAATATTTTCTCTATCCAGAGAGTTCCTCAAACCCATGTGGTTTGGTATTTTTATACCACATCTTCTTGGATCCTCTGGGTGGTTCTTAGAGATGCAACCCAATTGAGTGCAGGAACCAGCTGGGAAAGCGGGTAGAGCTTCCTGGTTTTGTAGGATCCCCCTACCCTCAGCTAATCATAGAATCATAGAGTTGGAAGGGACCAAGTAGGTCATCTAGTCCAACCCCCTGCCTGCAGCACGAAATCCCCCTAGTCTAGAGCATCCCCAACAGGTGCTCGTCAAGCCTCTGCTTGAAGATCCCCAGTGAGGGAGAGTCCACCACCTCCCTTGGCAATCTGTTCCACTGCCGAACCGCCCTCACCATCAGGAATTTTTTCCGGATAGCCAACCAGAATCTCCTCTCTTGCAGTTTGTACCCATTGGTTCTAGTCCTGCTTTCAGAAGCAGCTATGAACAAATGAGCCCCTTCCACCCTATGACAGCCCTTCATGTATCTGAAGAGGGCAATCATGTCTCCTCTCAGCCTCCTCTTCTCCAGGCTGAACATCCCAAGTTCCCCCAACATTTCCTCATAGGGCTTCCCTTCCATCCCACTCATCATTCTTGTCACTCTCCTCTGGACTTGCTCCAGTTTGGCTGCATCTTTCTTAACGTGAGGTGCCCAGAACTGAACACAGTACTCAAGGTGAGGTCTGACCAATGCTGAATAAAGAGGAACTAGAACTTCTCGCGACTTGGAAGCTACAGTCCTCTTAATGCAGCCTAAAGTGGCATTTGCTTTTTTTGCAGACACATCACACTGCTGACTCATGTTCAGCTTGTGATCCATGGCGACTCCAAGATCCCGCTCACATGTTGTGCTGCCAAGCCAAGTATCCCCCATTTTATACCTGTATTTTTGGTTTTTATTTCCCAAGTGCAGAACCTTGCATTCTCCCTGTTGAAATTCATTCTATTTGTTACAGCCCAGTATTCTAGTTTATCTAGATCCTCCTGGAGGTTTCTCCTGTCTTCTGATGTGTTTGCTACTTGGTGTCATCCGCAAATTTGATCAGGCTCCCCTGTATTGCTTCCTCCAAGTCATTAATGAAAATGTTAAAGAGAACCGGGCTGGTTCTGGTGTCCACACTGGGGTCCACACTGAGTCCAGCGGATCTGAAACAAGCCACCATGTTGGCTGGAATTTGGGAAAACTTGCTTCTCCTCCTTACTCCAATCTATTGTGTCTATCAAGGGTATTCATAATTGCATGGTGGGAGAATCAGAAAAGGCAGAAGGAAATATTTATGTACCCAGTTTGTAAACAATCTGTGAAACTCCTTGCCACAGGATGTGGTGAAGGCTTCTGATTTAGAAAGGGATTGAACAGCTTGATAAAGAAAGTGTCCATTACAGAGTGGAAGCCATAACGGGTACCGGTATATGAATCTCCTGGTTTTAGAAGTAGGCTACTTCAGATTTCCAGGTGGAACGGAGTAGCAAAAGGATGCAGATCTCTTGTTGCCTTGCCCTAAGACTTCTGGGGGGCTGCTGTGAGATCCAGGATACTGGAGTTGGTGACTGATCAATGGGGGCTGCCTGAACATGTTCTTAGGTTCTTAATGTAAGCATCTCAAGATGCTTGAGATGGAATGAGGGAATGGAGGCGCATTCCCTCCACGCCTTTGAAATTAAGAAGATAGCAGGGATAGCATGTGCACTCCGCAAATCCTTCAAATGTTCTTCCTAGTGTTTAATGGATTGGGTGGGCAGGAACAAGACACCCACGTGAAGGCACCTCCGACACCTTGGTGGCCATGAATAATTCAATGCGTTCTCTCCCCCCCCCCTCCTCCATCTTCAGCATGTAGCAATTTCAAGCAGCAACAGGGCATAAGGGGAGAAGATACACATCAAACCTCACACAAGCTGTCAGACTTTCAAATGGAGGTGCTCGGCCACACGTTGAGCATTGTGTACAGAGCAAGAATGTGATGAAAACAGACTCCACTTGCATCAGGAAACTCAAGGCCAGGACCCCCCCACTCCAAAATCCCCAACTCCAGGTGGTTAGTAGTGCTCCATGTGTCTTTCAGAGTGTTCAGAAAACCACTGGTCCAAAGCAACACTGCAAGAAAATTGGCTCTGCTGATTGATGATTGGGCTACCCCATATCATGAAAATATAAATATAACTTTCTCTTTGGTAATTGGTAGCGTATGGGATTCTATGTGCCAAAACAGTGCTCACTTCTGGCCATCAACCACTTCATAGCATCACTTAATGATGTCAATTTTGGCCTTCAGCGGTATCATGGATGCTGAGGGTGACCAGATGTGTGAACCTAAAAAGGAGGATAAGGTCTTGGATTCCTCTCAGCCTGGCATTTCTGGCAGACAATGGCATATTTGCCTACTCGCAAGTAAAAGCGCATTATTGGGCACTTTCATTTTCCCATAGAGCTCAATGCATATTTTTGATTTTTAGTTTTTTGGCCATAACCTATGATAAGAAGGAGATATTTCAAAACTGATTTTTGCATTGGATTTTTCTCTTCAATATGAATCCAATGGCATATGACATGTTGGGGTAGTGTACACCATTGCAAAGTTACAAAATGAAGACAAAATGGAAGACAATGAAGCCCTTTTGGAGGACACCAGACAGAAAGATAAAAAAGAGAACAAATCCAGAAAAATCTGGTCATATGGTCACCCTGAATGCTGTCTGGCCCTCTATGTGAAATAAATTTGACATCCCTGAAGTAAAATTTGACAGAAAAGCTTAATGAAATCACTCAGGCTGCAATTCTAAAGACACTTTCTTGGGAGTAAGACCTATTGAATAAATGGGGCTTCCTTTAAGTACACATGTTAGGATTGTGCTCTTAATGACATAACTTCCAACCCTCAATGGGGATCATGGATGCTGTTTGGCCCTCTGTATGAAATGAGCTTGACACCTCTGAGGTGAAATTGATAATGATGATGATGATGATGAACTTTATATCCACCTTTTTCTATAAAAGACTCAAGGCAGCTAAAATCTAACAGAAAAGCTTAATAATGTCACGTCTTGTACTATCCAGAGTAACTACGGGAGCACATAAGGGACATTACGTGTACCCGTAGTTACTGCACCACCTAGTGAAAATGTATGGGAAATTCATATTGCAATCCAGAGCAAATTGTTCTTTGACCGGATCAAGGACTCCCCGTAGTTACTCTGGATTGCACCTTTAATGACATTCCTTCAGGCCCTCAGCAGGCATCTTGGATTCTATTTGGTCCTCTGTATGAAATGAGTTTGACACCTCTGAGGTGATATCCGACAGAAAAACTTAATAACATCATTTAATGACATCACTTCAGACCTTCAGTGGATATCATGTTTTGCTGTATGGTCCTATATACGAAATGAGATTTCATACCTCTGAGGTGATATCTGACAGAAAAACTTAATGACATCACTTAATGACATCATTACCAGCCATCAGCAGGTGTTATGAATGCTTAATGCCACTATGTCAGGCCTTCAGCAGGCATTATGAATGCTGTATGGCCCTCTATATGACATGAGTTTGACACCTCTGACTGGTAAAATCTGATAGAAAAGCTTAATGACATCCAGCCCTCAGCAGGTATCATGGATGCTGCCTGACCCTCTATATGAAATTAATTTGACACCTCTGAGGTGAAATGACATCACTTAATGACATTACTTTCAGCCATCAGTGAGCATCATGGATACTGTTTGGCCCTCTTTAGGAAACTAATAGCAAAAAGCATATCCATGTTGCGGGAGTAAAATTCCCTGTACGCCATCCCCCCACTGCACATAAATTCCACACGCACATCCCCCATCCATGTCAACCCCATGTGCGTCAACCCCCATGTGCATCAAATCCTCCATGTGCATCATCTCCCCATGCGCACCATCTTCCCATGCACATCAATCCCCCATATGCATCAACCCCCAATTGCAACATCCCCATGCACATCAACCCACCATGCACATCAACCCACCATGCACAGCAACCCACCATGCGCATCTTCCCATGCACAATCCCCTGATGCGCAGCATCCTCCCCAGTGCAACCTCTTCCTCTGAACAACACCCCCCCCCCCCCAGTGCACCAGGCACTGAGCACCAAATTGGCTAGATATTGGTCAGTCATCCATGTTAAGTATAGGACAAAAACACATTGCTCCCCTTTTCAGGCCCTTAAGGGTTAAATTTCTCCACATCAGTTCTTAGTGGATGTTCATGAGACAGAAGGAACTCCCTCCCTGAATTTCACACTTCTAGGTCCGGGGGTTGGGGCAGAGCATCCCTCAGATTCTTCAATGCAATGTATAGGAGAGAAAACACATTTCATCCCATTTCACCCCCCTTCCAGTTGGAATTTCTGAAAACTGGTTCTTAGTGACTCCCTCCATCACAGAAGGAACACCCTCCCCAAATTTCACGCTTCTAGGCCCAGCAGTTTTGGCTGGGTGTTAGAGTCAGTGATGATGATGAAGATGAAATGACATCATTTTTTGCTGTATATATAATCTTATATATATGTAGATAGATTGTGACAATCCTGAAGTAAAAATCTGACAGTAAAGCATAATGACATCACTTAATGACATCACTTCCGGGCCTCAGCGGGCAACATGGATGCTGTTTGGCTCTCTATATGAAATTAGTTTGACATCTCTGAGGTAAAATCTGACAGAAAAGCTTAATGACATCATTTAATGACATCACTTCCAGCCATCAGTGAGCATCATGGGTACTATTTGGCCCTCTTTATGAAATTATTGTGACAATCCTGAGGTAAAAATCTGACAGTAAAGCATAATGACATCACTTAATGACATCACTTCCAGGCCTCAGCGGGCAACATGGATGCTGTTTGGCCCTTTAAATGAAATGAATTTGACACCTGACTCTATAGCTAAACTTTGCATTGTTGTATTTTGGCCACTAGTACATTTTCACCCAATATGGGGTGCAGAGAACCTACAACTCCAACAATTAAAATGGAGGCTTCTTACGAAGCCTGAGAATTGTCTCAGCCCTATTTGGAGACGAGGGAAGGGTTAATAGCTCAACTTCTTCCTTCGCAATCTTTCCATTATTTAAGAACATGGCTGTCGGTTTCGGAGGCCTGACAAGCTCTTTGACCAAAACTGTTTTGCACAAATCTCCTTCTGTTTGAAGTCAGCTCCAGCAAATGCCTTCCTAACCTTGCCATAAATTCACTTAAAAAAAATAAAATTCACTGAGCTGAGAACAGCCTATTCTTCTGCCATGCCGTGCGAAGCTCTCACCTATTAGCTGACAAGGTGATGGCATAGAGACCCTATGCCATGTTCATGTTCTGTTTACATCCAGATTATTATTTTTTAATTCTTCCACTGAAATTATGGTCAATCTTCTGTCTGCTTGCCAGTGGTATAACTAGGGTTTAGCTTGCCAGTGGTGTCGGAGGACAGTGTGTCACCCCAATATTATTGGCATTGGTGGATAGTGTGCCATCCCCAAGATGTGCATCCTCCATGTAGTGGTCAGGGCAATACCCATGCAGTGGGCAGGGTGGTAAGCATCACCCTGCCCTCACTGGGTTTTGTACTATAACTTTTGATAGAACAGAGGTATTATAAATAACAGGGTTAAAATAGAAAATAACAGGGTTATAAATAAATAAATATTCATTTATTTTCATTGCATCCTGCAAGAAATTCTACATTGAATGATATGTAGCATGATGGTATTATTTGAAAATACCAAGATTTGTAAAAATGTCAGTGAGTAGTGGTGTCACACCCCCATCAGTGATGGGATTCAAATAAATTAAAAACTGGTTCTCTGCCCGTCTGGCAGCCACTTTTAAATGGCTATTTTTAAACTTTATATGTACAATCTCTTGTTAACAACCGGTTCTATAGAGTAGGTGCGAACCTGCTGGAGCCCACCACTGACCCCCATGCACATAACCAGATGTGGCCTGCACCCTCCCTGCACTCCCATAGCAATGCCACTGCTATTTGCTCCATTGGAGCAAACTGGTGGGGAGCTGTTGAGCTAGGAGAGGTGGGGAGCAAAGAATCAATATTTCTCATCTGCATTAACATGGGGAGAAGGGAATGAGACCGAGGAAAGGTAGATCAAATGGTGCGTACCCAGAAATTAAAAGTATTAATAAATTAAAACATCATTTAAAAGAAACGATTGAAATTTCTTTTGGAACATAATACAGCTCAGTGTCAGTGTCCAGTTCCAGCCATGTGGAACACTTACGGCCCACTAAGGCAGACAAAGACAGGCACCACCTTGTTGAAAACAAGAATCCAGTCTGGTTTCTGAGTATACATGTTGACTCTCCTCTCATCTTTATGCAGCCTACAAGAGCTGTCAGATTGCAAGGAAGCGGCAAGCTGGCAGCATGATTATTCTTCGTGTGTCGTTCGTAGGAGGTCCACAACATCACATCATTTGCCCATCTTCCAAGTATACAACAGTATGTTGGAGCTTTCATGGTCAATTATATACAATCGCTAAAAGGTTATGTTTCTCAAATACCTAGAGTAATGTAAGGTAACTAGATCCATGGCCAAAAATGAATTCTGTATGCTTAAGGGCAAAATCCAACTACGGGGAGTCCTTGCTCTGGTGTAAGAACAACTTACTCTGGATTCCAATATGAATTTCCCATAGGTTATCACTAGGTGGTGAAGTAACCACGGGTGCATGTAAATTCTCTTACGTGTTCCCGTAGTTACTCTGGATTTGGGTATGTGTGTTTATTTAAACTACTTTGCCAGACTAGCAAAAGACACTTCAAAAGACTCCCTAATCAAAAATTTGGTAGAGAATTGCCCTATAAGATCTTGTAAGGAACTTAAGACATTGCATTCATGGTGGTGACACCAGTGCTGTTGCAAGCGTTGTTAGTAGAGGAAACAATTGGGCTTTTCTTTTTTCCTGCTCCACTGCACCACCACAATATTGGCCAGAGAGCATATTGCAGCTCATCAACCCAGGCAGGCAGGCTTTCTGGGAAAGAAGTGGGGGCCTAGCTAGTCCTATCTTCCTGAAACTCCCCCCTTTCCAACCTGTCTATGAGATCCAGCAGAAACTTGCCAGGCAAACCATGGTGTCAAAATCATTTGGTGAATGTTTGTTCAGGCTAAATATTTCCTTATGGGAGGAACTTTCACCCCTGTTTTGATTGCACACAGTCATTCCTCTCCATTTTTTTCTCTCATTTGTACAACTGGAGAATAATAGCAACCCATTTTGCAGGGTTGTCATGAGAAACTGCTTTGAAATTCAAAAGTGCAACCAAGGCAAGGCCTAAGGTCTCTGTTAATAAAGCACACAGAGAGATGTACCCCGGGAGCCTCGCTCAGACAATTCTTTACATGTTACTTGGAAAAAGACAGAAAAATAGGGCATTCTAAACATGCCGGTTCCATCTTCCCATCAGCACACGCACAGAGAGAGCCCTGGAGCTCATCTCATTCCTCAAAGCCTGGCTTAAGAAAGAATGGGTGTCACAACAGTCTTGACAGCTAATGGAAATCTATACTATTCGCCCTCCGAGTATAAGGCAAGGAAGCTCTGTGGTGACTCCTTCTGCACCTCTTAGCGCTGCTTTCTCGCCTCTTCAAAATTCACCTCCAGGACAGTCTGCCAAGGCCTATAACATTTTGCATGGACACCAGACTGCAAAAGCTCATTAAACTGCCAGGGTTTGCAATGGTAAGATGATAAGTATGCAGTGAGCTTTCCAAGGACAGAAGAAAACCCCACAATGGACACAGACACAGTGGGTCTGTAGAGACCAGTTCATTTACTCTCAGCTAAAGAGGGATAACCACAGCAAAGAGGTTCTATTTTTGTGTGCAGAAAGTCCCTGGTTTAAACCCTGCAGCACCCCCAGATAGGCATTAGAGACCCCATCTGAAGTTCTCAGACAATATTTCAGCATATGGCACATCCAGGATCCTTTCCCACAATTACCAGATATGTAGGCAAAAGCTCATTTTTGTTGCTTATCCCAGAGGTAGACTACATCTTGTCATGGAGGTTTCATTCTTTGCTACCATGCTGCTGGACCTAACTACTATCACACCTGCATCTAGTCTTGCATAGGAAATGGAATAAGAGCCTGCTGGAGCAGTCAGAGGTCTTCAAAGTTCAGCATCCTTGTTTCAAAACCAGGCTCATCCTCTACTGTTGCACCTCCTCTCCTCTCCAGAAGCAAGTTCTGAAACCCTTTTGTAGGGATTACCCAAATCCCCTCCCCATTTGTGCTTTTGAAAATAGAAAGGGGAAGGCATTTGTGTCACTCAAAACAGGGCAGTGGGGTGGGTAGTCAGAACTGATTGCTGAAAAGAGCTGTTCAGCTGATTGCCTCTGCCATTGCTGCTAAGGGGTCAAAAGATCTGCAGGCCAGAGCAATGCAGGATGTCGGTGTGTTTTCCCAAGTACTGTAATACCCTCACCAGTTTGGGGACAAGCCCGGATCTGTTTCTCTGGGACTAGATGGGTGGAGCTGGGAGGTCAGTGTGATCCTTGGGGAATGGAGCATAGCTCAGGGTGCTTTGCATGGACAAGGTGCCTAGTTCTAGTGCCCAGTGGGGAAGACAATCCTCAGCAAGGGGAATCACCAGTCCCAGGATGCTTCTTGAGCACTGAATGAATGTCATGTTACCCAAGAAGAGCTGAAGGACTCTCCCCATGAGTGCTGCGTTGGCTGCATTGATGAAAGCAGGACTTCCTAAGACAATGGGGATCCACAAGGTATAATTTGGGAAGCTATAAAAAGGGAAGCAAGTGCCTTCCACATTCCACACCCGCTCTTCAAGAAGGCAAGCGCATGAGTCACCAGCGTAGGTGGGTCAGGCTGATGCTGTTGCCGTGTCTCTCTCACACAGAAAGAGAAAGAGAGAGGATGCGTGTGCTCAGAGCAGTTACATAATGACAACTCCATCTGTCCCCCACAGGAGCCCAGCATCCAATTCACCTCTCCCTTTCGATTGGTACCCAGGCTGAAGCTCGATCGCATTGTTTTCTCTGTTACTGCCAAGAAAGCTGAGAGATGCTCTTTGGAAACAAAAATAAAGTTCAACACTCCGAAGTGGAAAAAAAATGTACCAAAGAAACCGAGAGCAGATTCCTTTCAACAGGCGACGTGCAGTGGGTGCAATGGAGTTCCAAGAAGAGACATGGGGCTGTAGCTGGGAGACCTCAGAACTGGAGGTGGGGGGCACCTTATACTGAATATGGAAGACCTAGAGGGAAAGGCATGACCAAATACAGCGAGAGAGTTGTGCCAAGGAAGACTTGACTTGTATCACAGCCACTGGGTTCCACAATTGATCCAGTCATGGTCTGAATGCAGGGTGACCATATGACCAGAAAAACCTGGATTTGTCCGGATTTTTAGCCTCCTGTCCGGGTGTCCTACATTTTTGGCTTCATTGTCCTACATTTTGGCTTTGTTTTGGAACTTCGTGATAGCGCACAGTACCCCACCATGCTATATGTCGTTAGATTCGTATTGAAGAGCAGAATCCAATGCAAAAATCAGTTTTGAGATATCTCCTTCCTTTCAAAAGTTATGGCCAAAAACAAAAAAACTATAAAAACAAAAAATTACATTTTTGGCAATTTTTTTTAGCGGGTAGGAATTTTGGCATGGTGGGAGGGTTAGGAATTTTGCCCTGGGGGTAGGAATTTTGGCCTTGGGGTTCAGGAATTTTGGGTTTAGCATCTGGTCACCCTGTCCAAATGTCATATACTGCATGGTGTACTGGTTGATAAGAATTATCTGAATTTTTTTAGCTGTTTGGATGTGCTGTGATACTCAAAGTGCATTAGGCAGAACAAAAGAAAATTGGAGAGCTTTTCCCAGAAAATATTGTAATGCTATTTCTTTAGTCATTTGGCTTCTGTGGACAAATGCAAACTCAGCTAATCAGGAAACACACGGCAAATGTGGTGATCTCACCATGCCAAGTAGTCAATCAGCTCTGGCATGGTGACAAAATCACCGAGGACTAACATAGCTAATTCAGACCAACAAGGGTGACATACCTCCTTTATCATGCACCTTCACTTTTGGATGGAATGGGGAAGAATGTATGTCAAGGGGAGGTGTGTGTGAGCAGAATACAAGTGATTTTGTGTGCATCCCCTCTCAACTCCTGAGTCATAATCTTGAAACTTCACTCCTAGTTGTAGCTCTGCCCCAGAAGTCCTGAAGTGGAGCCTTTATCATTGGGTTGCAAAATCTTTGGGCTAGTTCTAGCAGAAACCTTCTGACTTTCTTCTTTGAACTAAGAGTGGGAGGACAACAACATATCCACCTCTTCAATGTCATCGTGTAAGCAAACCCAGCAGATCTGGAATTGTCTGGAAGGGAGATGGAAGGCAAAGAAATGTAGTTGCGATGGAATGCACAAAGGGAGGCCAGGCATGCCTCTGGCTTTTGGTGTAACACACACACAATTTCCTGCCTGGGGCCAGGGACTGCCGAAGACATTTATTCCAAGACCCCAAGATTTGACTGGAAACTGCCAGTCCAGATTGTCAAGATCTGGGATGGAGCCTAAAAAAAGAAGCTACCCTCAGGAAATGCACCCAGACTCTGATGATGCGCAAGTCAGAAAGCATCCGAAGGAAGGAAGAACACCCCAGGCAGGAGGTAATAAAGGGGCCTGTGCTACACACAAGGATGCAACTCCTCAGCCCCAAATTGTAGCACAAGACCAAGCAGTTTGTGGCAGAGAGATTTGGTGATGAGACTGATGGTCTAATGAGAAATGGCACCTCCTGCAGCACATGGATGTGCTACGCTGGAAAGACTGTGCTTTCCACGCACAAATCAACCCTCATCTAGAACAGAGAAGCACCTCCTGGTTCACAGGTCAGGCAGTCAGCACCACTGCTTTTTATAGATACATTCCCCCAAAGGTCTGCTCTCTACCCTACTTGATGCATTCAAATATCTCCCAGCAGTGGTTATACTCTCCTGACTCTCTTAATTTATGGCTGCCTCATCGCTCCCCATAAGGGCTACAGTCCTACACAATAATGGGTCTTTCACAAGAGACCTCAGACTGGTTTTCACAACTCCCCATGGCTCACATTGGGAACTGTGGTTCTGAGCCACCAAACACTCCCATGTCTTGTGGCAGAAAAATTAAGCAGTATGTGGCCAAGATCTCCCAGCAGTCTCCTTCTGGCTTGCCCAACTCCAATCTGTTTCAAGGCTGCTGTTGGCCTCCAAACAAGAAGCAATTTGGGTCTGATGTTCAGGTATGGTGAGCCCATGCAGATGAAAACCAGACAGATCTAGGATTGTAGCAAAGCTGTGCATGTCCACTTTCTTCATTGAATATCTTCTGAAACTTCAGCAGAGCCCAAGATTTCATCCAAAAGCTTCCTAGATTGACAAATGCCAATCAGTTTAGCTCAACACATTTTGACGTCCACACAGCTGCAGGCATTGAGTGCCCCAAAGAGAAGATTGTGTGCTCTAAATCAAGGCCAAACTTTCCCTTGTGTTCAATTAGCTGGTGTGTTTTGGGGAAGTGGCCACGATTTCCCATCTACTTGGTTTCCCCAGCTTTCCATCTCCGCAATACCCATATTGAACTGAAAAAAGAACATAAAAAAGAAAAACCATCAGACTTGATGCTTTGCAGAGGAGGCTGGAACTCTGCAGCAAAAATGGAGAGGACCTGGTTTCATGATCGGAGAGTGCCATCTACACAAAAGAGAGGAAATCTACAGCCAACTGACTGCAAAGATCTTGTTAATTCCTACAAAATGCTGAGCAGAAAATCACTTTGGAGTGTCTGGGGATTGGAGGGTAGCTCAGATTTTTTTTCTGATGGAAGAAATTCATCACTGATGTAAGATTTGAGAGTTTTCTGGCCAGCTGTAATCAAATGCTATGTGTTCTTTCTTGGGTTTTCTGGCTGTCACTGGTTGCCTGGGAAAGTCTTCCTGGTCAGGACCCAAATTTTGTTTGCAAATTAATTGTCAGAGCCCCGTTTAAAAGAGGTGAGGTTGTCGGATGCTGGAAAGCAACTAGGTAGTGCACAGGACATATATAGTGATGCTTCCAGAAACAGGTGATCAGTTCCTCTGTATTATCAATGCTGACTGGCTGAAGTTGAGCCAGGGTGGTGTAGTGGTTTGGAAGTTGGATTTATATTTGGAAGATCCAGGTTCAAATCCCACCCATGAAGCTTCCTGGGTGACCTTGGGTTATTATATCTCTGCCTTGCCTTCTGCAAAAGGTTGTTGCATGGACAAAAGGAGGGAAGGAAGCATGTACAGCCTCCTGAATTCCTTGAAGGAACAGCACGTATAAACTTGAGAAATAAATCAGTTGCAGATGCATCTTTCCCAGCCTTACCCAGAGATTCTGGGCATTCACACTCGGACCTTATGCATACAAGACTTCCCCTACAATCCAGAATAACTACGTGAGCATGTAAGAGACATTACGTGCACTCGTAGTTATAGCACCACCTAGTGAAAACCTATGGGAAATTCATATTGCAATCCAGAGTAAATTGTTCTTACACTGGAGCAAGGACTCCCCGTAGTTACTCTGGATTTTGCCCTTCCTGTCACTATACCACCACTGAACTGGGGCAATCTCTAGCACCTATCAGACTCTACCCCATCCCACCAATCTCAACCCCCAAGTGATAAGACTCCACTCTTAGAATCAATTCCTCCAAGGCCCTGGCACCATTCTTGGTCTGGCTCACCATTCTTGCTCTCTGCCCACCCACACTTTCTAATCTAACTTAATCCATCTACTCTCCATCTGCATTCTTATTTGAGCTCCCCTCCTTCTTTGGACAGAATTCTTTGGACAGAATTCTCAGCCAATGCCATTGACTGTATTGGTGAATCAACATAAGCTCTCACCACTTGATTTCCAAATGAAACCAACTAGAGCTTTGGGTTGGTTCATTTTATTAGATTCTTGTTTTATTTTGCTGGCTACCAACTCTAGTTCTTTCCGAGAGTGCTTCATTTCTTGAAGGGGGGGCAGGGCAACACTGATCATGACATCAGTGCCTGGCAAAACCCATCTACTTGATCTCTTGCCTCATCTATCAATCAGCAGGCTTAAATCCAGGAAGCTCTCTCTAGCACTTGCACTTCGGCTAACAACTTTAACATCTATGCTCAATGGAAAGCTAACTGGGCTGCTGAATGACCAGATATAGGCAGTCACTTGGATGAAAGGTGCCAGGCGGTGGCGTAGCTAAGGGAAGTGCAGGGGGTGCAGTTGCACCAGGCTTCAAGTTTCAGGGGGGCTACAAGCTGAGCTTGACACTAGTGACTGAAATTGTGAAAAACGGGGTATGTTTGAATGGTAATACCATTACGTTATATATAGTTAGAAAGGTAATTTTATCCAGAATACAATGAAACAAATCGCAGTGCAATATCTATATTCTATCCAAAGTAATGGCCAATTAACCAGAAAATGAAAAAAGCCTGTGGAAAGAAAGTGGATTTTCTTAACCCAAACTTTCCCATGTTAATGATGCTTCTGATAGCCTATCAGATGTAATTCTGGTACTGTATGGAACTAATAAGATGTTAATTTGAATCAGTTTTCATTTCCATATATATCAATATATATATATCATAGTACACTAACCCATGCTAATTGGGTATACAGGCACTTCTAAGTGGTGCTCCTCTTCTATTTAGCAGGGAAAGAATAACCATTCCTCTTAATAACCCGATCACAGTTTCCCTAACCAATAAGGGACACTTTTTACTTAATTTAATTTGATTTTGTTCTTGTGGGGGAGAGGGGCAACAAAATCTCTGACCCCAGATAGCAAAATGTGCTTTAGCTATGCCAGTAGCAGAGCAAATGGTGGTGAACTGCTGAGGAAGAGGAGGCAGGTTTTTCCCCAATTTTTTTTTAAAATACCCAGAGATGACATCACTTCTGGAGCTACATTTTGAGCTTTGCACCAAACTACATGATCATTAGCTATGCTACTGGTGCCAGTTTTTGACCTACCTCAAAATATGCCTACTTCAGATATGCAGTGGCATATCTAGGGACTGTGGACCACACCAGGTGACCCCCTCCACAGGGGTGGTGATACCATTGGTCAATTCTGAACAGGATCCGTAGCCAGCATAGGGTCTGCCAGGACTCACCGTTCAAATGGGGTCTAGTATCTATCCCTCAGGGTGACTATGGTGCTCCTCAACAAACTATTCATCACATTGTGTCCGAATGTCCATCAAGAGCTTATACCAGCCACGTGTCTGATTTTCTTTTTCAACATAGACTACTCTGTCCTTGAATGGCTGGGTGGATTGGACATTAACATCTGATTTACCATAAATCCATGTATTGTTTGCCGTATGCTAAATAAGTACTTGCTATCCATTCCTGGATCAAGGCAAAATCAATCACTGGTCCTTGCAGCTTCAGTTCTTCCACAGGTCAGCAGTGTGACATATTGGGAAATGGAATTGTTGTCTTGGCCTTTCTTCATCAGGGAATACAGCCTTGAGGACCTGCTTTATGGAGCCAGATCTCTGACTCACTCCCTGCCTACTCCAGTGTCCAGCTAGATGACCTCACATTCAGGAAGGAATTCTCTTCATGCAAACGGTTTTCTCCAGAGCCAGCATTCACATCTGATGCTGACATTTCAGTTTTTTACCTAAGTAAAGATGAGACAGCTCACCAATGCATTAAATATGGAAACTATTAGTATTGGCATACCTATGTGATAAGTACAATGATACAGCACAAGGCAGGTTCTTAAGGGGGGCAGAACATCAGGCAAAAGAATGAATGAAACTGCTAAAGGGCTTGAGTAGAAAAACAAACAGAAAGACCATGCAATGGCATACTGGCCAAATTTTTAAAATCTTGTTATCTTCAGACCATGTCGAATATCATTCAAGGTGAAATTTCAGGCAGAATGCAATGAAATAATCTCTATTTTAGCAAAAACTTTATCTAAAAACCCAGTGGATACATCATTGCCCTACCCACTCATAGAAGGAAGGCCCACATAGGAATGATGTGCTATCCACTAAGGTGCAAACTTTAGTGATACCACTGAGACCATGTCCTAATAATTGTGGCTTCAAATGACATCCCTCCTCCAGACACATTCGGACTCCTTTTGCATGGGAAGAATTTTTTCCCCCCAATTAGATGTTCTAATGCATCTTAAAAAGTCAGGGAGGGCAACTTTTAAACATAAATCTTCATGAAAATTATCTGAAATTGGGTTGTGGTACACAGGTTGCATCCCCAAGTGGCAAAGAGTTCCAGGGGCAACAGTGCCCAGTTATGTTTTACAGTGGCACCTCACGTAACAAATTTAATTCGTTCTGGAGGCATCTTTGTTACGTGAAACATTCTTTACTTTGAATTGAATTCAAAACAGGCATTCAATGTGCATGACCCTATGAAGTCTACTTAGGTTGCAATCCTAAAGACACTTTCCTGGGAGTAAGCCCCATTTAATACAATGAGGCTTACTTCTGGGTAGACATGGTCAGGAGGCTGCAATCCAAGACACTTTCTTCTGTAATCAAAGTCACTTTCCAAGTGTCTCCCCACTTTCTCCTTTTCTTCATGCTGAGCCTTTCTCTCCCCTGCTCCCTTCCAGCTAGCCCTGAGCTGCTTCCCTCTGATCCACTGCTGTTCTCTCTCTCTGCCCAGCAGACACCCGGCCACAGGAGGAACAGCGTGCAAGTGTTGCTTTTGCTATGGGCAGGCACACTATGCAGCCCTGACGCTTTTATAAAAGGCTGCTGGCCAGCGCATCTGCTCCACATGCCAACGAGTGTGTCTGTTACATGAAGCACAGTTTGTTACATGAAACAGAATCCTAGAGAAATTTTTGTTTGTTACGTGGAACATACTTTACGTGAGGCGCTTGTTATGTGAGGCGCCACTGTACCTTGGAGAAGAGAGTCCTGGAAGTTCAAGGTGTCTCAATCATAACCAATTTTACAGCTCCATGATAAGGGAAATGCAACGTCAAAATAAGGGAATAGCATTGGCTTGAGGAGGTCTCCATGGCTTCCTCCCAACTGCAGGTTGAAGTACATGTCCCTCTGGCATAGCTGTGCCATTGCTGGAAAGTTGGTTAGGATTGTGTCCTCAGATCTCAAGATCTGAGATCTAAAGAGCGATCGTCATCACCAGTGGAAGCAATTTTGGGGAATAAGCAAACATTTTTACAAAGGGTACCCCCCAAACAGAGTGATGTTTGTGTGGTAGTGTTTAAAATATTGGCACCCAAAAAATGGGGATTTGCGACCACACAAAAGGTTTTCAGCCAATGCTACAATGCCCAAGGATGTTTGAGGACTCAATACAACACAAGGGATCAGTAGTAAGAAACCTGGTATTATTCTTGAAGTGTGACTGCCATCTTCTGGCTATCAAAAAAATAGCAGCAACTTTCTGAGCCAAAATCCACAAATGGCTTTATAATCCAAATTTATGGATTTTCTTCCATTTTTACCTTGAAATACAATGCATATATTTGGTGGGAGAGTGTTTGAGAACCCAAAAGAGCTCAGTTTTCTCAGGTTGTTTTCAAAGCAATTTGGCTCCAGACTTTAAAATATAGTCATAGACTTGAGAATATGGTATGTGATTGCTTTTGGGGGCATGTATTATTAACTGGCTACCATGTTCATGCTTTGAACAATGAAAGTGAATGGGGCTCAGGGTCACCTGATGCCTGAACCTCAAAAGGAGAACAAGGTCTTAGATCCCTCTCAGCATGGCCTTTCCAGCAGACAATGGCACATATGCCTACTCATGAGTAAAGGCACAATATTGGGCACTTTCACTTTCCCATAGAGCTCAATACATATTTTTTATTTTTCCTGACAGTGAGGGCAGTTCGGCAGTGGAACAGATTGCCAAGGGATGTGGTGGATTCTCCCTCAGTAGGGATCTTCAAGCAGAGGCTTGACGAACACCTGTCGGGGATACTCTAGGGGGATTTCCTGCTGCAGGCAGGGGGTTGGACTAGATGACCTACTAGGTCCCTTCCAACTCTATGATTCTATGACATGATGGGGTATGGCACAGCATTGCAAAGTTCCAAAATGAACCCAAAATCGAGGACAATAAGCCCTTTTGGAAGACACCGGGATATAAGGCTAAAAAAGAGGACAAATCCAGAAAAATCTGGTCATATGGTCACCCTAATGGGGCTTACTCCAGGATAAGTGTGGATAACGTTTCTTAAACTACGCAAGGGAGAGTTAGAAGGTTTGTCTCTATTTTAAACAAATGTTTAAATGTATGCTCACCACAAACTTATAATTCAGTTAGTTTGAGTTAAAAATGTTTTAATTAAACTTAAAAATAATCTTAAAATTTTAGATCTCCAAGGACCAAGATTTTCTGACCAGCTATAATCCATTGCAGTATATTCATTCCTCAGGATCATTCATTTCAGTTGAATGGCTTGAAAACCTGGAGGTGAAAATACAGCAATAATTTTATTTTCTTTTATTTAAAAAAATTTTCCTGCTTAATGATGATACATCCGGCAATGACATAACTGCCATATGACATCAGTTGGTGGATCCTGACATTATCATTTGAAGCTGCAATCCTAAACCCCAGTTAGGTTGGCCTAAGACCCAGCACAAGTCCCATGCTGACCCCAGGGTGCCACAAAATTGCTGTGAGGCATTTCTGTGGCACTCCTGGGGTGGGTTAGGCTAGTCCACAGATATGTGCTTTCCTCCCTACATCACCATGGGAATGGGAAGTCATGCCAGCCTAGATTAGAATTGCACCTTAAATGTGGGTCCAGGTGCTAAAATGTTTGAGCTACTGCAGGGAAAGACCTTGAAGTAAGGACCAGCAGAGGGAGCCATATAATTATTTATTTTGAAAAGTAAATTTTAGCTCTTGCTCTCTTTCATGCAAAAGTATTTACTGGCGACGACATGCTTCCCTGTCCGCTGTGTTGTGTGAGATCTACTGGTGCATAGTTTGAATTTCTCATTATCTTCCACCTAGCCTTAAACACAGACACAGCAGCTATTAATGAGCACTGACTGCTCTATTTTGAAATTAATAGGTGTGTTGACTGCCAACGTGGCATCCAAGTCCTTTCTGCATCTCCACATGACAGCTAATAGTTCAAACCACAACCTGAGAAAGCAATAACATTATCAAACATAGTGGTCAATAAGAGCTCAGATTTAAAAAGCTGTAAACACCCTACTCTTCACATGGTGCTCTGTCTTCTTCCTACTCTGTTCTTGTGTTTATTCCCTAAGAGAACTAGATTACTGTACTGGAAGGACCCTTAGGCACAAGGCCCAATTAGTCTAATTGACTTAAAGCTGGATTTGAAGAGTAAGAGGTTTCCAAACCGTGAGCTGTGGCTGCCCAGGGAGGTGCAGAAAACAGGAACTGTGGAATACCCACATTAAACCTGCCAGTCTATATATGGTGGCACCCTAAAATATTATAACCTTATGGAAAGCTGTGGCCCATGGCCCAGTAAGTCAAGGGAGATGCCAGTTAGGAAGCTTTGGGAACCATTGGGTTAGGGAAGACTAGCCAACCAATATAGTACCACTGTAGCTGACTAACTACTACAGATCCTGCAGAGGGGTTCTTGAATACAAAGGAAGACCCCCTGGCAAGTTCTTAATTTTGTTACTAGTGAATGTACCTGTCATTGTGGAAGTAAAATTTCAAGAATATTTCTGGGCCTTGGGCACAGCTGGACACCTACAGACACAGGTGGGCATTGCTGGGCACCAAAAGGCACTGGGCACTGGAGGGTACTGGAGAGAAGTGGTGAGCAGCAGCGGGCACTGACAAGTACAGGGAAATGGGCACCAGCAATCATCAGGCAGCAGTGACCACTGGGCACAAGGCATACTTAATGGTCACCACAGGCCACCAATGGGCATCAGTGGGCACTGGGCACCAGGCATCCCTACTGAGCATTGGGCATCCTTCTCAAGCACCAATAGGCATCAGGCACCACCGAGCACCACTGCATAGTGGGCAGCTCGCACCACTGGGCATGGCACCACTGAGCACTGGGCATCCCTACCAGGCACCAGCGGGATGCTGATCAGGCATCAGTGGGCAGAGGGCAGCACTGCGGGCACCACTGGGAACCACTGGGCACAACCAGAAACTACTAGGCACCATGCATCCCTACCAGGCACCACCCAACAACAGGGCACTAGTGGGCACTAGTGGGCAACACCAGGCAGGCACTACTGGGAACTGGGTACCTCCAGGCACTAAATCAGTTCTTAGTGGATCCTTACATTGCAAAAGGAATATGGTCCCCAAATTTCAAACTTCTACATGGAAGGGTTGGGGCTGGGTGTTGATCAGCCTGTCTTCAATGTTAAGTATAGGGACGAAAACATGTTGCACCCCTTTCCACCCTTTAGGGATTAAAAATAGATTTTTAGTGGGTGCCCACATCACAGAAGGCATACAGCCCCCAAATTTCATGCTTCTGGGTCTAGTGGTTTGCGCTGGAAGTGGATGAGACAGCGATGAGAGCAGTGGTTCCGCTCCTTCCTGGCTGATAGGTCCCAGAAGATGGTGCGTGGGGGATGCTTGCTTGGCACCCTGGCCTCTTCAGTGCGGGGTGCCACAAGGTTCCATTCTATCCCCCATGCTATTTAACATCTACATGAAGCCGCTGGGAGAGGTCATCCGAAGGTTTGCAGTGAGGTGTCATCAGTACGCCGATGACACCCAGCTCTATCTCTCCTTTCCTCCTGAGTCCAAGGAGGCAGTTGAAGTCCTGAATCGTTGTCTGGAGGCAGTGGGGGACTGGATGAGGGTGAACAAGCTGAGATTAAATCCTGATAAGACAGAGTTTCTACTGGTCCGGAAGTCTTGACTCGGGTATTGGAATATCATCCTGTTCTGGATGGGGTTGCACTCCCTCTGAAGGAGCAGGTTTGCAGTTTGAGGGTTCTCCTGGATTTGCAACTGCTCCTGGAGTCCCAGGTGGCAGCTGTGGCCAAGGGAGCCTTTGCTCAGCTTCAGCTGATTCGCCAGCTGCAACCATACCGGAGTCGCTCGAATCTGGCCACGGTGACCTATGCCCTAGTGACATCGAGACTGGATTACTGTAACACGCTCTGCATGGGGCTGCCTCTGAAGATGGTCTGGAAGCTTCAACTAGTCCAGAATGCAGTGGCACATGTGGTTGCTGGGGCTCGTTGGTTCAACTCTGTTGGGCCACTGCTTCAGCGACTACACTGGCTGCCCACTCATTTCCGGGCTGAATTCAAAGTGCTGGTCCTTACCTTTAAAGCTTTAAATGGTTTGGGTCCAGGGTATCTGAGGGTCTGCCTTCTTCTGTACAATCCGACCCATCACCTAAGGTCATCTGAGGGGCCCTACTGACTGTGCTGTCCCTAACAGATGTGAGAGGTGTGGCGGCCAGAGATAGGGCCTTCTCGGTGGTGGCACCCCGGCTTTGGAACTCCCTTCCCTTAGAACTGAGGAAAGCTCCCTCAGTACAGAGCTTCAGGTGGAGCCTTAAAACCTTTTATTTTAAAAAAAAGCTTTTTAATGGTGCAGAGGTTGGGGGGTGTTGTTTTATTGTTTTTAACATATATGTTTTAGCCTGTATATTTTAATTGTTTTTATTGAATTGTACTATTTATGTTTTTAATTATGTTTTATGTCAGCTGCCATGAGTCGGGCTAATGGCCCGAGAAAGGCAGGATATAAATTTTTAAAATAAATAAAAATAAATAAATTCTTCAGTGTTAAGTGTAGGCATGAAAATGTGTTTAGCTTTGTTTCACTCCCTTATGGTTTGAATTTACAAAAAAAAATAGTTCCTTAGTGGATGCCAACATCATGGAAGGAACACCCTCCCCAAATTTCACACTTCTAGGTCCAGCGGTTTTTACTTGGCATTGAAGAGGCAGTCAGTCAGTCAGTCAGTCAGTGATTTTATAAACCCTCTTTACTCAAATTTAATGCTCACTTTTTAGCGGAATATATCCTACAATCCAGAGTAACTACAGGAGCATGTAAGAGACATTATGTGTACCCATAGTTACTGCACCACCTAGTAAAAACTTATGGGAATTTCATATTGCAATCCAGAGCAAATTGTTCTTACACTGGAGCAAGGACTCCCTGTAGTTACTCTGGATTGTGCCCTTACTCTCCAAAATCAGGGTGCACGTTAGATTCAGTGGTGCATTAGTAAGTGCCATATTTTATTATAAGTTTAGGTCAGTATTTAGTTTAACAGTTTATTGTAATAAAATAAAAATGTAACATAAACCCATTGTTGTATGGGTTTTATTACCAAGTGTAATTAGGTAAAATCATATTATTGTTATCATATACCTCTTTGTTATATGCAGTAAAATTAAATTTTGCAGCTACACAATTACAATCACCAGTAAACATTTTTAAAATTGTTAGATTAAATGGCACATTAGATTAAATGGCACATTAGATTTGAGTAAATACAGTATATAGATAACTGTTGACACTTCACTAACACTTATGGTAGCAAAGGTGTTCTTCCTTCTTCAGCCAACAGAGGACAGAAGAACCTCAGAGATGGAATGTTTCCTCTGACCTCCAAAGTGGCTTTGCCAAAGTACAAAGTATTTATCTTCTAATTCAATGTTCTTCTTGTTGTTTCCAGATATGGGTACTGGTAGATTTAGGGTAAGCAAACAACATCACAAAAAAGATTGTATAAATATTGAATTTGGCAAGCTGATGATGTGATGTTGATGTTATCACCATCAAAGGGCTTGTTTTATGTTCTGTCTCCATATACAGAACACTCTGAAAAAGTCTTAGGTTTTTGGGGCTGATCAAACATGCATTTAAGGCCCACCAGAAATGCCACATGTGGTCTGAAGTCCAACATGTCTGAGGTACCTCCTTTTCTCACTGCCTAATAGAAATTTCTGGGTGGAAGAGTAGCCTTCAGCTGTTATGAGGGTTAGATTTCATAGGCTGCAATCCTAAACACACTTTCCTAGGAGTAAGATTCATTGAATACAATGAGGCTTACTTCTGAGTAGACATGGTTAGGATTGTGCCCATAGTCTTGGGTTTCTTGTGCCTATAAAGAGTTTCTTGTGCCTATAAAGCATGTTCTAAAGAAGGCTGGTCTTGTCCCTCTTGCAGTGGAAAGCTGGTTCTCAGCCAAGGGAGCCAGCAGGTTAATTACCTCCTCTGTCCCTTCAGGCCATGCTGCAGTCCTGATTCCTTTCTTTGAATACCTTTCATATCTTCTGGCAGCTGAAAAGCTTTGACAGGCATCCACCTGCCAAAAGCAGCTGGCCTCTTGGCCGCATAGCTGAGAGCTGTTCGGAATGGATGGAAAGTTCTCTGTTCTCTCTCTCACTAAGTCCTGATAGCTTGCAGGTTCAGATTGTGACATGCAACAATCAGCTCCCTTCTCCCTGTTGATGCATGAGGTCCACATGCTTCACATTGCCTAGGTCCTGCTTACTTTGACTCAGTGGCATCACCAGCCCATCTGGCACCTGAGGCTGCCTCCCTCCACCACCACTATGGAAGCTTCCCTGCTGCCCGTTCAGGTCCTGGACAGAGTGGGTGGGGCGCAGAGATTGTGGAAGACCTTGATGGGCAGACAGGAAGACCTAGGATGCCTATGCTCTCTGATATGTGCCCACCCACAGCCAAGTGGTGTAGCACAGGAGGCATTGGGGGAATTTTGGAACCCCCTAGGCCAGGGGCATCCAACCTTTCAGCTTCCCTGATTGGAAGAAGACGAGCTGGTTTGGGCCGCACATAACACTAATAACTTTTTTTTAAAATGTAGTACAAAATGTAGGATGTCCTATATTTTGTCCTACATTTTTAAAAACTTGTCCTACATTTTTAAAACTCATTGATTGTAACAGGGCTTACTTCTGAGTAGGCAGGATGCATAGGAAGGGCAGCAATCCTCTCCAAGCTAAACCTTGGAGTAAGTCTCATTGATTATCATGGGGTTTTCTGCTGTCAAGAATAGGATTGGGCTCTCAGACTGCAAACTGGGAGTAAGCCTCATTGACTTTAGTGGGGCTTACTTCTGAGGAGGCATGATGCATAGGATGGGCTGTGATCCTCTCCAAGCTTAACCTTGGAGATATGCTGCAATCCTGAACACACTTTCCTGGGAGTAAGATCCCCTGGGTACAATGGGCCTTTCTTCTGAGTAGACATAGTTAGGGTTGCAGCATATATCCAAGGTTAAGCTTGGAGAGGATCACAACCCATCCTATGTATCATTGGGCTCTCAGACTGCAACTTGGGAGCAAGCCTCATTGACTTTAATGGGGCTTACTTCTGAGTAGGTCCCAAGGGCAGCAGGCAGCAGCTGGGATAGAAGCTGAGGCTGCTTTCGGGGGATGCGGGTGAGTGAGCTCTGCAAGGTCTGCAGGGGCCTAAAGTGCTCTGAGTGCCAGGAGGCAGGTAACAGGCAGCCCAGACCAGCTTTGTGGCGGCTGCCCAGATCAGTGCGCAGAGAAGCACACAAAATTTGAAAATGGCTGCTGCCACAAAGTTGGTTTTTCCAGTGGTGGTGGCCAGCTTTGCAGGAGGGCCGCATCCATCCTTGTCCTGGGCCGCATGTGGCTCCTGGGCCGAGTGTTGGACACCCCTGCCCTAGGCTGTACCACTCAGGGCTGACAGCCTCCCCCCAGCTTTCTCACCAGTATGCTACTCCATTGACTGCTTCACAGGTATTTGAAGATGCTCAAAAAGAGTTGCAGGTATCCTTGGAGATCATCTAGTCCAACTCCTTGCTCATGGCAAGCTACTGCAACAGCAGTTTATCTTATCAGTATTTTAACAGTCTCTTTTCAACCCAGTCCTGAGGGGAAAAAAATCTGGATTATCTAGAATCTGGATTCTAGATTCTAGATGATCTAGAAGACACCCTCTAACTCTGAGTGCAAACAAAATATCTATGAAGCACTGCGTATATGATAAGTAGTAGAGGTAGAACCCAGCCACCCACAAGGTTTGGTTCTAGGAACCTCCATAGATATCCATTTTTGCATTAAGCAAAAGCAATTGTTTACCATGGTAATGAGGCAGGCAATGACTCAATATGGATCAAGTTCCCTTAATTAAAACAGTTTAGCTTCAGTTCAGAGACAGAAGCTTCCCTTTACAAAGCAAATTAGAAGAGATTAATACTTTGTATTCATGTGATAATCACATGGGGGAAAGGAGATGCTTCCCTTCCAGCTAAAACAGAAACCAAACTGAACCCTTTATGAAACTTTCTCAGGCAAGCTTAATAAACAGGACACTTTTAAGCTATTAACTGCTAATTAAGGGATGTTTATCTTTTAATATAAAGAGCCAACCTCATTCAAGTTGAGACAAAATCGCTGACATTGGCATGTTGACATTGGCATCTCCCACTTACTGGGTGGGTTAGGGACTGTTGCAGCATCCAAAAGTGAAAACCATTGAAAAGTAGAACCCAGTCTTTTTCAGCTTGCAAATGCAAAATGGCCACCAGAAAAGTCATAAGTATCACTTGCAAAAGCCTAAATAGCATATATTTATTCGCACGTAACCAAAATGCATAACAAATTACAGTAAAACGAACAAAGGCACATGTGGGCAATTAATATCTTATGTTTTTGAATGAAGGCTATTTACTATTTTGAATGAAAGTCATTAGGAAATGCCAAAAACAGGCAAATCAACATCAAGGAATACAATTTTAGCCTTTATACCAGCAGAAAGAGGTTGAAAGACTGACACGTGTTGAATGAATGAATCCTGGATATGATGGAAAGGTGGAACTGTCAGAAAATGAAACAATTTTTAATGGGTCATGAAACTGACAAGGCTGATTAGGCTATGTGCCTCAAGGGCTAAAAAAACCAGCTACTGAGGAAATGGGAGAGAATTACTGCCCATCACTATTGTAATGACAGGGGCTTGACACCCATCAAGACACCCATCACATCTTTGTAAGCAAGAGATTCCAGGCTCCCCAACAACCCAAGATAACACCTGGAGGTAACCTGAAGCCCTCAGTCTAAAGGTCCCATCACCTCCATGTGACATAGTGCTATGTCAGAGTCAATCTGCTGCAAGGTAACTTCAAATGTACCTATGATATCCCTTTGGTTGGCAATCAGGTGCAGAAAGTTGCATGTTCCCAGTGAAGCAAGTTCGGCAAGTGTATTGCAATTCCGTTGATGGCGATGACCTTTCCAGAGATAACCAGAGTGACCGTAGGAAAGAGATTCTCACTGGCATCTACGTCTAGTTCATTTTTACCTCCTGGTAACAAATCCATGCTCACATTTAGCCCCAACAGTGGTGGCCTTTTGGAGAAAGAAGTGATGATGAATTCTAGAGGTCTTGCTGAGAGCGTTGGTGCTGTGGGAGGGAACCTCATCTAAAAAGGTTCTTGTTCCCAATTATACTCCCTGAATTGCCATAATCTTCAATTAAAAAAGCAGCAGAAGCATAAAAAAGACCTGATGCTAAAATATCCATTAAAACGGACTCTAATGTCTGTTTATAATTTTATTAGACATGGTCATTAGGTACTGCAATTTTGGAAAAAGGATTTGAAATAGCCATGTTTTTCATTTGTAGATTTCCTTTCTTTCTTTTAAAGCCTTTGAATAAATTCTGCTTTAATCAGATCCCACCTGAAATAGATCTTTAATCTGATAGGGAATATTATGCCCAGTTCTGCCATACAGTGGGGCACCTGGGGACAAATTGGGACAGGTCCAGAGGAAGGTAACTAGAACAAAGAGCAGGAGGTCACATCTTGCAAAGAAAGATAACTTGCAAAGTATTTATTTCCAAGAGGCTCAGGAGGTTCAATTGTGGTTGTTAGCTGACTGGAAGCAGAGGTGGCACCATTGTTTGTATCACCCAGTTTAAAGAGATCATTGCCTCACTGCCATGATGCCCTCTTCCCATACCAAACCATACAGAATAAATTACAATATCATATACAGAATCTATCAATCACCAACAAAAAAGCAGTGGCCAACCTGATGACACTCACACAACTGAGTCAGAGTGCCTGTATTAGCTGTGAGGCATATGAGCGGACACCTGATTGGGTCCCTGCTGTTTCACAGTAACCTCACTGGGTCTCAGAATAATCAGTCTCATTTGTTAGTTTTTAGATACAAGAATCAAGTTTTTGGATGCAATCCAAAAGACACTTTCCTGGGAGTAAGTCCCATTGAACACCAGGGGTCTTACTTTTGAGAAGACCTGGTCAGGATTATGCTCCAAGTTTCATAAATCATTTGTGTTATCCTTTTTTGGTTATTTGGCCATAATGTTTGAGATGATGCAGATATTTGCATGTGGTTTGTTTTATTGTATTCTACATGAAATTCCACATTAAATAATATGTAACATGATGGTTGAACTCAAAAAAATACCAAAATTTTCATTATTTGGGCAGTAGTGTTATCCCACTGTTGTGTGTGTCACCTGGTGCAGTCTGAATCCCTTCAACCTTATAGCAAGGCCACTGGCTAGAAGTCCTCCTGGATTTTTATTGAAGTTCCTCAGAAGAAAATCCGGCTAATAAAAGACATACATAGTCTTTGGGGGTGTCAGAAGGAGAAGGATGTGAATTGTAGAACAGATGATGGATTTTGTACAACTCTAAATGATTAGAAAGAGAGAGAAGAACATTCAGAATTACAATGAAGGAAGGACTTGGGATACCCCCTGATGACTGATGCAATGCAAAGCCTCTGCTCTCTTGGCAGGCCTCTGTTATCTGCCTGTTCTTCTGGACTTAACAAATGACGGTGGTTGCTTGGGAAATCAGTCTCACTCAAGATGACTCAGATTGGCAAACCTGTCTTGTCTTGGGCATACCACTTGCTGTTCTAGCAGCTGAGCTGGAGGATTTTCACAGCTGCAGTCGGGGTTCCCACTGACTCACGCATGGAATGACAATGGCATTACCAGCCTTACACTGCAAAGCAGGAAGCTCCCCATTTTCGTGATGACTCGAGTACGTTCAGCAATGCTTCTGGCTTCTGAAATGTCTGCAGACATACTAATTCCCAATTTTGCTTCCTTCTGTGCTTCCATGGTTGGCGAGAAGTTTCCAATTACCCAGCGTTGGCTTCTTTGGGGTGAGAGTCCAGTGGGCCTGCTGGAGATGTAGGAGTAAAATATGTTGATTATGGGCAAAATCCAGAGCAGTTACAGGTCCACACAGTTACATCACCCTCTAGTGTTATCTTATGGAAAGTCACCTTAACTCCTAGTAATAATAGTAGTAGTAATGGGGGACTTTAACTATCCAGTCATTTGCTGGGAGTCAAACTCAGCCAAACATGGAAGCTCCAATAAATTCCAGATGGGCCTGGAAGATAACTTCATGGTCCAGAAGGTGGAGGAAACAACAAGGGGAAGGGCCATCCTTGACCTGATCTTAACTAATCGTGAAGAACTAATTGACCGGGTCAACGTGGTAGGAACTTTAGGGGAAAGCGATCATGAACTGCTGGAATTTAGAATAATGTGGGAAATAAAAAGAGTGCAGAGTGAAACTTACACATTGGATTTCAGGAAAGCTGATTTCAACAGGCTTAGAAGAGTCATAGGTGGGATCCCATGGGTTGATGATCTAATGGGGAAAGGGGCCCAAGATGGGTGGGAGCTCCTTAAGTGGCAGCTTCTGAAAGCTCAGTCAGAAACAATTCCCATGAAAAAGAAAGGGGGAAAAAACTTGAAAAAACCAGGTTGGCTCCACAAGCAACTTGGGGATCAGCTGAAGTTAAAGAAAGAGAAGTATAGGGAGTGGAAGACTGGAAAGATCACCAGAGAGGAGTACAGGCAGGTAGCCCGGTCCTGTAGGGAGGGGGTCAGGGATGCTAAAGCTCAGTATGAGCTGAGGCTGGCCAGGGGAGTCAAAGATAACAAAAAGAGCTTCTTTAGATATGCCCAAAGGAACAGGAGGGCTGTTTGCATCCGTCTATTCACAGAAGGAGGGCTGTGCAAATGGGGGTGCGGGATCATTGGCTGATGTGGGGATGTGCTTGCATCCCCAAAGAGGTCATGAAAACATGGATGGTGCAGAACAGCAGATTAAGATTGACAGAGAACTGGTTCTAAACCACTTAACTAGCCTAAATGAATTCAAGTCATTTGGACCAGATGAGCTGCATCCTCGAGTTCTTAAGGAACTGGCAGATGTCCTTGCAGAGCTTCTGTCAATCATCTTTGAGAAATGCTTGAGGAGTGGAGAAGTGCCTGGACTGGAAGAGGGCGAATGTAGTCCCAATTTTTAAGAAGGGGAAAAAAGAAGACCCGGGAAATTATAGACCAGTCAGTTTGACTTCAATCCCGGGCAAGATATTAGAACAAATCATAAAACACACAATTTGTGCACATCTAGACAAGTACTCGGTGATCAAAACAACCCAGCATGGATTTACCAAGAATAAATCTTGCCAGACAAATCTGATCTCCTTTTTTGATGGGGTTACGAGCTTACTGGACAGTGGCAATGCTGTGGATGCCATTTATCTTGACTTCAGCAAAGCATTTGACAAAGTCCCACATGACATTTTAATTGGGAAGTTGGAAAAATATGGGCTAGACGGGGCAATTGTTAGGTGGATCTGCAACTGGCTCGATGGCCGCACTCAAAGGGTTTTAGTAAATGGTTCTGTGTTAGCCTGGAGGTCGGTTTCAAGTGGGGTACCCCAAGGCTCTGTCTTGGGCCCAGTTCTCTTTAACATTTTCATCAATGACTTGGAGGAAGGGATACGGGGGAGCCTGATCAAATTTGGAGATGACACCAAGCTGGGAGGAGTAGCAAACACAACAGAAGACAGGAGAAAACTCCAGGAGGATCTGGATAAACTAGCATCCTGGGCTGTAACCAATAGAATGAATTTCAATAGGGAGAAGTGCAAAGTTCTGCACTTAGGAAATAAAAACCAGAAACACAGGTATAAAATGGGGGATACTTGGACTGGCAGCACAACATGTGAGCGGGATCTTGGAGTCACCATGGATCAGAAGCTGAACATGAGTCAGCAGTGTGATGTGTCTGCAAAGAAGGCAAATGCCATTTTAGGCTGCATTAAGAGGACTGTAGCTTCCAAGTCATGAGAAGTTCTAGTTCCTCTTTATTCAGCATTGGTCAGACCTCACCTTGAGTACTGTGTTCAGTTCTGGGCACCTCACTTGAAGAAAGATGCAGCCAAACTGGAGCAAGTCCAGAGGAGAGCAACAAGAACGATCAGTGGGATGGAAGGGAAGCCCTACAAGGAAAGGTTGGGGGAACTTGGGATGTTCAGCCTGGAGAAGAGAAGCCTGAGAGGAGACATGATTGCCCTCTTCAGATATCTGAAGGGCTGTCATAGGGAGGAAGGGGCTCATTTGTTCATAGCTGCTACTGAAAGCAGAACTAGAACCAATGGGTACAAACTACAAGAAAGGAGATTCCGGTTGGATATCCGGGAAAAGTTCCTGACAGTGAATGCGGTTCGGCAGTGGAAAGATTGGCAAGGGCTGTGGTGGACTCTCCGTCACTGGGGATCTTCAAGCAGAGGCTCGACGAGCACCTGTCGGGGATGCTCTAGGGGGATTTTGTGCTGCAGGCAGGGGGTTGGACTAGATGACCTACTAAGTCCCTTCCAACTCTATGATTCTATGATTCCTCCATCGCAAAGGGCTTAATTTGACTTTGGGATATGGGCTTTTATCTATTTCTTGAGATCCATCAGTCTTGAAAGACTATGGTATTCTGCAAAGCACAAAGGCCTGGGTAGATTGATATGGATGATAGGCTGTTACCCAAGCAGCAAATCCCACCTCTCCATGCCACTGAAATAGTCCAATGGAAAGGCAGAGCCGATACGATTGGTTCCAGCTGTGTCGCAGAGCTGGGCTAAGGACAGGAACTCACTCTGTCTTGTGGGGACCTGGGTCTCGAACCCTGGCCTTCTGGTTATCAGTCACAGTATCTTAACCACATGGTTTATATCCCAACTGGTTTATAAGCCAGGCAAAGCTGATTCGCAAAAACAGACGCAAACAGTAAGTACAGTAAGGTCCTCCTTGTCCACCCATAGATTTGACTTACCGAGAGTTCCAAACCCACGGCTGGAGAACTGATGCCACTAGAAGCCTCTTATGGTCATATCCAGAGGTCCTTGAAGGAACGTTCTATAGATGTTTCTCATTATCCATGGGTTTGTGTTTCTCATTATCCATGGGTTCTCATTATCCAATGTGTTTCTCATTATCCATGGGTTTGATATCCTAGTGGATATCCCCAGAAATAGAACCCCCATGGTCCCCATGTCCTAAAAAGCAAGGGGTCTGCTCTGAAAGAGACTTTATACCCAAACTCCTAGCTCACTCACAGCCAATTCAGTCCCTCAGGGTCCCAAATATGCATGCCAAAGTTCTCAGGTTCAAGTCCAGGAAGCATCTCCAGGCCAGGAATAAATCCTCCCTGAACCCTGGAGAACTGCTTTTGCCCCAGACTGGACAGCAGCCTCATATGTACTTTTAGGACTCTGAGAACTTTATAATTACATTGTACAGGGTGCACAAACCACTGAAGACCGGGTCCTTGGTTTTCAGCCTCTTTATGCCTGACTGATTGCAAAAGAACCAAATCAGCCAAAATCTAAATTTAATGGGGCTGCTCTGTGATTAATGGAACATCCTTTATCTCTCTGTCCTGCAGCAGAAAACCACATGAATGTTTTCCATTTATCTTCATTCTGTGGTTGTGAAAGCACAGTCTGGTCTCTTTGGACCAGACTTCTCTTGGACCAGTTTACTTCTCTTTGAAGAGAAGTAAACTTTGGAGGCACTGTTGTCTCCCCTCCTTTGCCCCCCTCCAAAAAGCTTCCTTTGCAGCTTAAAGGGCAAAGCCCTGAGACAGTGTGATCCAGAGCACTGGCATTGCTTGGGAGTGCCAGGGGTGTGGGCCACATCAGTTGACTAACTCAGGGGTGCGAGACATCGTCATTGGCCAAAACTTCTGGTGGATCCCCATTCAATGTGTATTTTATGTTGAATATATTAGACTTGATGCTACCTACCATGGTATATGACTGCATTTGGGGAACATAAGAAGATCCCCCACTGGATTAGGCCAAAGGCCCATCTAGTCCACCTTCCTGTATCACACAGCGGCTCACCAGATGCCTCAGGGAGCACATTTGGCACCTGCATCCAGGTGCCTTTCCCTGCATCTGGCATTTTGAGGTTGTTCACATCGACACACACCCACAGACTACTTATGCTTTTAACAATGGCATTCAATGGGCAAGTAAGTGTGAATAGGATTGCAGCCTTTGGGATTTCTGGGGAATTTTATTTTAAACAGATCAACAACTGCTTTAATATAGTAAACTCTTAATTTATTGATGATTGATTTAAATTTGTTATACAGAAACGTTCACTTTTTTGGCTTGGTGATGTCACTTCAGGCTATGGCATCACTTCCAGGTTAATGGCATCACTGCTGGTGGGTCCTGACAGATTTTCACTTGCTAAATTACTTGAGAGCCACTGTCATCCTTAATAGATCTGTCATCCTTCATGAATGTGCCTCTTCCTAAAGCTTTCTAAGCGATTGACCACCATCCATCTTGTAGCAGTGAATTCTCAAAATTAATGATCTGTTGTCCAAAAGCCTTTTGCTTGTCTATGCTGAGCCTATTGTTCCTCAACTGCCTCTTGGCAGAGGAGCGATATTACAAAAACACCAGCAATTTACACCATTGTTGTTGTCATCTTCAAAAAGAAAACAGATCATGGAAAGTCATCCCTGGACCTTCCCAAGGTGGGGACCCCAAACAATATTTCTACACCCACCATGTGTCACAGTGAGGACTCAATCCAAGTCTCCCCCTCACCGTCCCACATCCCAGTTTACAAAATGAATGAATTTTCAACCAGAGGAGTTACTGATGGCCTTGGCACCAGGAACAGCCACATGAAATTGTCATGACATCACTTATGGGCAAGGATGTGCCGATCCACTGTGTTGAGTCAAGTTCTGAGTCCTCACCCCCTTGGACTCAACTCATGCATTTGGGACGTGCCCTTTCTGGGACTCTGAGACTCCAGTGTTTTGGTTTCAAAACATGTGCATCTCAAGTCTGCAGAGGTTCAGGATATGTATTTCACAACTTAAGTTCAAATCTTCTGAATCAAGTTGTCCATCCCTGTTCAGCTGGAGGAGGAGGCCCTAGTGTTGGCCTCTTTGCAATCTGGCTCCCCGCCTTTCCTTCTCCTGTGGAAGTCTCCCCTTTAAGGAGCACCCCCATCATGGGAGCCTCCAAAGGCAAAGGAATAGGGGGCAACAGCCAGGTCACCTCCTCTTCTTCTTCCTCCAGAGAAACATGGTGGAGATAATGGATTGTGTCCCACTGGGCTTAGCTCCAACAGCATGTGTTCCTCAAGCTCTGTCCTAAGAAACTCTCTGTAGACAACTGATGAGTAGCAAAATGTATTCCACATCTAACTGACTCCTGCAGATGCTACTCAGCACTCCAGAAAGCCAAGTAAATGGAAAGTCTGAGATTTAATAACTTTCAATGAACTCCAACCCCTATGTGCTCCACGTCTGATTGAGGGAGTTAATCCAGTAATCCACTTTTAACAGCTGGAAGGGCAGGGAGGTCGGGTTTGCCAGCAGATAGAGGGAGGACCACCGACAGTAATAAGCAGAGGAAAGCAAGGGGCAGAGGAGACAAGATAGCAAAGTTGTAGAGGCAGAAGGTGGAGAACAGTGTTGTCCAGCTGCAAAAAGAAACATTGAAGGTGCAATCCTGATCAACTTTACAACATTGGCATAGCTGTGCCAGTGGTATATATGCATTTGGGGGGCAGTCATGAAGGCCTCCTCATAGTAAGGCAATGTTTGTCTTCTATTTTGAAATTGCATTGCCCTTACCTTAGTCCAAGACAGTTGGTAAGGATCATGCCCTAAATTTATGACTGTTCATTATATCAATTAACGCCTAATGTCCTGCAGAATACAAAGGAACAACACATGTTGAAATACCTGTATTCAATCAAACGTTATAGTCCACTCCCTCCAAAAAACACCAGTAGCACTGGTGTGACTCTGTACACTTGGAGGGCCTCTCTGTTCACAAACTCCCTGAAAAAGGGATGCACACATTGCACACAAGGGATGCACACATTGCAATCATAACCTGCAGTTAGGCCATCATAAGTCCCAGCATCAGGGTGCCCATACAGAATGGAGGTCAGAATGCCTCTACCTTTAACCATTGCATAGAAGAGGGAATTTATGCATAGGCATAAGTGCTGCTTTTTAAACCCTTCTATGATAAGCTGAACCTGCCACAATTCCCTCTTTTGTGCAATGGTTAAAGGCAGAGGCACTCAGTCCTCCATTCTATATGGTCTCCCTGCCTGGAATATCCTTTGCTGACCTGGAGGTGTCAGAAAAATGCCATAAAGCATTTCTGTCCCATTCCTGTGCATAGGCATACGCCAGCCTTCCCACACCACCATGAGAAGATATGAGGTAGGCCAGCCTAAATTGGTTAGGTTTGTGCTCAATGGGTCTTACTTCTGAGTAAACATACTGAGGATTGTGCCTCATATAGATTTTGGTTCAGCAGAAATGAGCTCTGGCTGTGGGGTTTCCTGGCCCTATTCATTACCAACCAGAGTGACTTTCTAGTAGCTTCGTTCATATGAGATAAAAAATGGTGAACAGGAAAATAGCATGCATCAATAGGAAACGAAAGAATAAAACAAATCCATTTTTTCAGAAAAGAAATCCCATGCCTCTTCTTTTCTTCCTTTCTCTCGCTCTCTCTCGGCAATAAGGATTTTTTTGCTAATGAAACGTGGTGTTAATTGTCTGTATAATAGCAGAGTTTCGCCTAAAGGTGTTATTTGCTAATTGTTAATTTCCCAAAGATCATGTTTAATCGGGCCTGGTGATTAAATAATGAGGCCTAATTTTGTATTATTTATGCTATTTCATTTACAGTGGGTCCTGATATTCATTCAAGATTTGTCTATGCAATTGGTTCTTATTGGTATTAATTTATGAATCATAGAATCATAGAGTTGGAAGGGACCAGGCAGGTCATCTAGTCCAACCCCCTGCCTGCAGCAGGAAATCCCCCTAGAGCATCCCCGACAGGTGCTCGTCGAGCCTCTGCTTAAAGATCCCTAGTGAGGGAGAGTCCACCACCTCCCTTGGCAATCTGTTCCACTGCCGAACCGCCCTCACCGTCAGGAATTTTTTCCGGATATCCAACCGGAATCTCCTCTCTTGAAGTTTGTACCCATTGGTTCTAGTTCTGCTCTCAGAAGAAGCTATGAACAAATGAGCCCCTTCCTCCCTATGACAGCCCTTCAGGTATCTGAAGAGGGCAATCATGTCTCCTCTCAGCCTCCTGTTCTCCAGGCTGAATATCCCAAGTTCTCCCAACCTTTCCTCGTAGGGCTTCCCTTCCATCCAACTGATCATTCTTGTCGCTCTCCTCTGGACTTGCTCCAGTTTGGCTGCATCTTTCTTCAAGTGAGGTGCCCAGAACTGAACACAGGACTCAAGGTGAGGTCTGACCAATGCAGAATAAAGAGGAACTAGAACTTCTCGTGACTTGGAAGCTACACTCCTCTTAATGCAGCCTAAAATGGCATTTGCCTTCTTTGCAGACACATCACACTGCTGACTCATGTTCAGCTTGTGATCCACGGCGACTCCAAGATCCCGCTCACATGTTGTGATGCCAAGCCAAGTATCCCCCATTTTATACCTGTATTTTTGGTTTTTATTTCCTAAGTGCAGAACCTTGCACTTCTCCCTGTTGAAGTTCATTCTATTTGTTACAGCCCAGGATTCCAGTTTATCCAGATCCTCCTGGAGGTTTCTCCTGTCTTCTGTTGTGTTTGCTACTCCTCCCAGCTTGGTGTCATCTGCAAATTTGAATGCTGAGATGTGGTGGTTTGAAGGCCCCAACCCAACTCCCATATCAGAAAGGGGTGGGGGAGAAGTTGAATCTTCTCCCTATCAAGTGTTAGACAAATATTTTAGTTGCTTGATCTGTCGGTTTGAAGCTGCAATTCTAACCCACAGTTAGGCCAGCATAGGCCCCAGCACATGTTCCATGCTGGCTGGCCTGGGGATGCCACAAAAGTGCTGTAAGGCACTTCTGAGCCACTCCTGGGGGACAGTTAGGCCAGTGCAAAAGACATGAGCTTGCCACCCTACATCACCATGGGAATGGAAAGACTAATGAGTTGTACTGGTCTAAATTAGGATTGCACCCTTTAGGTTTCTTTAATGAAGAATCATGCTACTTGCTTCAGGGATATTATTTTACCTACAAGCAATTTTTACCTATATGCAAATTGTTTTACCTGTATGCTAATAACTACAACTTAGATAATTTACTGATAATTCTTTTAATTTGGGAGGAGGGGGTCACCCTCTCTCTCTCTCTCTCTCTCTCTCTCCCTCTCTCTCTCTCTCTCTCTCACGTGGGAAACCCTCTCTCTCTCTCTCTCTCTCTCTCTCTCTCTCTCACACACACACACACACACACACACACACACACACACACACACACTGTGTGTGTGTGTGTGTGTGTGTGTGTGAATTCTGTTTATTTGCACTTATGAGGCTGGTTCAACCTTCTCCAAGAATGGTGGCCTAGAAAAAAAATTTTTTTAAGATATATAAATATTTTTTGATTTTGTATCTCAGGATATTTCAGTCAAAAGCTCCAGCTTTATAATCCAATAAATCTATATAAATAAGAACTCAATTTGCCTCCCACAAATGATCCAGGGAGCTTATCACTGCTCAGCAGACTTATTTTAAAAAGGCCTTCCATAAAATTACATACAATAATCAGCTTAACGTGGCATCCCATCACGCCAACGGTGTGTAACCAGGAACTGGCATTTGTGCTGACAGGTGCGATTCTGTGCGGAAAATGCTGGTGCCAATCATTCTTCTCCATAACAGAGAATGAGTGATCTGCTGCAAGATCTACCTTGAGCCACCAGTAACTACTGCTGAGAAGAGTATGCTTCTGTATAAGGTCTTTAGTTCATTCACTGTGTAGCAACTCTCAGAAATTCCTCTGCATAAGACTTCACAAAGATGTGGCCAACCATTTAGATTGTCTTTAGATAAAGGAAGATGTTATAAAAATTATAGAATCCTAGAGTTGGAAGGGACCTAGTAGGTCATCTAGTCCGCACTCACCATCAGGAAGAGGGCAATCATGTCTCCTCTCAGCCTTCTCTTCTGCAAGCTGAACATCCCAAGTTCCCAAATGATTATCAGGTCTGTACTACCCTACCTGCCAGTATGAGGGCGGTTCGGCAGTGGAACAGATTGCCAAGGGAGGTGGTGGACTCTCCCTCACTGGGGATCTTCAAGCAGAGGCTCGACGAGCACCTGTCGAGGATGCTCTAGGGAGATTTCCTGCTGCAGGCAGGGGTTTGGACTAGATGGTCCCTTCCAATTCTAGGATTCTAAGATTCTATGTAGGATGTAAGGTGGAATACACTATGCATGAAATATCAGCTGGTCAAATCGGTGACACCCAGGAAAAGAAGCAATTCCCACAGAATCCCCTGTGAATTATATAGGAACCACTGACTTTTCCTGCTCCACTCCTAGTCTAGTGACTCCCTTACTGTTTAGTGACTCCTTTACTGCTGTGACTCCCTTACTGCTAGTCTAGTGACTCCCTTACTGCTGTGAGCCCAATCTCTCCCATACTATCTTCCCATGAACCTCACCCCTTTCTTTGTTGATGACTATGAGTTTCAAGTCATGCCGTTCGTGCTGGACGAAGCCAGAGGAGAAGATCAACCTCTGTTCTCTCTAAACATCGGGAGCCCTTCTTGAAAACCTTATTAACTGAAATGTTCCAGGCAGTTTGGCAAGATCCTAGGAGGAGAAAAGGAGAATTTCAAATCTGGCAGCCAATTTGCAGGCAGAAGGCCAACACAAGAGCTCATTCTTTTCAACAGGCCATCAAGATGGACCCTGATGCATTCCTCTGCAGAGTCTTCACCTTAGAAAACATAGGCCTTTTAAATTGCCTGAGCGGTATAAGTGCCCCTGCCTTTTAGAAGACTGTCATATTTAAATAATGTATGCAAAGCTCTTTGTGGCAAATTCAGAGAAAGGTTTTACGGTCATTATTGATCTGGTTTTTTCACTTTTGCAAGAGTGGAAACCCAAGCAAGGATCTACGTGGCTAACTTGAGCTTCTCCCTTGTACTGTTCTGGACAGGTGGAGAGCCCAGAAGGTCCTGGGTCTGGCCCAAAGTAAACAAACTAGAGCAGCAAACAGTTGGCAACAGGCAGCAGACTGCAGTGGGAAACAGATAACAAAGAGACATTTGGGAAAGGGCACAATAGAATCATATAATCCTAGAGTTGGAAGGGACCCATTAGGTCATCTAGTCCAATCCCCTGCCGGTTGCAGGAAATCCTCCCAGAGCATCTCCAAGAGGTGCTCCTCGAACCTTTACTTGAAGATCCCCAGTGAGGATCCACCACCTTCCTTGGTAATCTGTTCCACTGCTGAACTGCCCTCACCATCAGGAATTTTTTCCTGATATCCAACTGGAATCTCCTTTCTTGCAGTTTGAACCCATTGGTTCAAGTTCTGCTTTCAGAAGCAGCTAAGAACAAATGAGCCCCTTTCTCCCTATGACAGCCCTTCAAATATCTGAAGAGTGTGATCATGGACCTATGACAGCATCCAAGAACAACATGGAGTTGCTCCCCAATCTGGGGCACAATCTTAACCAATTTAAGCCAGCACAACACAACCATCTCCCCATTCCCACAGTGGTGTGAAGAGGCCAGCACAGGTCTGTGTACTGGCCTATCCCCTCCCCCCAGGATTTATATGGAAATGCACTTTTGCAACCTTCCCAGTCCAGTATGGGGAGTACAGGCCAGTGATGGCCTAACCTGGAGTTACGATTGAACTGTGAGTCTTTAGGATGGGAACCAGACAATTCTCAGATTGAAAGGCTGTCACTGGGGGCTGTTGAAACTATAGGATTTTCCTGCAGCGGTGGAAAATGGTCCAAAGCAAGTGAAAAAGAAGCCATAGTTTTGCTATTCAAAGTCACAACCTCTCCCAATCAAGAAGGTAAAACTGAAGGGAAATACTGGAGAGGGGTGTCACATCAATTTACATCTATGAATATTCAGCAGCACCAATTATCATTTACCTGGATAATCAATGTATGGCATGCTTGATCTCTCAGTAGCTGTAAAGCTGCTCTTTCACTACAAAGGCCATTTACCACTAACCCTACAATCCAGAGTAGCTACAGGAGCACATAAGAGACATTACTTCTACCTGTAGTTACTGCACCACCTCCTCAAAACCTATGGGAAATTAATATTGCAATCCAGAGCAAATTGTTCTTACACCAGAGCAAGGACTCCCCATAGTTACTCTGGACTGCGCCCCTAGACATCCTTTGTTGACTCTCTTTGCTTCTTCAATCATGCATTGAGAGTGTAATTGGGTGCAATAGGATACCAACCAGGCTGGATCCAATATTGGTCTCCCCCTTCTCAGGATCAGAACAGGGATTATATATGGCAATGTTCATGGCAAGGTTCTGCCTCCTGAAGCTGGTCATGGCTCACTGCAAGATGCTACCCCTGATGCTTTGCTTCTGGAACAATCTACTGCCATGTTTTTCTGTCTTGATTCCACCAAGGCAGTCTTACAGATGTCTTGCATCCAAAGAGCATGGCCACACTGGACCTTTATCTGCAGGATGCCAGCCTATTCCCCCAAGTGCTGTTCCACCCCAAGAGGTGACTTGAACTAGTCTAACAAGTGACACTCAGGAAAGTTGAACCAGATATCCCTGAAAGGAAAACACAGGAAAGAGATGAGTACTGAGGCTATCACTAGGAAATAGGAAGAACTTGAGTTTAAATGTGGAATCTAGATCAGCAGCATCAACAGGGATGCGTCATCCAGTGCAGGAGGACAGCACATTGTCCCTATAATGGACTTGCCAACTGTCATTGTTGGGTTAAATGCTACAGAATAACACCTTCTGGAGTCTACACTGTGGAATGAAGCAACCCAGGGCCTAATTAGCCTTTACATAAGGTGTTTATAAGCTTGGTTTTTCTCAATTTATTAAACAAGGTATTTAAGTTATATAAAGTTAAAAAAGTTATTATCAAACATTAAAACAAGTTACCCAGGTCTCTGTTTCCCAATTGTTTCACATCTTGATCTTCACCCTTCCTCTATCTTTTTTCTCAGCAATGAAAAGTTGCATTCTTTTTCATATGGAAATGCAGACACCTGCCTGTTATACTTCTAGCTCTCCTTATAAAGTTGTCTCATTCCCTTTTTCAAAGATGATCATGGTTATGGAGTGATTAAAAGCGAGTTCAAGTTCCTGAAAACAAGATGATGTGTGTTGCATTCAGGAAAGGCATACAAGAACAAGTTGTCTGGCAGGTGTGGAAAGTGATGGTAATCTTATGTGGAGTGAGACAGAAGAAAGAAAAATTCTCTCTCTCTCTCTCTCTCTCTCTCTCTCTCTCTCTCGTCAATCATCATCATCACCACCATCATCAACTCTATTACCAGTCAGTAAAGCTTAAAGCTTTCTCAATACATTTTTTTCTCTTCTCTTGTTTTAAACAAGGGTTGGATGAAGGGAATGAAACCCTTTATATGAAACTGCACTTTTAATTATGACTTCTGTGCCATCTCTTTGCTTTAATAATGCTTGAAAATGAAATGGCAAATCCTCGGCTCCCTGGGAAAGTGTTCTTTGGCAAGAGATAATGAAATCTTTAATACCCACAACAGGAAAGCTTTGCCTTCCTGGGCCATGCTGAGGACTAAAGGGCTGCTCTTTGATGCAAGGTTTAAGCAGGGTCTCTGCTGCTCCTCTAAGGGCTGCTTTCCCTGTATTTATTGGGCAGCAGATTTGGATTGATAGATGTCCACCTATGGGTCCACAATGGCCTCAGTAGTGCCCCCTCAATCTAAATGGGAGAACTTCTACTTTCTCACCTCTCAAGAGTCACACTGTCCAAGGCACCAGCCAACCCATTCCTGTGTCCTCTGCATGGGCCATTAATAATGACACCTCTAATTCCATCTAGCAGATTCCCTTTCCATTCCTACCGTGGTTCACATGAGATCTCTTACCACACCATTTGCATGGCTGGCATCTCCATTTGGCGCACAGTCAGGAATTAGTCTTGGTTTGACAAGCTGCTGGGGAAATAAATCTCCTACCACCTCCAGATAAAGACCTCACTGAGTAGCAATCAGTAACAGGAAACTTGGAGGCAGCTTACAAAAGGGATATTGGAAGAGTCGCTGAAATTCCCCCCAAGTCAGGAGGGAAAGCACTTTTCATTGATGGCTAGAAAACCATAGAATCATAGGATCCTAGAGTTGGAAGGGACTTAATAGGTCATCTAGTCCAACCCCCTGCCTGCAGCAGGAATCCCTCCTAGAGCATCTCCGACAGGTGCTCGTTGAGGTGCACCAGCTGCATCACAATCAGTTCCATGTCTTTTTTGGGGAAGGAATAAAAATTTTGCCTTTGATTTTACTCTGTGATACCAAGCCAGACTGTGGAGCATTTTGAAGGCATGAATTGGGTTGAGGTATCCAGAGGCTGATCAGAGCATGAGACAAAGAGACATGGTTGAGAAGTTAGCAACCTGAAGATGCTCTTGTGTCCCATTCACCCAAAGACCTGCAAATACAGTGGCGCCTCATGTAATAGAATTAATTCATTCCGGGGGCAGTTTCTTTACGTGAAACTTTCTTTATGTGAAGTGGATTTTCCCATAGGAAATAATGGAAACTCAGATGATTGGTCCACAACCCCAAAAATATTCATATAAAAATATTAACTGGATGTAAAAATGATGACAAAACACTTGAATTGAATTCAAAACATGCATTCAGTGTGCATAATCTTATGAAGTCTACTTAGGCTGCAGTCCTAAAGACACTTTCCTGGGAGTAAGACCCATTTAACACAATGGTTAAGAGGCTGCAATCCAAGACACCTTCAAAGTGTCTCCCCACTTTCTCCTTCTCTCCATCCTGAGCCTCTCTCTCCCCTGCTCCCTTCTGGCTTGCCCTGAGCTGCTTCCCTCTTCTCCACTGCTCTTCTCTCCCTCTGCCCAGCAGACTCCTGGCCACAGGAGGAACAGCGCAGAAGTATTGCTTTCACTATGGGCAGGTGCGCTAGGCAGCCCTGATGCTTTATAAACAGGCTGCCGGCCAGCGCGTCTGCCCCAACTGCCAACGAATGTTTTCTTTACGTGAAGCACTTTCTTTACGTGAAGCAGAATCCTAGAGAAATTTTTGTTTGTTACGTGAAACATACTTTACGTGAGGCATTCTTTACGTGAGGTGCCACTGTACCAGTAACCAGCCTCTGGGAAGAACACTATGTAGAACAGACCCCTCTTGCAGTGGCTGGAGAAAGTTTGCCTCAATACTTTGAATCTGTAAGGTGTGGGGTTCAGCACCATGGAGAACTCCAAGGAAGCTGACATTGATTGGATCCAGAGCGCTATCTATCTACTCAAATGCCTTAATATCCTGAAAAACAGGGGCAATCCCAATTTGGGGAGATTGTTCAATGGTGGGCTCCAGCAGGTTCGAACCTACTCTATAGAACTGGCTGTTAACGAGAGATAGGACATATAAAGTTTAAAAAATAGCCATTTAAAGGTGGCTGCCAGATGGGCAGAGAACCAGTTGTTAATTTTTTTGAATCCCATCACTGATTGTGTTCACATACTCACAAGTAGGACAGAGGATTCTGTCCTGATTTTGTGGAAGAGAATTATGGTAACACTAGCCTTAACCTGTGTGTGAGGGTGTCTGCATCTTCTGGACAACATTCCATGTTAATCAAGCAGGCTGAGGAGAGGGAACTGTTAACATTCCAACTGTCAGCGTTCCTGCTACCATTGAAAATATGGGAAAATGAGATGCTGGAAAGAGGGATTGTATTTTACTGATGAATGTTGTTATATCGTATCTTCGCAAGTGACAGCTGCAGTTGCGTCCTATTTAAGATAGTATATTTCCTGGGGTCTAGACTCCCCATTTCAGGCTCCTCCCCTTGCAGGAGAAGGGAGAAGGAAGGAAGAAGGAAGTTACTGCACTGCTTAGTGAAAACCTATGGGAAATTCATATTGCAATCCAAAGCAAATTGTTCTTACGTTGGAGCAAGGACTCCCCTTAGTTACTCTGGATTGCGCCCTCTATCCCATTTGCCAAAATCCCCTCTTCTATGGAATGGTTAAAGGTGAAAGTGCTCTGTCCTCCATTCTGGATGGTCAACCTGTATAAAAGCCAATTTGGGCCCTCTTGCCTGTACTCTGAATGACAGTGGCTTTCTGAGGTTTTATGCAAAGTAATGTTTTTCAAAAATCAGTTTATACCTATGATATGTAAAAAAAAGTGAAACACAAACTTGCCCTTTACCAGGTTTCTTTCTTTACCATTCTTCATGTGGCTGGTGCTACACCCAGATATGATTTTAAAATATATGTGTGTGTGTATGCACACACACACACACACACACACACACACACACACACACACAATTTCAAACATCTACAGACCAAATGAAATCCCTCCAACTATAAATATATCCAACTCTTAATCCTTTTTCCTCCGAACAGAAAGAGCATTTCAGCTTTGGTTACTGGAGTTAATTTCCATCTGACTCTCCTCTGAAGCATTCTATTTTCTTTTACAGCCAGCAATGATGCCATGTGCAGAATTTCTGACTTCCTGCAACCGCACGAGGAGAACCTGGGGCTGAGCCCCATGCATTGGTATCAGTAGGGTTTGTATCACTCTATGTGAGAGGCCAGTGTGTCAAACCCACACCTCCTGTCATATAATGGATGGGGCATTTCCCTGAAAGGTGGGGTTGGTGATTACCATTTTCCCAACCTGCTGTTGTTGTTATTTTGCTACAACTTTTGATGGAGTAGAGATATTTCAGCAAGGCTCACTTCATTGCATTCCTCATAGAATTACACAGGACTGCTGCTATAAAAAGAAAACTACAACATGTAACAATTTAGCATTTAATTACCTTCAAAGTAGTCCCCTTTGGAAACCACACACTTAATTCAGAGCTGTTTCCATTGATGGAAGCTTTCCTGCAACTCATTTTCTGGGATAATCAGCATCTGCCTCGTCGCATTCACTTAAATTTCCTCGACATCCTGAAATCTTCTTCCTTTCAAGTGGGATTTGATTTTTGGAAAGAGGAAAAGTTGCAAGGGTTGAGATCTGGGGCATACGGTGACTATTGGTCCAGGGGGATGTTGTGCTTAGCCAAAAACTGCTGCACACACTGCGCTGAAAGGGCAGGTGCATTATCATGGTGCAATTGCCACTCACCAGACACATGCAATTCTGGCCTTTTCCGACAAATAGCATACTGCAAATGCCACAACATGTCACAGTAGTACTCCTTGTTAACTGTCTGACCACATGGAGCTTACTCCCCTTGTACAATCACCTTGAAGTCAAAGAAAACAGTCAACAGTGTCTTCACATTGCTTTGACTCATTCATGCCTTCTTTGGTGTCAGAGAGGTTGGGGTCTTCCACTGTGAAAACTGAGCCTTGGTTTCAGAGTCATAGCCATAGACCCGCAATTCCTCACCCGTTATGACTGTTTTCAAAAAGTTTTCATCGTTCTTGACACAATCAAGGAGATCTTGCACAACTAAAACCTGAGTTTCCTTTTGGTCAGCTGAAAGCAGTTTTGGCACAAACTTGGCAGACATGCTTCTCATACCCAAATCATCAGTGAGAATGGACTGAGCTGAACCGTAACTAATCTGCACATCCTCTGATAACTCACAGATGGTGATTTGACAATTTCCCCTCATAGCTGCATGCACATCTGTGATGTTTTTCTCAGTTCTGCCAGTTGCGGGTCTCCCAGAATGTTCATCACTGTCGACATTTTGTCGGCCATCTTGAAAATGTCTGAACCACTCGTACACTCATGTGCAGCTCATACACTCCTCTCCATACACTTTCTGCAACTTTGTATAGGTCTCTGCGCAGGTATAACCAAGCTTTTGGCAAAATTTGATGCAGTTTCTCTGCTCAACTTTCTCTGTCCTGGTCAATACGACTACCGCACGCTACACATGTTCCTTCCAAGCACTGTTGCAAAGAGAGGAAGTGAGCTAGGACATTAAAACTTAGGCTGCAATCCTAAAGACACTTTCCTGGGAGTAAGAGCCATTGAGCAGAATGGGGCTTACTTTTGAGTAGACATGGTTAGGATGGTGCTCTTAGTGTGCATGCATGATTGGGGTCAAGGTCAATCTGTGCCCAGTGGCTTCACTGTGTATATTAGCTCATTTACTATGGCACCAGTCCTGATACTTACTGATCACACCTTTTAACATGATGGTACTAAGATTTTAAAAATGTGCACAGAATAGGCTTTAGAGTTACAGAACTTGATGACATGCTTTTGTAGATAGATGTCCCGATGGCACCCTCTTAGTAACACAAATACACCTGCAAAAATACTACTGGAAGGTTTTATGCATGTCACAAAGATCCACTTTGGGGGATGAGGAAGTGTCAGAGAATGAAACTGCAGATTCCTCTTGAACTCAGAGCAGGCACTGCGCCGATTGCATCTTTAAAAGTCAAGCTATCAGCATGACTAAATTCCATGTTCTAGAGTGGAAAGTTTCAATTTCCAAATGCGCTCCCCTGGTGTGTTTTGTAATACACAATAGATGGTGACTCAAAAAAGCCAAATATATTGCTTCCTCACAGGAAAGGCAATAAAATATGCCCCTTTTCTAATACTGACACCTGGATGTTCCATTATTCATGGTAGGCCTTTAGTTTCATGCATTTTTTTACTTGAAACTTTTAGTTGATTTGCTGTGTGTGTGTGTGTGTGTGTGTGTGTGTGTGTGTGTGTGTGTGTGTGTGTGTCTACCCTGTGCCTCACTGTCCCATTTTGGCAAGGTTTCCCGCAGCCTCTTGGCACATCCCACAGCAGGAGATTTTCTGATTACTGTGCCATAATTGAAATAGTGCCTTGGAAAAAAGGCCTCAAAAATGTTCCTTTCATGTATTATATTGACACTGATCTCATTAAGCCATTAGATTGTCTCTTTCTCCATTTAAAGAGGGAAAAAGTGATATTCAGGAATACAAAAATCTCTCTCTGGAGAAAGTGCACAACATAATTACAGCTTCTCTTGCATTATTTAACTTGCTGCGACACCCCAGGGATTTGACAAGGGTATTTCAGAGAGAACGCTTGGCAAGTTGGCAGTGTTCCCTGGTGGAACCACACACCCCGGGAGAAAACGCCTCTCACGGAAATGGAGCAGGACCTGAGCTCACAGTGGTCATCACAAGCAGGCAGTGACCAAGAAGTCATGTCATTTTGGGCAGGACCAAAATGAGCCAGTAGGGTCTGCCTCACCTGGTGAGAGAACTCATTGGGTCACTCCCATGATGGACTTTCTCTCATGCAAGATCATACAGGATAAATGACAAGATCATATGCACAATTCAGATGCATATGGTTGGAAATGCATGGGGTTGGTGAACCAGCTTTTCTCCCCCAAAAGCTTCTGTCCCACTCCTGGGGGTAGGGGGGTGAGGCCAGTGCACAGGAATATGTCAACCTCCCCACACCTCCATGGGAAGATATGCCAGGTGAGTTAGACTGGCCTAAATCGGTTAGGATTGAATCCTTGCTTACTTAAGATACAATCCAAACTTCTTTAGGACACACAACTCACCCACTCCCTGTTTCCGTGGTGGTGTGGAGAGGCCAAAGCATGTCTGTGTACTGGCCTAACACCCCAGAGAAGTGGCACAGAAGTACCTTACAGCACTTATGGGAGGCCACCAGGCCAGCCTGGGACTTGTGCCAGGATTTATGTCAGCCTAACTGGGGATTAGGAGTGCAGCCTAATAAATTACTTACTCAGGTAACAATGCTAACCAATTTAGGCCAACCTAAATAAACCAGCATATCTTCCTGTAGTGCTGTGGGGATGACAGTGTAAGCTTGTCCACTCACCTAATCCCTCTAGGCATTGGGCAGAAGTGCTTTATGGCACTTTTTTGACACCCCAGATCAGCAAAGGATTTATGCTGGGTTTATGCTAGACTATTATGGGCTGTGGGTGGTGCAAGTGGTTAAGACACTGTGTTTGTTAACCAGCAGGCCAGGGTTCGAGACCCGGGTCGGCCCCACAAGACAGGGTGAGCTCCTGTCCTTAGCCCAGCTCTGCGACACCAGCTGGATCCAATCATATGGGCTCTGCCTTTCCAGTGGACTAATTCAGTAGTGTGGAGAGGGAGGATTTACTGCTTGGGTAACATCCTATCCTCCATAACAATCTAACCCAGGTTTTAGTGCTTCGCATGCAGCGTATGCAGTGCCAAGCACAATACCATAGTCTTCCAAGACTGACAGAGGCCTGCTTTATGCTAGAGTAATTGGAAGTTAGGATTGCTGCCTAACTTAGATTACAATCCAGTAATTTAAGTACAGTTAGGCCAGCTTAAGCCCTGGCACAAGTCCCGTGCTGGCCAGAGAGTGTCACAAAATGCTATAAGGCTCTTTGTGACCATTCCTGGGGGAAGGTTAGGTAGGTGAACAGACATGTGTTTGCCTCCTTACATCACCACAGGAACGGGAAGACCAATGAGTTTATTTTATTTAATAGATTTATATCTCATTTTTGCTCTGTTAAAAACAGATGCTCATGGCAGTTACAATCATTAAATAAAATCTACAAGAGAAGCTGTTGTGCCAGTCTAGCTTAGGTCTGGGCTAGGATATTGCACCTTATTCACATAGTAACCCACAAAATAAAACCAGCGAAATTTCTGTCTGGAACGTACTTATATTTGATATTGATAATAAGTCCTGTCTCCTCTGACAGTAGCCCTTAGGAGCTTCTCACATAAAATTCTCAGACATTATAGACATAAAATCATTGAGCTGGACATGGTGCATCACCATGCCAGCCACCCAGGCTGTTGCACCCAGGCTGGGGAGGACTATCATTGGTGTGACACACTGGCCATGTCTGGTGAAGTAAACTCTAGTAGTGCCACTGTCTTCCTGTACTAGTTTGAAACAGTATGTCATAATTACTATCCTTCAGCATTCTTGCTTTGATTTTTTTTGGTCTCATTAATATCTGCTGAATTTGCCTCCTGGAAAATTCTGTAAAACTCAAAAGCATCCACTATAGAAGCTGTTCTTAGCAGTAGCATCACATGTTAGACAGGTCAAGCCTCCAAATGCCATTTTCCCAAGCCACATGCATGAGATGAAAGCTTTCAAAAGGTCCTAGGCCAGAACATTTGCAATTAGACATAAAGCAAATGGATGCTAATTGGGCTCATGAGCTCCATACTAATCTGCTTGAGTGTTTTTGGTCCATTATTGAAAGTGGACTCCAAATGTCCCTTCAGGGACACATCTGAGGATGCATCACCTAGGAATTATCCCAAACTTTGCAGAGGGTCTGAAGCTGTGTGGACATGCTCTCAAAGGGCACAATCCTTTGAGATTGTGTGAGACATTATGTGCACCCGTAGTTACTGCACCACCTAGTGAAAGTCTATGGGACATTCATATTGCAATCCAGAGTAACTTGTTCTTACTTTGGAGCAAGGACTCCCCGTAGTTACTCTGGATTTCACCCAAAGTCAGTGTAGACTGAAAACCTAAGACTCAATACCTGGGTCTGGTCACAGAGGATAACTTATACAGTACAGTCCTCACCACACCAACAGTGATGTCATTAGCTGAAGATTTGAGTACAGCAGCACCTCCCCTCTGATGGCTCACTGGTCGATCACATCTTTTTGCCCTGGCCAACTAGACCCTTTAGCCAGGCTTTCGTGCTTCGCATGCAGCATATGCAGTACCGAGCACGATACCATAGTCTTCCAAGACTGACGGAGGCCTGATGCTAATGGATACTGGACCCTTTAGCCAGTGACTTCACCCATTAGATGACCACCACTGGAAAGTTTTCGAAAAGCAGAATATATACATTGGAATCACTGAATACATGACAATCATGTTGCCAATTTTCTTTTTCTTCCAGGAAGCAAACAAAATGTGGGTTGTGGACAAGCTGTTTTTCTCCTCCCTTCCAGTGTGGATGAGAGCAATTAAAATTCCCACATTAAATGTAGTTAACCAAGAGCATTGCAGAAAAGTCTGGACTTAGGAGGATTTTTTTAGGGTTGCTTTTTTTTAATGAGTTGTGCCAGGCTGCTGAGTCAGAAATGGTTGCAAATTACAGTAATTATTCTGCAGCATTGACTGAACATGCAAAAAGTTAAATAAAATAAAAGCCATTGCAGCGATTTTCACAGAAGGATCTTCAAGTATATTTTTGCCTTTTTGTTTTAAATACAAGGATGGGTCCATGATTTGAATTAACTTCCCACTAATTCTCCAATAATGCCGATCATTAGGCTGTAGTTACATGGGGAAATAGAGGGAATAATTCTTGTGCCATCAGTCCATCCATCATGGTGTGTTTTCTTTGTCCCTGGAAAGATACAAGCACCAAACCTGTGCTTTCTGTGCTTGCATAGAAGAGGGAATTGAGGTAGGTTTAGCTTATCATAAAGGGGTTTAAAAAGCAGCACCTGCCTAAATTCCTTGCTCTACCTTCTTAAAGGTGCAGCCACGCTATCCTCCATTCTATATGGTCACCATGTATAGAGGTGATAAATACTGTAAAGTGGATACAGTGATCTTATATATGTGGTTGAAAGGCATCTTTGAGTTTTATACCTGATTCCACATCTACATGACAGTCTTACTTTGTAAGTCACAATCATTTTTCCATACCTGGTGTGTCCAAACTTTCAACTTTAGGACTCTTGGACCTTTAACAAGTTTGTATAAGAGAGAATTTCAGCAGGTGTACCTTGTGATCTATGAGATGAGAAGCTGCACCTGCTGAATTTCCCTCCTTTACTCACTTGTTAAAAGACCAGGAGCCCTGAATTTAAAAGTTTGGGCATGCCTATTCTATACAATATATTTGATTTGATCATCTGTGCCCTGATCCTTTCTGTGAGTCATAGGTAGAGATTGTGGAATATTTGCAGAATCATTCAGTGCTCTCTCTCTCTCTCTCTCTCTCTCTCTCTCTCTCTCTCTCTCTCTCTCTCTCTCTCTGTGTGTGTGTGTGTGTGTGTGTGTTAGAGAGAGAGAGAGAGAGAGAGAGAGAGAGAGAGAGAGAGAGAGAGAGATTTACAACCTGACTCCACTCTGGATTTGTTTGTTCATGATTAAAACAATCAATTACATGCCCATTATTTTATATAGATGTCAGAACTTGAAAAACGTTTCCAGGAAACATCTGGCACTTTGGGGCACCAGGTGATGTCTTTATCCAAGTTGTCCCCATTAGACTTTTTAAGTACTTGATTAAAAAACTACCCCTCCTTGAACTGATTTTCTAAGAACTCCTTTGTATGGAGAGCTTCCATAATGAGGGCATGAATATGCAAACATGAGAAAACATTGGGCACATGACCAAGAACCAGTCAGAGAAACCAGAATTGTTGGAAGAAGAGTCAGGTCCCAACTGTTTGTCAGACATTCAACAGCCACTGTGATCCAGATTCCCCTTTCCTCTCCTTTCCCCTTTCTTCACCTTACTTCCAGGGGACACTTGGATGCAGGTATTTTGTATGGTCCCCAAGGCATCTGGTGGGCCGCTGTGTGATACAGGAAGCTGGACTAGATGGGCCTGTGACGTGATCCAGTGGAGGCTCTTCTTATGTTCCCCTTCTTTAAAAAAAAAAGAACTCAGCTGAAGGAGGCAGGAACTCATATAGGGACACAGTCGGCCCACTCCTCTACTGCAGACCATTGTGCTGTCTACAAGGTAGCAGCTATCAATCTGGCACACCTTTGGCAGCATATCATGGAGGTACCAATCAGGAGGTAGCAAAAGCTGGAGATTTAATTAGGTACTGGGACGGCACAAAGAAGATCACCCCAAATTATCAGGAGGTTAGAGCCCCAACCCGCAGAGGCAAAACCAGCCTTAGGACAATTTGACCAAATTCGTGCAAGGCCCAATTTGGGGTGCTCAAATCCTAAGCAGGAACAAGATCATCTCTTGTCAGGCGACACATGGGGTACCTGCTTGTTTGCGGTGACTGTTGAGCTCCTGATTGAAAGGGAAGATTGAGAAGAGCATCTCTCATGCATAGGAAACCCAGTCACATGTGCAGATCCATGCGAGGCAGCAAGAGTGCTTTCTCTTTTCAGTGCTGTGTGAGAGACTTTCTCCCACGCACTGTTTCTCAGTTATCTCAAGCAGGGCAGGCAACGATCATGCAGACAGACTGGAAAACCCTCAGTCCCAGATCCCCTGTTGTAAAACTCGAGTCACACACACAACCACACCTGGCACACATAAAAAAAGCAGCAGGCCTAAGTAAGTATTGAAAGACCATGGTATCGTGCTCGGCGCTGCATACGCTGCATGCGAAGCACAAAAGCCTGGGTAGATTGTTATGGAGGATAGGCTGTTACCCAAGCAGCAAATCCCCCTCTCCATGCCACTGAATTAGTCCAATGGAAAGGCAGAGCCAATACAATTGGATCCAGCTGCGTCACAGAGCTGGGCTAAGGACAGGAGCTCACCCTGTCTTGTGGGGCCGACCCAGGTCTCAAACCCTGGCCTGCTGGTTAACAGGCACAGCGTCTTAACCTCCTGCGCCACCCACAGCATAGATGCACACATAGATGACTTCAAAATAGGCAGAAATTTTATTTTATAGCTTTCTCATCTGCCTCTCCTGTTGAGATCAAACTCCCAGGAAGCAAACTAATCAAATGCCACATTTCAAACCATCCATGTCAGAAGAGATGCACAGATACAATCCTCAAAAGGAGCAAATTAATTTAAAGGCAGCAGCAGCAGCATCTGCTTACACTACTTCTTCCTCCCTTTTTACATGTTTAAATACATGTTTGTGTATGGCTGCAATTCTAAAGACACTTTCCTGGGAGAAAGACACATTGAACACAATGGGGCTTATTTTTGAGTAGACATGGTTAGGATTGTGTATGTTACATGCATGACACATATTACATACATCATTGCCATTATTGTGGTGGTGCTTCAAAGTCTGGTTCTAGTTCAGGAGGGCTGGGATGGACCACCAGTCTGGGAATAGGATTAACTACCCCAAAACACTGCCAATCTGAAATTATGAGGATGGGTCCCTGAATTACTAGGGCTCTCCCCTCCCTCCCTCCCCCCCCCCCCCCCCCGCATTCTAAAAATGATGCATTAAGATAAAATCCTCCATGTTGGAAATTAATTGCTTTTCACTCCAGCCAAAATCCATCTGGATAATTAATAGAAATAATTATGATGCATCCATAATTTTGATGCATCCAGAAATAATTACAGTGCATCCAGGATGAGCCAGGATGATATAGTGGTTAGGGAGTTGGACTGAGCCCTGGATGATCCAGGTTAAACTCCTCCTTGGCCATGAAGTCTCCTGAGTGACTTAGTCAGTCACTCACTCACTCTCAGCCTCACCTACCTCACAGGGTTTTTGGGAGGGCAGCAGGAAGGGAGGGAGGGAGGGAGGAACTAAAGCTTTGTAAATCACCATGGATGGGGATTTGCTTTACCATGGGAAACACAGGACATGAATAAGTAATATATAATACATCAGAATAAGCATCCTTCACAAAAGATGTATAAGCTGGATTGATCTATATATAATCCATGATAATCATCAAGGTAATAGATAATCTTGATGAAATTATGAAATTCCCATTTCATAGAATTGATGAACATGGCCTTAAAACCCAAGAATGGATTTTTCTTTAGGACACAATTGTCTCCAATGAAAATATCCTAGTCCTTGTTTTCATACAGGCTGCATAAAAAAAAGCAGGCCTCCGTCAGTCTTGGAAGAATATGGTATTGTGCTTGGCGCTGCATACACTGCATGCGAAGCACGAAAGCCTGGGTTGGATTGTTATGGAGGATAGGCTGTTACCCAAGCAGCAAAGCCCCCCTCTCCACGCCACTGAATTAGTCCAATTGAAAGGCAGAGCCAATACGATTGGATCCAGTTGGCGTCGCAGAGCTGGGCTAAGGATAGGAGCTCACCCTGTCTTGTGGGGTCGACCCGGGAATCGAACCCTGGCCTGCTGGTTAACAGACACAGCGTCTTTACCGCTTGCGCCACCCAGAGCCTTAAATAACGTAAATAAAGGGTAAAGGCTTGGGTAAAGGCTGCATAACAAAGCTGTTATATATTACTGGCATGTCAAAGGATGAGAATCCCATAACCTTGGAATCCATTGCATACATATACGAGTTTATGAATTTTGGGGTTGTGATTAGATGGTGAGCATGGTTGGTCTCTAGGAAACCTGGAGTGTTCCTTACCTTGTGCTCAGCAATTGCGTAGGGGAACTGTATTCTAAATTATTAATCCAATCTATGTGTGATTTTCACTTTCTTCTCTCAACCACGGAAAGTCCCCCAGGGGTCCTCTTATATTTTGACTCTCCTGACACTGCGCTGGTTTGCTCTTTTCTAGCAAACAGATGGAACTGACCAAATGCTACAGATATTTTTTCCTCTCTCTCGGCGAGATAGCAGACATGGTGGGCTGCAAATGATGCATTTTTCATTATCAAGATGGTAAAATATTGAGATAACTTGAAACACCAGGCAAGAGAAAGCAGAGCTGAGTACCCTGGAGAGATGAGACCTCTTTTTTTCTTGTAGCTCAGAGGTTTTAGCAGAGCAGTGTGACAGATTTGTATAGCGGGAAATGAAAGATGGTTTGTTTTGCTGTTCTAATCTTCTCTATTAAATACAAGTGTCATCTTTGGAAAAACACACTTAGGGTGAACCAGGCCTGTTTGCTTGGTGATCTATGGTGGTTCCTGCCAGTGTGCATCACTTATTCCTTGTTTTCCCATGCTTGATTGCATTAAGTTTCAACCATAGTTCAGGTTACAGCTGATTTATATTTTTAAAATATCAGGTAAATAGAGCCAGCAGGGTATCCTGGGAAGTAGCACCACAAGAGGAGTGTGGAGGGTGTGGAGCACACTGTGTGATACCTTCAGGGCGGGGAGGGGGAGTGATATTCCTAGTGGACATTTTTTGAAATCTTTTGGGAAATGGTCTGGGGTGTTGGGATCCTTCTAAAATCAGGATATTGCACAGCTGATAACCTATGATGATTATCACAGCTGATCACAGCTGATAACCTATGATGGACTTCATAGGTTATGAAGGTGGTTCGTGAGGGTGGTTTGGCAGTGGAACAGATTGCCAAGGGAGGTGGTGGACTCTCCCTCACTGGAGATCTTCAAGCAGAGGCTCAACGAGCACCTGTCGGGGATGTTCTAGGAGGATTTCCTGCTGCAGGCAGGGGGTTGGACTGGATGACCTATGAGGTCCCTTCCACTCTAGGATTCTATGATTCTATGATTTTCCTCTAATCCAATCACTTTTAAAGGCATCCAGATGCCATCATCACTTCTTGTGGCAAAGAGTTCCACAGACTAATTGTACGCTGGGTCAAGAAAGAAAAAGCAGAACTATGATAGTACATCTGAAACTCTGAGAAAGGTCATATGCCCTCTGTGTGTGTGTGTGTGTGTGTGTGTGTGTGAGTGTGTGTGAGTGTGACCACCCAGCTATTGGGTCCAAAAGAAAATGCATCCCTCTGTCTTCCACACAAGTGCTGGGGGAAGGAAAACATTATATCTGTCACTTGAGATTATTGTGCAGATACAAGGATTAGTATCACAAAGTGTGTTTAGCTACAAGGTCCCTAATGGGTCTGAATATGACCCCAGAGATTATTCAATCCATCAGCACCTTTACAGGAAGATCTGAATAAACAGTTCTCCATAAATGCTGGAGACCCCACATTAAAGCTGCATTACAGAGCCATTTATCTCCCGAAGTTACTGAGTTGCGTGGCAACCGTTGTTTTAAAGCTTGCTGCTTCTCCCCCCAATCTTTAGAAAGGTTTCCTGTGCATTTATTCGACAAATTCTCATCAGCTTGGAGAAATTGACATTTATAAGGATTTGGAAAACAATTTAATTCAAGCCACTATAAAAACCTGTGTTTGGAGAGTGAGTTTTTTGGGTTTTGTTTTTTGCTTTCATATATCTATCCAGACCTGTCAACAGCATGAACTGGGTCTTGTTTGCACTCCTTGGTCTATTTTAAGTCCCGTCGTGGAATGTCTGAATGCAACATGGCCATAAATGGCAGCGGTAAAGATCCAGGTTGATCACTTTTTGAGCGGATTACGGATGGAATCACAGTGGTCTTCCAACTTGAGAAGAGAGATGTTCCCAATTCCTCTATTATATTTAGTGAATTTGGAAGTGCTTTTTGAAAACCTCTAAAACACTCCCACCTTGAGGACCTCCAGTGCTCTTGGAAGCCCCTTTCAGAAGCCTCAGTGATGTTTTATGGTTAAAAGTTGGGGTAGGATGTTATGGAGTGTTAAAAATATTTGCACCCCCATGTTACAAATACATCAGCTACATTACACCACTGCCTGGCACCACTTCCTGGCAAGACCTCTCTCTACCTAAACCCTGGGGATCTGCTACTAGCCAGTGCTCGACCATATTGAGTGAGAGGGATCAATATGGATGAAGGAGGGTGTATGAGGGACCCCTGCAATGTCTGCCTGCAAACCATGCTGGGAAGCTTAAAAGTAGCAGATAATGTGATTGCAGTGATTGCAAAAGGCTGCAGAAACCTGCCCAATCTCCTTTGTTGGATGGTAGAAGCCAGCTTGTGCTTCTCTCATCTTTGTGGTTCCCAGGCAACTCGCAATCGGAAGAGAGTTTGTTCTGCTGGGAGGATGAGAAACCAGAACTTGACAGTTGCTATTTATCTAGCATTGCTTTGGTCAGGCCAATCTTTGACCTGCCCATAATGCTTTTCCTCTAAAGAAGGACCTCCAAAGTTCTTGACAGAAGGGCCACATCATCTCTCTGACACTGCGTCGGGGGCCGGAAAACCAATTTACATTTCAAATTTGAATAAATTTACATATAAGAATGTATTGGAGTGGATTACAAGACTTGCCCAAGGGCCGAATAGAGGGGTCTTGCCAGGAGCCTCATTGAGGCTTGCCGAGGGCCACGCCTGGCCCCAGGGCCAGGGTTAAGAGACCTACTCTAAAGCAAGAGTTATGGCCTCCGTGGCCCTTGGTTCTTAGCCTCTTGCAGGTGTGCTAGAGTGTGCTTTTTTTGAAGCATGTAGGATGTAGAAACAAATGAGAGCAAGTTTGTTTCTTGTTCCAGAGACAAAAAAATGCATTATTTATTTCCACAGAACTTATCACATTTGCCAAATAGCTCCTACATAAATCTTCGGGAACAGATGCAGTAGTCAGGAGCTGTTATTCCCAGGAGCAGAAGAATGGATGGTCATCGCCCATTTGAGCCATATGTGACATTTCAGATGGCATGCCTAACCATCCATTTATTTATAGGATAGATAAATAAATAAATAAATAGGAAGGAAGGAAGGAAGGAAGGAAGGAAGGAAGGAAGGAAGGAAGGAAGGAAGGAAGGAAGGAAGGATAATGCCTTGATTGATAAGCATTGCAAATGCTTGCTTGCTTCTCTGGGTCCCGGTTGAAAGATTGGTGCAGTACATTTGCTGTCAGTGAATATTGCTAAGGATACATGAATATCACCATTTGCATCCTGGGTGGGCTCCAAGCTCTCTTTTGATGGCGCTTTCTCCCACTGGCTGCAGTCTCTGAGAACAACACTCAGAGAAGGCATTCAGGGATGAGGCATGGATCAAGGAGGGCATGTGCTGAGTGCTCAGATTATTCAGCATTTTGTTCCAAGCGAACGACTTCATCTCAGTCACTGGCGCACAAATTATAGGGAGTCCCAGCTCCAGGTTTCCACTTGAATACCTTGTCAAAGCTCAGCATTCGTGTCTCTGAATCTCCAATATCTCCAATATAACCAGATGAGTGATTAGCAGAGGTGGCTGGGGCGGTATTTGTCATCTTCTCACACGTGGCATCAAGAGTTATGTGCATTTCTGAGTGACTGGATAGTTGTTGGCAAAGGTAGCCTCTGCACAGATGGGGTCTGAGACCCATGGGAAGCTGTCTGTCAGTTTAAGCAGACCAGAGGCAGGTGTGTGGTTCAAAACAGGAAGGGGTCACAGGGAGGGAAGCAAACAATGGCCAGAAAGGCTGGAGGAAGATACTGAAGGCCAAAATATCAGGAGGTAGAGAAGGCAGCAATGCCTAGCCAAGAGCACATTACAAAGGATCAGGCACTTTGCAGACTACTCTTACACCAGGGAGGTTGCCCAAACTGAGGAGCAATTGTTGAGCCTTTAGACTTTATATATGGTCTAGTGGGAAGGAGGGAAGGACCTTGGGGGTCAGAATGCTCAGGAGTGTGGGTCCTATGGCCTAAAGCAGGGTCCTCCACCTTTGGACCACCTCCACCTTTGGAGGACCCTGGTCTGATTGTGTAGAAAAAAACTTTCCATGGATTGAGGAGGGTGCGCATGTGCAGCCCTGTGCCCAGGCTGTGCCTCCTCAGTTCCCTCTTGCCTGGAATGATCTGAGCATGCACAGCCAGGGCATGGGGCTGCTCATGGCCAGATTGCTCCAAGAAGGAGTGATCTGGGTGCCCACGCTGCACCTCAGTTTATTCCTGCTTGGAGCAATCTGGGCATGAACAGCCTGGGCACTGAGCTGTGCATATCCAGATTGCTCCAAGAAGGAGCGATCTGGACATGCATAGTCTATCAACCAGGCTTCACTTGCCCAGTTCGTTGTTGGTCAGGAGCAAACTTGGCAGGGCTAAAGCCTCTGGTCCTGCCACAGCCTGGCCAGCAAGGCACCAGGGACCAGCAGTGGGCTGCAGACCACATGTTGAGGACCCTTAGCCTAAAGAGCCTCTTGCAGCACAATGTCTTGAAGTAGATGTTCAGGAGGTGAGCAGAAGAGCATACAGCTCATATCCCTAGATCCAAACCTTCCCTCTTGAGACTATTTCGAGACTTGCTCCAAGACAAGGGCCTATCTTCAGCTAGAAACAATGGAATGGTTCTTAAATCTAGGGACTACATTCAATCTTTATTTCCTAAGTAATAGGAAATTACTACTCAGGGGTAGGCGGGGTAGGACAATATAGGAAGCCCAACCCACCGAGGGTGCTTTCCCAAGCAAGTAGCCCTATCAGAGCTTCAATAAAGGGGGCTTCGCACCTGTCATGTGATGAGGTTTAAAATAGCTACAGGATCATGGCCTGTCCTGGTTCAGGGACCCTGGAAGAAGGGTTTTCTGTCCTGGTTCAGGGACCCTGGAAGAAGGGTTTTTCTATGGTAAAGACAGGGACAGCAGCGATGGGAGCTAAAGGGCCTTGAAGAGCTCTAAGAGCACAATCCTAACCATGTCTACTCAAAAGTAAGTCCCATTGTGTTCACTGGGTCTTACTCCCAGGAAAGTGTCTTTAGGATTGCACTCTAAGAGAGCAACATGATCCAACGGAGTTCCAGCACTGGCTTTGATTGATGCTCCTAGGTTCCATCACAGTGCTACATCATAAGGATTCTTAAGGGGGTGGTCTCTGGAAGACAGTGCCTCTTAGCCACTGTTTACCGGACAGTGTCTGGGTCTAGAGGAGAACATGAGGCAGGGTGACCATAGAGTATGTCCATCTCTAAGCATTGTATAGAAGAGGGAATTTTGGCAGGTGCTGCTTTTTAAATCCTTCTATATTGAGCTGAACTTGCCTAAATTCCCTCTTCCATGCAATGGTTACAGTTAGAAGCACTCTGTCTTCCATTCTATATGGTCACCTTGTCAAGAGGACCTATTAGGAGCTGATCCCTTTGAATCAAACCAACTTAGCTGGGACCATATCTGGGTTCAGGTTGTGGGGGCTTCTTTCTGCCTGTTCCTGATCCTTTCTACGTGACCCTTGATCTTCCACCTTGGCAAGTAGGTATTGTGGCTTCAGACTCCAAGTTGAGCAAGACTTGGAGTGCTCTTTCCCAAGAGTGAAGGGATCAGAGGCAATTCAGGTATACTCACTGGTAGTCCCAGCCTGAGTAGTCCCCATTGCTTAACACCCTCTCAAACATTGATGTATAGAGGTGATTCATGCAAGCAAGCAGTTTCAGTCCTTCAATTCAAACACAGTAGGGTTTTCCATTTGTTCTGATGGATTTTTAATTGGGAAACTAATGCCACCACTACACCTTCCCTTCTCACTAATGTTAGACTTCATTTTTGCTCTTGAATCCTTTCCATGAATTGGCTCTGACAAAATTACAACTACGAGAAGCCATCATTTATGATAACTCTGAAAGTGGCGCACATGCACGGGGGATGTGTTCATGCAGCTGCCTCGATGCAGTGTGCCCCTAATTAATATTTGACGCAAAATCTGCCAGGGAAGTCAGAACCAGCTCAGTTTAATTAAAAAAGAGATTAATTTATCAACACAGGTATATTTTAATTAGACGTCTCTCCATATGTTTCCAACTGTCATCACGGTTTGGCAAAGGAACTGGATGAGGATTGTTACATTCCTTCTATTGCTGCTGATATATCAAAGCTGTTTGATCCCAGCAGTGACTTTGCCTACTTTTACTTCAGGAAAAAATCACGGATCGTGGCCCTCCCTCAATGCTACATCATAAACTGCTTTGAAAACTACTCTTCATTTCAGAAATGTTTGTCATACTGCATTGGGAGCATTTCTCAGAGGGAATCAGGGGGGATATGTGCTCCTGGGCACCATGCCACAAGTAGCTCTGGACCAGGAATCAGTCCAATCCCCCTTTAAAGGCATCTAATCCAGATGCCATTGCCACATCCTGTAGCAAGGAGTTCCACAGATTAATTACACGCTGGGTAGAGAAATGTTTCCCTTGTCTGTTCTAGCATCAAAATGGATTTTATACTTATTTATGGTTTTTGCCTTGTTGTGAAGTGTCCTAAATGTCAACAAGATTCTAAGATAGTGAGTGTGGGTGATCTACAATCTGTACTTCTTTACAGTGCCATCCCTGTTCTCAGACAGACTTCAACATATTTAAAATGCCTGCTTGACTGTTCAGCAACTTGAGTGGGGCTTCCTTTGTTTACCAAACCGCCTTTGAAGTTGAGACAGAACATTTTTTCAGGCCTTTGTACTTGCTGTTCTTGCTTCTCATTCCTGCCTGTGAACATTATGCAATGCAGGCCAAGCCAACGTTAACCGACAAACGTACTGAGGCTAAGCTGATAATTAATCTTTGAGCCCAAAGAAATATCTAAACATCAGCAGTCTCAAACTCTGCTTGGAGGGGAGAGAGTTGTGTACAAGACCTTCTCCTCCTCTTTCCCAGCTGTTTTGAAATTGAGGCTTCCAGAAGTGGGTTTGCTCCACCGAAAACAACCACAAGTTCAAGGTTGCAGGTCAGGAGTTAGTCAGCGGATGGGAAGAGGATTGAAAACTTCTTGCCCACCCACTAGAAATTCTGCCCCACCTCGCAGTTTTGTAGCTGTCTGAAATCTCCAAGTGAGGGTTCTGCCAGTGTGTATTTTCCTTCCTTCCAAAAGCATACTTAAGCCTACTGAAATCAAAGGCCAGCTTAATTCAGCATTGGATGGTAGCCAGAGTTACTTCTGAAATTCTCCTCTAAATTTTTGCTGGTGTTGAATGAGGTTCCATTTGAGAATCTTCCAAGACTAATGCCCAGTGCTGGATTTATGTATAAGCTGAACAAGCTATAGCTTAGGGCTCCACTCTCTTGGGGGGGGGGGGGGAATTAAAAGAAAAAAAACCACCGGGATGTACATTTTCAAAATATAAGCTAAAAAACAAATAAAATAAAACCTACACACAGCAACAGTGTTTTGTGTTGTGTAGGCCCATAAATTATGTCCATAAATTACCATATAGTATATATTCAACACAAAAAGTGACAATTTGTTGTTGACAAAGGACAGCTGGACACTGGACGAGCACCTGTCGGGGATGCTCTAGGAGGATTTCCTGCTGCAGGCAGGGGGTTGGACTAGATGACCTACTAGGTCCCTTCCAACTCTAGGATTCTATGATTCTATGATATAAAGGGATCCTTTATCTTCAACAGCATCGGCCTCATCAAACCTAAATCTGGCCTTGCTAATGCCTCTATTCCTTTAATATTTCTCTGGGATATTTTTTTAAATTTCATTTTCTGGTTTTTTTAGACCTTAGGATTTAAACCTTTGCAACCGACATCAAGAGTTTGGGATGAAGTGAACTGGGCTGCAGTCCTAATCCCCAGTTAGGCCAGCATAAGTCTTGACAGAAGTTCCATGCTGGCCTGGGGGAGTCGCAAAAGTGCCATAAGGCACTTCTGCGCCAGTCCTGAAGGGGGGTTCTGTCAGTGCACAAAATATTTTCCCATCTCTGCACACCAGTTCAGGAATAGGAATGAGCTGTGCCAAGCTAAATTGGTTTGGATTGTACCCTGGTTTCTTTAAATGAAATACAAAATAAAGGGAAGTATTGGATTTAAGGAGAAAAGGAATTCCCCAGTACCCCTGACTCTTCAGGGGGGGCAAAGTGAAAACATCAGTTGAGCATCAGTTCACTGCTTCTCCACCTGCTTTTTCCCAAGACACATTTGGGGCCAAGCTGCCTCCTTGGGTTTTGGAATAAGAGACACCCTGCATCACAGTCCTGCAAGAAAGTCCTGCAAGAGAGTCTTCCTTCCAGACTTTTAACATTTAACATAAGAATAAGCTACTGTCTTATGAAGGGAAGTCGTCCTTTAGGTCTCTTCGCCCCCAAATCATGTAGAATTTTGAAGATAATAATCATCACATCAAATCCAGAAACAGTAGCCAGTGCAGCTGAAAAGAGAGACATCACCATCATCATCATCATTTGAAGTGAAGATCCTCACTGGGGATCTTCAAGCAGAAGCTAGACAAGCATCTGTTGGAGATGCACCTGTTGGATAAGCACCTGTTGGATTTCTTGCTACAGGCAGGAGGTTGGAGTAGATGACCTACTAGGTCCCTTCCAACTCTAGGATTCTATGGCTGCAATCCAGAGCAAATTCAGCCTGCTCTGACCTAACTGCACTCTCCTAACTATTCTGTATCCAGAGCAGAAAGTTATGCTGAATCCAGAGAGTCAGGAAGCCTGGGCTGCCCTAATTGCTCCAGAACATGCTAAGTAATTGACACAAGGGGAAGACTTGCTCCTGAGGAGACACCCCTCAGATCACACTGAACAAGGAACAGCTGTGGTGCCTACAGTGGTGACATGACTCTGCACATCACCTGGTGTGGAAGTCTGTGCGTCATCCCTGGGATGCGCGCCCCCCCCCCCCACCTGGATTGCACAGTCACCAAAGTTGGCGCCTGCGCAGTTGTTTCTGAAGCCAACTGGCTTCAGAAAGAGTACTGCGCAGGCACCATCTCTGACACCTGCGCAGTACTTTTCTGAAGCCTTTTGGCTTCGGGGGAGACTGTGCAGGCGTCAGAGTTGGTGCCTGTGCAGTACTCTTTCTGAAGCCATTCGGCTGCCGCTCCACCTCCTGAGTGAGGCCGAATGGCTGTGCAGAGGCGCAGACTTTCTGTGCTCTAAGGAAGTCTCCTCTGAAGCTGTTCGCCATGCTCAGTGTGTTTCTGCGCAGTGTACCTCAGATGGCCGTTCAGGCCACCTCCTCAGACAAGTGGCAGCTTCTGGCTGATTCTCCGCCTTGGAGCAGGCCTGAATGGGGGTGCTGACACCCGGGGCCTGCCAAAGGACAGTCAAACTCCTCCGGCACATCACCCCATATGGAGCGCATCCCCAATGCAGCCCACACCAGCCGCACCAGTCTGGTGACGCCACTGGGTGCCTGCCTTATAAGGAGTCCCTGATGAGATGCCAGTACATTCTACAGTGAATACAAGGGGCTTCTTGGAGTGGCCTGCTGTATCCTGAGGTTTGTGGGCAGCTGTAGTTTGTTCCATATCCTGAGGTTGAGAGGAAGGGGTTGCAGCTAGGCTGGCCAAGAACTCAGATTTTTGGTCAGCACTGCCATTCTTACTCGGGCCTTATCATGGACCCCTATGGGTCTACTCATTACTATACCTGCTCCTGAGGTGGTATAACTCTGAGGGCTGGAAGAGGGCATTTCTGCCTTGGAAAAAGGCTTTGGATTCAGAGTAACTGCTCTGCCCTCGGCAATGCTAAACATGCCCTCAACTTGCCTCTCCTGAGCTGCTTAGGCTGCCCCAGTTAGGGCAGAGCAGGTCCACCTCTCTTAGGGCACCCTATCTTGCCTTGCTCTGCCCTAAGCCTCCTTCAGAGTAACTGGGCTGGAGCATCTTGCAGTTGCTCCAACCTAGTGTTAGATAGGGCAACCTAAGGGCTCTTATGTGGACAGATTAGTTGCTCTGGATTGGGCTGTTAGACTCTAAGATTTCTTAAGCATTAAAAATAAAACAAGGCACTAGATAAAACAAGGCTGCAGGATTTGACAAATGAAACAACTGTACCATCTCATGCCAATCAACAGCCACACTGTTGCCAATCCTGTTATATGTACAAAGAATAAAAGAATCTCCTTCCTTTTGCTGGGAAATTTTGCTTCTGCACTCCTTAATGAAACCACTTCCTCCATGCGCCATTAGGTGTTGCTATGTGATATGGCAAAGTGCTGTCTGTGCAGAGCTGCAGTGATACCATGAAAAGAAGGTCAGAAAGGAGAACTAGAATGAGAGAGAGAGAGAGAGAGAGAGAGAGAGAGAGAGAGACCCCTTTAGGTCAATCTGCTGTTATTCCCATTTCTTCTTACATTCTGTTCCTCCTCAAATGCATGCACCATTATTCATCTTTTCTTTCTAAGGAATGTATGAGCTTCAATTATCCCCCATTAGCTACTTTGGACTCCTACCTGTTCTTACACCTTGACAGAACGATGGAGTTTTGCCCTTGGAAACAGTGTGCAGGAAATTGAAAGGTTGCTCCAGGCAACCTTTTCTCCAACATCAAAAAATTACTAATTGTAAGGCTCTGTGACAAAAGGGCTTGGGATTTCCTCTCCATTGACTGGGGGTGGATGTGCGGGGAAACTTCCTGCTTCTTTCACATGGGGTTCGCTGTCAAAAAGGAACCTCTGGAAGTGCAGGATTACCTCCCCTGCAAAAAATAAAGGCACTTATAGAGTTTTTAACCGCCTGGATGTTGTCATAGTTTTGGAGTTGACCTGGAAGATCAGCTGTGTAGCTTCTAGGGTGACACTGGACCAGTCACTCTCAGCTTCACCTACCCCACAGGGTTGTTGTGAGCACAAAAGAAGGGAAGGAACCATACACATGTCTTGAGCTCCTTCACGGCAGATGTGGCCTACAGACTTTGGGGGGTATCAAAAGCAGAATAGTAAGCTCTGGTCATGGTGAGGGGCAGTTTTCTGGTGTGCACCTCTGGTGTCCACTGGTCAGTGTATTGCACAGCTTAATTGGATTTACCCTGACTGTATATGGGTTCTATAGCAAAGGCAAGGAGTACACACACCCAACCAGTGTCCTGATGACCCTAAGTTGACCAAGACACATTTGAAATGTTCAAATACCTTCACAAAAATTTGTTGATGAATGGGTGCCAACACCATGGACTATCACTTTCTCATTCCTGAGTTACCTGCCAAGTTTGGCTCTGGAATTCCCATCAATCAATAAAGACAATAAGCACAGCTTTAGATGTCCAGAGCTGAGAGAGGCCATATGTTTAAATAATGTACTGTGGTGAACATGGACTAATGGAAAATATTAGCAATACCTGCAAAAAAGAGAGACCTATAGCCTTGTTGCTGATTTACCAAGCATCGTAGCATTGAGTCAATGCTCCCATCCAGGAATGGTGAGTCAGATTTATAATTCACAGCTTGAAACTGCAAAGGCTGAAAGCTATAATAGAGCATTATCTATCTATCTATCTATCTATCTATCTATCTATCTATCTATCTATCTATCTATCTAAGGGACATATACCTCGCCTTTCCCCTGCTAAAACAAATGCCCAAGGCAGCTTACAAAGCTTTTATTCTTTGTATAAACCCCGTGAGGAAGGTGAGTGACTGGCCCAAGATCCTCCGGAAAGCTTTATGACTGTGGGTTGATTTGAACCTGGATCTGCCAGGACTCAGTCTATCTCCCCAAACACTTCACGGCTCTCAATTTTCCAATCTAAGATGTGCAATTTTGGGACATTATCTCTGAAGTGTGTGTCAATATTGATGCTTTCTAAACCGAGGGGGGAAGAGCTGATGGGCTAACTAACAGCATCATTTTGAAGATAATAGGACTGTTGTGTTCAACCTTATGGGCCAAGGTACCATTAGAAGTGCATGAATAAAGCAGTTTGAAGATTCAGGATTTAAGTACCCATACTATAAAGAGACAACAATGTAAATAGGAGGAAAAAGAAGCCACTAAATAGCTTGTCAGCTACGGGTGAGGTTCAGAAACTGTGCAACTGTCTGTATTGAGGTGTTCAAAAAAAAGCAGAAAGCCTAAAAATAATATGTGCCAAAATGGCCTGTATTCTTGGGCAGAGAATTAAAAATCTGAATTTTTCCTAAGAACTACCATAAGTTGCTGAACATCTTGTTGATTTGAAAAGCTTGGCACCGATGAACAGTGTAAAGGGAAATACCATAAAGAATGTGTTGCATTTCCTAAGGATGGTACTTCAGGACCTCGGACAGTTCCATCTTTCGCAGTGGAACTACCTTGAGTCTCGAGAACCAAAGAAAATCTTTTCAGAATCAGATCAACAGCCTGCATTGGACCCTATTATTGACTGCTTGGGGGGGTCTTCCTAGAACCACTTCTCAAAAAATTAAAAAGTTTTTTTTTCATAATGAAGAAACTAGATGAATAACAAACTCTATATCAGTGGTTCTCAATCTTCCTACCACCGTGACCCCTTTATAAGTTCCTTATGTTGTGGGGACCCCAACCCATAAAATTATTTTCATTGCTACTTTATAACTGTAATTTTGCTACTGTTATGAATTGTAATGTAAATATCCGATATGCAGGATGTGTTTTCATTGTTACAAATGAAATGTGTGTTCTATGCACACATTGAACACAATGGGATTTATTTCAGAGTAGGCATTCATAGGATTGGGCCCTGAGGCTGCAATCCTATCCACATTTACATGGGAGTAAAGGCCATCCAGACTATACTGGGATTTATTTCAGATTAGGCATGCATAGGATTGGGCCCTGAGGCTTTCAGTCAACCCCAGTGCGCACGCAGCTACAGCTGGAGGTCTGGCAAGCCTGACCTGGCTCCCTGCACCAGGAGTCTTTAGGCAACCCTCAGGAAACCTCTAGGTGACCCCAAAGGGGTCCTGACCCCCACTTTGAGAAACGCTGCTCTAGATCCAGGATGGCTAGAGATTTGGGAGTTGGACTGAGACCTGGATGAACCAGGTTCAAATCCCTCCTCAGCCATGAAGCTTCCAGGGAGACGTTGGGCCAATCTTTCACCCATAGCCTCTCATACCTCACAGAGTTGTTGTGAAGACAGCAGAAGGCCAAGAACTAAAGCTTTGTAAATTGTATTGTCATGGGAAATAAATAAACAAACAAAAATAAAAAATAAAATTCTCCATAAATCATAAACTCTCCATTTATACAATGAAATAAGGTGTCCCAAACCACATCATCTTTGCAATTCTTTCAGCAGCCTTGTGATGTGGGTGAGGATGATCGTTCTTGCCTCTGCCCTATTGCCTAGATGGTACAGCTTTATTCCCATTCACTTCATCCATCTTTTTTTTAAAGAGAGGAGGGGGTTTCCCCAGGAGGATCCAGGCAGTAGGAAACAGAACAAGGGTGGAAGTCATCTTGGTGTATTCTACATAATAATATATGACTGAACTAATCTGGATCACGAGGACCAATTTCCCGGTGCGATGGCTGCGTTGTTGAATGTTTCCTGTCTCCGCTTTATTAAGTTTCACTTTCTCAATCCATGCAGTAAAGGGACTTGTCTCTCTTTATGGTGACAGGTGCCCTGGGCTTGCTTAATAACCTCTTAAAACAAGGAAAGACATCTCTGTCCTCCCCCACAACTTTCTCCGATTTATTGCCACACTGATTATCCAATATATGCTGCATTCCATACAATCAGAGATTCACAAGGAGGTTTTGTATAAAATGCACCGTGCATGCCTATTGTTGTATATGCCTATTGTTGTATACAATATGTATATTGTTGTATACCTGTCTTATCCATACCTTCTATGGAGTAAGTCTTATTGAACACAATGTGACTTATTCCTGAACAGACATGCATAGGATGGGGCTGCAAATCCAAAGATTATCCCGGGTGGGCCTATGCTCTTCTCAAACCATTTGGGGGCTGATCCTTTAAATCCCCTCCCCACAAGTTCAATTCTTAACCTGATGCTAACCTCTGCCGGATGTAGATTATCAACTTGATAGAAAACTGAAACTGAAGCTGCAACCCTAATCTCCAGTTAGGCCAGCCTAAGCCCTGGCCTAAATCCTATACTCACCTGGGGGTTTCACAAGAGTGCTACAAGACATTGTGTGCCACTCAGTGATGGGCTTCAAATAAATTAACAACCGGTTCTCTGCCCATCTGGCAGCCACTTTTAAATGGATATTTTTAAACTTTATATTGCCTATCTCTTGTTAACAACCGGTTCTATAGAGTAGGTGCGAACCTGCTGGAGCCCACCACTGGTGCCACTCCTGGAAGAGGGCTAGGCCAGTGCACAGAAATGCACATGCCTCACTACATCAGCACAGAAACAAGAAGACTATTGTGCCAGCCTAGGTTAGGATTGCGCCCTTAGTCAACATGCATGCAAGTCAGCCATCTCATTGTATGCATTGATTTGATCTGAAAAATCTGCCCTGCCTTTCTCCTGAAGGACTTAGGAAGGCATAAAAATTAAACAATTCAACCAGAATTTCAATTAATAAAACAAAACAATCAATGGGAAAAAACCCTCACCAGCAGCAACAATGGATCAATAACAGAGGCAAAACACAGCAAGCAAAGAGAATGAAATCTCAAGTGCTTTTTCTAACAGCCAAGTCTTCAGGGCTCCAGTGAACCTTATAGAGTTGTTTGAAGCTCATGCAAGGGGTAGTCATTACTGGTGGTGTCACTAGGGAGCAGGCTGCACTGGTCGACACACATGGGGGTAACACAACAGTTGGGCAAAATTTTAAAAATATTCTATTAACTTGTACTGCAGATTTTAAGGTGGAGGGAGAACAACTCAGAGCAAGAGATTTAGGTTCACTTGCATAGAGTAATGCTTCAATGTGGTTACTAGGATCTGTGCCAGTGGATCTGCTGGTACAAATCAAAGCAATCTGGGGTAATGCTGAGCCACATGGGGGAGATGTTAAGTGCTGGAAGCAAATCCTGACGCACTTTGGAGCCTGTCTCCCACTTTCTCAAGCCCCAAAATATCCCAGTTCCACCCTCATCTTGCCCATCCCAATCCCCTGCACCAACCACTTTTTGCCAGCATCACCTAACTGGGTGCAGAGGGTGGATATGGCCACCATGAGCTGGTGCGTTCAACCAACATTCTTCAGGCACAATCCTAATCAGTTTTCTAGTTCTGTGGTATGGTAATGCATTGCCTTACCTTGAAGAGGCCTATGTGACTTCCCCCCTCCAAGTGTAGATTGTAGCCTTCTCCTCCCCCCCCCCCCAATCCCTGGCATAGCTATGCCAGTGTTGGAAAATTAGTTAGAATTGAGACCTCAGCGGCATGATTGTGGCACTCCGGACCAGATTTGCACCAACCCAATAGTGCATCAGGATTGTGTTCACAATCCATAATCATAATCCATAAACATAATACAGTGGTCCCTCACCTAAAGAGCTTAATTCGTTCCAGAGGCATGCTCTTTAAGTAAAACACTCTTTAAGTGAAGCAGATTTTTCCATAGGAAATAATGGAAACTCAGACGATTGGTTCCACAACCCCCAAAACATTCATATAAAGATATTAACTGGATGTAAAAATGATGACAAAACACTGGAATTGAATTCAAAACATGCATTCAATGTGCATGATCCTATGAAGTCTACTTAGGGCGCAATCCAGAGTAACTACGGGGTGTACTTGCTCCGGTGTAAGAACAATTTGCTCTGGATTGCAAAATAAATTTCCCATAGGTTTTCATTAGGTGGTGCAGTAACTACGGGTACATGTAATGTCTCTTATGTGCTCCTGTAGTTACTCTGGATTGTAGGGTCAGGCTGCAATTCTAAAGGCACTTTCCTGGGAGTAAGCCCCACTGAACACGATGGGGCTTTCTTCTGAGTAGACATGGTTAAGAGGCTGCAATCACAGACACTTTCCTGGGAGGCTTACCTGGGCTGCTGCTGGAGTTTCAAGGTGGCCGGTTGGGGCACTTGGGAGCAGTTAGGGGCAGCTGCCTATGGCACCTCCAGGCAACTGCCCCCAAGCTGGGGGCAGTTAGAGGCAGCAGCGCTGGCCAGCAGCCCTTTTAAAGAGCCTCCATGTGGAGTGTCAGGGCTGCATAGCATGCATACCCATTGCACTCTTGCTTGTGAAGTGAAACTTGTTACGTGAAGCAAGATTTCTTGGGAATTTTTGCTTGTTATGTGAAACGCTTGTTAAGCGAGGTACCACCGTACATGTCTCAATATGGTCACAAAGCCAGCAGATTTCTCTGTGTGGACTGACCAATGTTCTTGAGGGTCTGCTACAGACCCTCAAAAGAGTGAGGGATTTGATGCCTTTACTGAGACGTCCCTTTACAGTCCCAGCCCTTGAACACGGAAGGGGGTTTCTTATCCTCAGAACTGAGCATCCCAGGTCCCCTTTGCCACGTTCTTGCCAAGCACATGTTGGGGTCTATTTTGGGTTGGTTGTTTTGGAAGGTGTCAGGAAGAGAAGAGGCGAGACCAGGCAAGGAGGTTGCATAGCAACCCAAGCCGAGAATCACCGTTATTAAATGCAATAATGCCTCCTATACTTCTGTTGAAAGAAGGGGAAATAATTGGAAATAATGCTCTCTCCAATAGGGGTTAATTCCACTGTCTCTCTTAAGTTCTTCTCTGAGTTTGCTTTCCAAACTCTGCTGCAGTCAATCCTGTGCATGTTTATTCAAATGTAGTTCCTAATGAGCTTAGTGGGTCCGACTCTCAATTCACTATAGATAGCCTTGAACCTACTCACTGAGACCCTAAAATTCTAATAGTGATCCAGAAAATGCTGGACTATATGGGCCTTCTGTTTGATCTAGTGGGGCTCTTTTTAAGGGAACTTGGGATGTTCAGCCTGGAGAAGAGAAGGCTGGGAGGAGACATGATTGCCCTCTTCAGAAACCTGAAGGGCTGTCATAGGGAGGTCATTTGTACTTAGCTGCCTCTGAAAGCAGAACTAGAATCAATAGGTACAACTGCAAGAAAGGATATCCGATATTATCCGATATCTATCTATCTACAGTATTTATATACCACTTTTCAACTAAAAAGTTCACAAAGCGGTTTACAAAGAAAATGGAAAAAATAATAGCTAATTAATAGCTAATGGGTCCCTGTCCCAAAAGGGCTCACAATCTAAAATGCAAAAAATATCATTCGGATATTATTCGGATATCCAGAAAAAAATTCCTGAGGGTGAGGGGATGAGGGCGGTTTGGCAGTGGGACAGATTGCCAAGGGAGGAGGTGGACTCTCCCTCACTGGGGATCTTCAAGCAGAGGCTCGACGAGCATATGTCGGGGTTGCTGTAGGAGGATTTCCTGCTGCAGGCAGGGGGTTGGACTAGATGACCTACTAGGTCCCTTCCAACTCTAGGATTCTATAATTCTATGTTCTTATGTTCATTCAACCATGTTGGCTGCCCCTGTGCCCCTTAAATTGCGCAAACTTGGATTTAGACCCTTTAAGGAAGACTTTGTCCCCTGAACCAGCCAGACTAAAATTCTGCCCTGTGCTTATTCAAGGTGACTTTTCCAATTTGGGTCAGCCAAATTCCCACAGAGACTTTTCCTGACTCACACACTTGCCGTACAGACATAATGAACACTGTTTTGGAGTGCGCCACCAGAGAGACACCACAGAAATGTAATTAATGTGAGGGATTTTGTATCTTAAAAAGCAGCATAAAGAGCTCTAAAAGTTCCATTTGCTTCCCTTTTTATTTGACTATTATAACAAATCTCAAAATACAAGGGCTCTTGAGAAATCAGCGACTCCCCTCTCTTGTGGCAAAGAACACAGCTTCCGATTCCAGTGGGATTTCATTGAAATTGGCAATGCCATTATTACTTAAGAAAAAAAAATAAAAGATGTGGCAGCAAATAAGCAAATGGTTTAATTAAATTGCTGTGCTGGTGTGCAGTGGTGTCACTAGGGTTTGTGTTACCCTGGGATGGAAGACCACTGCATAACCCCCTGATGGACCTCTTCCTATGCAGTGGGCAGAGCAATGCCCCATGTGGTGGTGATGCAACATTGCAACATTGCACCTCCTTGCTGGTTTTGGAAAATATAACTTTTTATAGAATAGAGATATATCACTGTGGTTTGTTTCATTGCAAACTGCAGGCATAGAAAAAAATTTCAGAGCCTTCACTCCAGTTTATCAGAGGCTCCAAAGAAGAAGTAATACCATATTTACTTGGATCTAATGCACCATCAAATCTAATGTGAACCACTATTTTAAAAAGCTTGAGATTTAAAAAATATTTACTGGCAATTGTAATGTGTATCTGCAAAGCAGGTACAAAATTTCATTTTTGCTGCATACAACAATTAGTTATATGACAATAATAATATGACAATGGGTTTGTGTTATGCTTTTACCTAATTGCAAAATCTTTATACAACAAACTCTTTATACAATCTTTATACTTTATACATCAATGGGTTTATATATGATGTTCTACATTGTTAAACTACTGTAAATACTGATTTATACTTATAATCAAAATACCATATTTATTTGAATCTAATTCACCATCCAGTCTAATGAGCACTCCAATTTCAGGGACATGATTCAGCTGAAAAAGGTGAATGCATTAGATTCAAGTAAATATGTTTTTTTTTAAATAAGAGCAGGCAGCCAAGAGTAAAAATATACACTGGCAAGTAGTCATAGAATAATTGAGCTGGAAGGGACCTAATTGGTCATCTAGTCCAACTCCTTCCCTGTTGCAGAAAATCCTTGTAGAGCATCCTTGACAGGTACTTCTTGAGCCTCTACTTGAAGATCCCCAATGAGTCCTCCAAAACGAAACACAAATTTTTTTTAAGGGATTTGTGAGAAGCTTCTGAATACAATGGGGAAGTCTTGTGTGTGTCTCCGTAAAAGAACACATGTGATCAGGAAATAAGGCAGCCCCAGTTTTGTGATCCTCAAAACAGCTCTATCTGATAGTTGGGTGAAAGAGGCCGATGAGATCTTTAGATTTGAGAAAAGGCTGGTTTCTAATTGTAACTTTGGTTTCAATATCTGCCATGTGATGAGGAAACGTACATCCAATATGATCACTGATAAGGGAGCAGATAACAGCCTCAGGACTTGGATTGCAGATTGTGTTGTACTATTGAGCTGCAACGGACCGACAGTGGGAAATAATAGGGAAAGCAAGTACAGTAATTACAAAGAGTTACAAAGTGTGATGGTGGAGTATGGAGCTCCTAAATCTGGTCTCCTAAACATGCCTACTCCTCTGGTGGGGTATCTTTAGGGTTGGCAGTCTTGGGGTGTCTATCAAGCTATACAAACCAGAGGTGCCTTTCTAAGGTTTTGGGCAGGTCTGAGATCTTCCAATACTTGGGGGAGGTGGCCATACATGATCTTTCTGGACCTTTTCCAGAGCAGAAAGCACCAGAAAGGAAGGTACTCCCTGATGCCCTTCCAGATGTGGTGCCTGGGGCAACTAGCCCCCTTAGCTATGCCACTGCAATATAGATAACATTGTGCTAGATCAACTAGATCCATGTACCAAACAGTCCACACGGGCAACTGATTTCCGATGAAATACGCAGTACCTTTTACACCAAGAATCCTCCATCATAGAAATGGAATGATCCCCAACGCCTTGTAACATTAAAATTTGTTTGCTTACATATTCCTGGCAGTCCTGCCATTCATTAAAGGGTTCTCCCTGCTCCCTTTTAAACATCTTTAGAACTAATTTACTGCATCTGAAGCCTAATACTCCATTAAATGAGCTTTAGATGGAGTGGGGGAGTTAATGCTAAAATAAGTCTCACCCCTCTCCGACATGTAGAAATATTTTTAACTAGTACAACAGTTTCAGCAAATTGCCTCCCAGGAGATGAACTCTTTCTACTTTCTCCCCAGCCAGAAATACACTTCAAAGAATTCCTAATATCAATATAATATGAGGAACAGAATATAAAGCAGAGAGAAACCAACACTACCTCTTAAGCATAGGAATAGCTTCTCTTTGGGAATCCCAACACTTCCTTTGGTATTCAGGCCATGGCTAGTCAATGCTGCTTCTGAATGGACTAGGTTAGTGGTTTTCAAAAATTGCAGCACTGAGATTTTAAAATTTAAAATTTCTTTTAAAATTATACTGTGTTGTGATTCACATGGGCTGTGAGTGGTGCAAATGATTAAGACGCTGTGCCTGTTAACCAGTAGGACAAGGTTCAAGATTCAGGTCCCCCAAGACCGGGTGAGCGCCTGTCTTAGCCCAGCTGGAACCAATTGTACCAGCTCTGCCATTCCATTGGACAATTTCAGTGGCATGGAGAGGAGGGTCGAGCACAATATCATAGTCTGTTGAGACTGGTGGATGCCAAGTTTTTTGGGTTTTTTGGGGGGGTGTCCACTTACATCATGAAACTTTTTTAAAAGGTGATATGAAAGAAATAAAATTTTTATTTATTTACAGTTGATTGGTTGGTTGATTGGGGGAAAAACTTGATCCATTTTTCATAATGAGGCCGCCCTAAGGAATAGCCTCAAGGCTTGAGAGACCGAGATGTCGCCCACCCATCATTTAGCTGTCATATACGGACTCCAGGCTAGTTCTAGGATAAGGGGAGAATGCTTCACCTCTCTTCACCTCCAGGCTAGTTCTGGGATAATGGGGGAATGCCCATCCTCTCTCCTGGAGAAATGCAGGTGTCCTCCCTGTACACTTCATCTGCCCAGTGGCATCACTTGGGGTGGGGGGGGGGTGCACGCCACACCTGATGACATGCACAATTGGGCTGACACCACTACATGCAAAAAATTTTAAAATGTTGGTATCATTAAATACTGTTGTATAGCAATTGAAGCTGAGTTTCATGTAGAATACTATGTAAAAAATCAGATTGAAAAATCTTTATTCTAACAAAAGTTATAGCCAAAACCGTGCAGGAATGGAGCAATGATGCATCACCACCTGCACTGTCTGGGGCCCACTGCATGGGAGGAGTCCCATCTATGGGTGATGCACTGGCCTCCTGCACTAGGGAATGCAAACCCTAGCGATGCTGGGTTGTTCTCTGCCTTCTTATTCCTTCTCTATGATGTCTCCCTCCTCTTCCTCCTGGCTACCCAATATCTGATTCCAGCTTCCTCAATGCACCCCTTTGCAGTTGTAAAAATTATGGCTTCGTTTACAGGTTTCAAAGAGAATTTTGAATAGACTTCATAGCTCCAGATTATCCTTTGTTTTGCTTCTGCTGCCACAGGAATAAAGAGATAAGCGGCCTTTTCTTCCCGCAGCCTCACTGAATCTTCTAGCCAGGCCTTTAAAAGCTTAAGAGAGTTCACCTGGCAGCCAAGTCTCTTTTTGCTATATGATCATCTAAGCTCCAGAGAAAAGAAGGAGGTGGTGAATTGAACAGGAAATCTCACAGGAAAATTAAACAGCTAAAAGCCTTATTGATTGTGGGTGGAATGCTCCCTTTCTTTCTTCCTAACTAGCTAGACTTCCTGTGAAATCACCAGCACGTCATGTTAAAAAAATTTCTTTCTTTCTTTCTTTCTTTCTTTCTTTCTTTCTTTCTTTCTTTCTTTCTTTCTGTCTGTCTGTCTGTCTGTCTTTCTTTCTTTCTTTCTTTCTTTCTTTCTTTCTTTCTTTCTTTCTTTCTTTCTTTCTCATGGAAAATTGAGAATCCTGGAAAAATAAGAATCTTTCTTCCAGTTCAAATTTACCACCTGTTCACACTTTCATGAGATAACACAATAGAACACATTTTTTAAAAATTACTAACGTGGTATTAGACAAATCCATAAAGTAGGAGAGGATTACTATTACTAACACTTTTTACTAATAGAGTTGCTTCCTTCCCTTCTCTGTGTCAGCCCAGCATTTTTTTCCAACTTGAGATTCCTCCCCCCATGCTGTTTTTCTAGTGACAGCTGAAAATCTTCCACATTTCATGGATAACAGTATGTGAAGGAAGGAAGGAAGGAAGGAAGGAAGGAAGGAAGGAAGGAAGGAAGGAAGGGTGGATGGACGGACGGACGGACGGACAGATCAGGCAGACAGATGTTGGGCCAGCATTCACTGTGTACTTCCAAACCCTACTTCACTTGCCTCTCTATCACCCCTGCACATATTTGCAATGATAAAACTACATTTCAGAAGCAAAGAGAAAGGATAAAACTGGAGGCTATTGTTTCTGTAATGCAGGAAGGCTTTCCAATTCCCTCTTTCCTTTTTTAACTGCTGTGTGGCCGTCTCACAAAAAAAGCCTTTTTCTACTGTTATATTCATCTCCTGCTTCTTTGTTGTTCAGGGTAGATTTCAGGAAGTGTTCCTGAATTCTTGGCTGATTTTTTTGTTGTTGTTGTTCATGGGAAGGATTAGCTTGCTGGTAAAATCCCCAGGGTAGAAATTAACCCTGGCAAAATGCAAAATGTCAATATCAAGCTGGGTTTCCATTCAGCCTTACAAAACTATAAACTTTTTTTTTTCCCCAGCAAGGAACTAGCCCAGGGGTGTCCTTGCAAAGGGACATCTTCAGAAAAAGTCTGAGCTAAATTAAAAAACAGAATCTATGCCTTTTTTACCCCAAGCCATAGATAGAGGAGCTGAATTCAAGAGACCTGCATGCATGATGTATGCATAGGGAACTTGCAAGCTCTAGGACTATCCTTTAGGCTGTTTGGATAACACTCTGCATAGTTCACCATCTCTGTCTTTAGAAGCTACAAGAACATAAGAAATCCATCTGGATGAGGCCCAAGACACATCTTGGCCAGTATCCTCCTTCTGTCAGCCTATATGCAGAAGATGAAGGCTTGATGCTTATATACACAATAGTGACCAAACTTGCTTAACATAAGACCCACATCAGATGTTTGAGAGTCACAAGAGAAATGTTTGAGAACTGCAATATTTAAGATGCCTTAAAATTCTTAAATATTTTCACTCACTGTGAACATTAAACACATTTTAACCCACAGGACTCTCAGTTTATACTGGTAAATAATTTTTAGGCTTGCATTATTATTATAGGGTAAATATTATTTATGCTTCATATTAATTGTGATAAAAAAAGAGCTCAAGCAGCAGATTTCCAAAAGCCAGACATGATATGTCAAACAGCCACATGTGGCTTGCTAGCTATGATCTAGCAATGGTTACCATAATCATAGCTAGACCATAACAAGATATACCATGAGAACTGGGATCTTGCTTTTAAAAAAAAAAGGGGGGGGGGTCATCTTCAGAAACAGTCTGAGCTAAATTAAAAAAACCAGAATCTATGCCTTTTATACCCCAAGTAAAACTATCTTTTTCACACCATGACTTTTCTCGCGCTCACACACACACACACACAGAGAGAGAGAGAGAGAGAGAGAGAGAATTTTCATTTGAAAACTTGAAACAATATCTTTCGCTGCAAAAATGCAAATATAATTTGGAATAAAGGGGTTTCTGCCCCCCTTCTCTTTATATAAACTTCTGGGGATCATTTGGGGATCATTGTTTGCAAACAATCAAACAAACATGGGAACACGTTTGGGTGGTCCTTGCATCATGTACAGTATATAATTTTTTTCTGCCCACACAAATGCTCATTGAATGACCTCTGTTTGCCCTGCTAGATTAATCGGTGAGTTTAGCTGATAGGATCCCTGAGTCAAAGAAGGCAATTATCAAACTATTGATTTGAGAAGCTGCCCTTGTTAAGAAGGAGACTAATAGAGCCTCACAGTCTGATGAATGCTGGCTATCCAAGTCTTTGGGTACAAATGAGTTTTCAGCAAATGTGGGCATGAGAAAACCAACTGCAAACGGAGAGGGATAAAAATGAGGCTGTGCTTCTCTTCAAGAGCAAAGAAGTGTGTTATTCAACAACTACACACACACACAAACACACACATATATACCTGGATGGGGAACTCTTCAGCCTAGAAAAGAGGTGCCTGAGTGGGGATGAAATTGAGACATACAGAATTGCACAGGGATGGATAGAGTGGACAGAGGGATGCTCTTTTCCATCCTGCACAACACAAAACCAGGAGAAATCCACTAAAATTGAGTGTTGGGAGAGTTAGGACAGACCAAAGGAAAACTTCATCACTCCATTAAAAAACGTGGACTTGGTCAGGGGAAATAATTTTATTTTACAGCCTCTCGCTGGACGTTCAGCATGAAGTCTCAGCAGTAGCAGGAGCTGATGCTTTGGAAATTAAAACCTATTTGCTGTTCAGTCCATCATTGTGTCACTCTGAATTTTTGAAAAACTCTAAAAATACCTGCCTGACCCCAAAGTTCTCTCTCTCTCTCTCTCTCTCTCTCTCTCTCTCTCTCTCTCTCTCAATCTGCAAAGTTCTCAACAGTCTTAACAGTAGAGGGAGCACAGCTTGCTAATGATACCAACAGTATCCACCATGAGGCTTCGCCAGCAATATTAACTCCTGAACTGCAATCAAATGAGACTGGAAAAAATGCCTTGAGAGAATCAGAAGGACGTTAGCTATTCTTTGGCTTTTAAAATTTGATTTAATCAAGTTATAAGAAACTGGGACCGACACTAAATAGCACAACAAGTGCTATGCACAACAAGTAAATCATAGTATTGTGATAAGTCATCATAAATTAAATGCATGATTCATGTTGGAAGCCAGCCATGGCATGTTTTCCAGTAATTCATAAATACTTGCCAGGTCTCTGCAATTAATGGCTTTCCTGTCTGGCCTCCTTTATCATAGTTTTGTCAGCTTAGCCCTAACGTCAAATCCCTTCTGTTTAATGGTGGCCAGGAGTGGTGTTCTAAGTTAGCAAAGGTCAGCCCTTCAGGCACCTCTTCTTACTCCAGAGATCCTGTGAAGCAGGTTGAACTGGAAGGTGGGAACTACGCAAGGTCATCCAGTGGATCTGAACTGAGTACAGTGGTACCTCACATAACAAGTGTTTCACATAACAAGTATAAATTTCCAAGAAATCTTGCCTCACACAACAAGTTCCGCTTCATTTAACAACCAACAACAGCCTTGACGCTCTGCATGGAGGCTCTTCAAAAGGGCTGCCATCCAGCTGCTGCCTGGGTGTGCCAGAGGCAGCTGCCCATAACTGCCCCCAAGTGCTCCCACCGGCCAACTTGAACCTCCAGGAGCAGCCCAGTTAAGTGTCTTTGGACACTCCCAGGAAAGTGTCTTTGATTGCAGCCTCCTAACCATGTCTACCCAGAAGTAAGCCCCATTGTGTTCAGTGGGGCTTATTCCCAGGAAAGTGCTTTAGGATTGCAGCCTAAGTAGACTTCATAGGATCATGCACATTGAATGCATGTTTTGAATTCAATTCCAGTGTTTTGTCATCATTTTTACATACAGTTAATATTTTTATATGAATATTTTGGGGTTGTGGAACCAATCGTCTGAGTTTCCATTATTTTCTATGAGAAAATCTGCTTCATTTAAAGAGTGTTTCACTTAAAGAGCATGCCTCTGGAATGAATTAAGCTCTTTATGTGAGGCACCACTGTATATGCTTCCACACCCAGTGGTGTCACTACAGTTTGTGTCACCTGGTGTTTACTGAGTCACCCTTACAAAATCTATTGTATTTAAATACCACTTTTCAACTAAAAAGTTCACAAAACAGTTTACAAGAAAATAAAAAAAATTAATGGCTAATGTGAAGTTTATATGCACAACACAGTAAGTCCCATGTTCAACAGGGCTTATTCCCAGGGAAGCATGGATAGGATTGAAGTCTAACAGCCACTGATGGACCTCTCCTCACACACACACACCCAGGAATTTGCCAATTCCCTTTTTAAAAGTATCCATTGTCTTTCCTGTTACTAGTTTAGTGGCAAGGAGTTCCACATTCCACAAAGAGTCTTTGCTTCTCAGTGAGTGGGATTAGGTGTGAAGCTGATTAGAGATTGTTAAACAAGTGTGCCAACCAGGCTTGCATCCTGGCAGTCCATTAAGCTGAGCAGTATTCAGCCAAGTGTTAAATAAAGCACAAAAGGATGACAATAAATTATGCAAATCTATTGGGGATTTTTACATGAAAAGGACGTTATTACTCAGTAAAGGAGGAAAAGCTGTTGGAGTGGACAGAGCTGGACAGGATCCTGCTTCCCACCACACTATGGCAAAACAGTAACATAGCATCGATTCCCAGCACCCAGGGGAAGGCAATTGCACCCCCTAAGCTGTGGATCTTTGTAAAATTAATTTCACATTAGTATATACAACTTTATTTAAAATCACCTGCTTTTAATTTATGCAAACTCTTCAATAACAGTATTGAAATCTACATTATCTTCTCAATCAACAGGATTGCTAGATTACTCACTGCCAGTGGCATAGCTAGAGGGAGGAGCGGTCCATCTTGGAGGGAGGTTCACCCCTTCAGAGCCATTCCAGACAAGGAAGGAAACTAAGGGCAAAATCCAGAGTAACTACGGTGTAAGAACAACTTACTCTGGATTCCAATATGAATTTCCCATAGGTTTTCACTAGGTGGTGCAGTAACTACGGGTGAATGTAATGTCTCTTACGTGCTCCCGTAGTTACTCTGGATTGGGGGGCAAGCCAGCCAGGATATGAGGACCACCTTCCCCCACAGCCCCTTGATATCTAATGGTACTTTATAGTAGGTGGATACTATTAAGGTACTGACATTATCATATATGACATGACATTGACATTAAGGTATTGATATATATCATATATCATACATTATCATATATCATTACCTTAATACTATTAAGGTATTGACATTATCATTATAGTGATAATAATTATCATTATTATTATTCTTATTGGATCGGACCAAAATGGCACTCTATATTCCATTCTGCTTCACCCTGTGCATATCTATTTAGAAGTTATAGTGCATAGTTAAGATATTAGTGGATAGAAATTAATTGATAGAAATTGATAGATAGAAATATTAGTTGATAGAAATTAGTAGACAGAAATTAGAAATCACATTAGACAGCCATTTAATTTTGGTTCCCAAAATTGTGGATTGGAATCCACTGGTGAGCCACAACCTCATTCTTGGTGGGTCGCCAAAGAGTTACCACCATCACCCTGGTTTGGGAATGGTTGCATACACAGGCAAAACAAAAGCAACACCTCTCTGGGTATCCAATTATAATTTCATTTTGTCAACCCCATTGGTAACAGCCAACCTCGTTTAATTAAAAATGCGTCCCAAGCATTATCGAACTGCCAATCTCCACCAGAAAGAACTTTCCACAGAACAATTGGAATGTATTAGAAAGGCATTGTTTTTAATACAATTTATTCCTCCCTACCACTTTCCCCCTCACTAATTTATTAGTGGCTCCCCTCCCCAATTTTCCTCCTCTTACGTTAATCTTCTGAAATAATTTGAAAGTGGCCCTCCGCCTATTTAGCTAAATGAATTCAGTCCACATATACTCATTATTATTTTTGAAGCATGATTTATGCAAGTGCTGTTAGCTAGATTGCACCACGGTTGAAGGTTTCTTGGCAATCAGGAAAACCCAGATTGGAGTCAGCTAGCATTAAGTAAGTAGAAAACAGCTTCCACCCCAACCTCCGCTCCAAAAGCAACACATTCAACAGCACCTTCTGTTTGGTGCACTTTTTAACATCTTGATGCATCTTTTTATCATCTAGAAGCATTTTTATGTTTAAAATCCAAAAGACGTCTCATGACAGAGGACTTTCAGTCTCCAAAGAGTGACTGTGGTTTCACACCCATCAAAATGATTCTTTGGTCTGTTTGGAAATGCACATGGTATCGCCCCATCCCTGGCAAGTGGCAAGGGCTGTACCATCTCATCAGGACAGATTATTGTAGTCACCCCCTATTGCCTTCAGAACTGAAGGCCAAGTTACTGCAGGATTCGAGGCACTTGCCCCAATTCAATCCACTACTTGATGTTTTAGGAAATGTTCTATGGGTTTTAAAAAACATGATATTTTATTGATGGGGGGGGGCAACCATTGTGCACACTCACAATATTAAAAATAAGAATTGCAAAATTAAAATAAAAAACTCTTACGGCTCAGTTCTATCCAATGTTCCAGCATGGATGCAGCCACATCAACAGGATATGTGCTACATTTTGTGGCATGAACAACACGCACTACGTTTTGCATTCATTATGGAAGGCAAGTCATGGAGGCCTCCGCATGGCAAGGAAACAGGTAACATGGCAAGGAAGGCAAGTCACGGCAAGGAAACAGGTAGCATGCCAGGGAGGCATCAATGCAGAGAACATGGCTGACGTGTTCCTTCCGTCTCTCTGAATTCAGGCTGAACACTTGGCCAGCTCTTAGATGGACTTGAGTTCTAGTTATTACACACTGCTGGCCAGCCAGCATTTTTCTCTCCCATCTTTGCCCTTTTCACGCTCTCTGAAATTGCCCTGGCACCATGCCAGCTTGTGACACACTCTGAGAGCTGGCAGGATGACTGCTGCGTCTCATTAGTTTGCTCTTGAACCCCTCCCATCCTATAATTCCACACTCACTTTCCTGGGTGCTGTTCAAAGACAGCATCAATATTCAAGATCTTGCCAGTGTATTCACGGGCAGAAAGATATGCTGGCCAAATCCTCCTTCGCCACCCCTCTATTGATGTAAGCTTGAATTAACATCATCTGAGTCAATGAAGTTAGAGTAGCACATGACAGCAGTAGATGAAGTGTTGGCCTGGGGCCTATATTCAAATCATGGGTCACTTGGCTCTTGGTGCTGATCATTAGATGACTACCTGCTTTAGGGAATACCAAATCCAGCGAGGCTGCAATTCTAACCTCCAGTTAAGCTGGCATAAGTCCCAACACAAGTCTCATGCTGGCCTGGGAATGTCACAAATTATGTGCCACTTTTGTGCACAAGCATGTGCTGGCCTCCCTACACACTACAGGAATAGGAAGTGGGTAAGTTATACTGGCCTAAATTGTTTAGGAATGTGGTCAATCTCCACACTTTCCTACCCTATGCACATTGCCATAATGGAATCCTTGCAATGATCCCATAAGCACCACATTGAAGCTTTGGCTCAGAGGGAGCAGTTTGCTTAAGTGTAAACACATCCTTATTCACAAAGGATGAGTTTGCGAATAAGGCAACTTGGTTTTGCAATTTCTCATTATCATCTTCTTGGGTCTCTTGCAAGACCTCTATTTTGAGTTCAGTGTGTTAAACACACACACACACACAACACACACATATACACACACATCATAAAATGCAATTCCAACTCAAGCAAACCAGAATACACACAACACAGAAGACAGAAACCTTCTGTAATAATGCTTTCCACAAAGCACATGATCTTCTTAGATTAAAAAAAATAATCCCAAAAATGCTTCTCTGACTGCCATTATTTTCTTATTGTCTCATAAAGAATGTGACCTTATACTCAAGCAAGAGAAGCATAATGTGCTTTCCGAAAAGACAGGAGACATGATGCATGTTCTTTAATTGCCATAAAGGAGAACATTGAAAAGGGGGGAATGTTTTCTCCACTCCTCTGGAGGTGTACAGTCCGACAAAACGATGCGCTCAGCAGTCTCTTTTAGCCTGCCCAAAGGTTGGCCTGCATTAGGAAAGGTGCCACAGTCTTTTGAGTCATGTGGATGGCATCATGCAGGGGGAATCAAGCATTCCACAAGCTGTTCCAAGATGTGTCCTGATGTGGCCAACAGGGTCTCTGTTACCCAAGTAGGAGCTGGTCCTGGGGAAAGTCAGAGAAACATTTCTAAGTCGGGGAAAGCCAAGTGGGGGCTCTGCTGGGTCAAGGTCTGTTAGGGGCTCTGGCAAGGTCTAAATCAGGGATCTTTAAGCTTTTTTGCCAAAAGGCCACATCCAGTAGCATAGCTAAGTGGGTAGCAGTTGCATTGGGCAGCAACTGGAAACTGGTGGCCAAAATTGAGAAAAATTAGTTATGTATAATAACATTCATCATCACTGGCATCCTTCAGTCTCAATAGACTAAGGTATCATGCTCTGAGTGTCCTCTCCAGAGCACGATGGCCTGAGTAGATTAATATGAGGTTTGAGGTAGGAGTTTTCCTTCTCCAGACAACCCACATTCAATGGGATTTTGGACAGGTTTAGTCTGGCTCCTCAACAAAGGCCTGTCTGGCATGGGAGATACGCTATCATATACGATATGATACGCTACTGCCAGCATTGCCCTTTGTATCACTGGAGCACACAATCCCACCACCACGAAAAGGTACTGTCCATCGGTCGGGTATAATAACACCATCCTGTTATATATACCATTGGAAAGGTAATTAAATGAAGCATGCAATGAAACAAATGGCATTGAAATATCTTTATTCTATCAACCATTATGACCAATTAATAAAAAAATGAAATCACAACTGCCTATGGAATAAAAAGTGGATTTTTTAAACTCAAAATTGATGAGAGTGATTTCTCTGAGAGCCAACGAGATGTCATTATGATACAGCATGGAACGAATGCAGTGTTAATATATCATAATGCAGCAGGGTGACCATATAGAATGGAGGACAGAGTGCCTCTACCTTTAACCATTGCATAAAAGAGGGAATTCCGGCAGGTGATACTTTTTAAACTCTTCTATGATTTGCTAAACCTGCCTCAATTCCCTCTTCTATGCAATGGTTAAAGGCATACGCTCTCTGTCCTACATTCATAGAATCATAGAGTTGGAAGGGACCTTGTAGATCATCTAGTCCAACCCCCTGCCTGCAGCAGGAAATCCCCCTAGAGCATCCCCGACAGGTGCTCGTCAAGCCTTCTGCATGGTCACCCTGTAATACGGTTACCCCTGATAACTGGGTTAAGAGACAATTCTAAGTGGTGTTCCTCTTATATATAACAGAGAGTGTAACCATCCCTCTTTACCCCTGCACACTGTCTCTAACCAATAATGGGCACACTTTTTATTTATCTGCTTAATTAAATTTGACAATATTTTGGGAGGGATGTTTTGTAGAACATTAGCTACAAAATGTTCTTTGAACCCAGATAGCAGATAGCTGCCTTAGCTATGCCACTAGTTGGGGGGGGGGGGAGGCAGCAAATGGGTGGCAAGCTGCTGGGGAGGATGTAGTGGATCCCCCCTTTTTTAAAGCTTAGGTATGAATTCACTTCTGGTTGTGACATCATTCCGGGGTCTTTGCACCAGTCTACATGGTCATTAGTTGCACCACTGGCCACATCAAATGCCTGGTACAGTGTCAAGGGTTGGAAAAAAAATTAAATATAAAATTTAAATAAACAGACTAGAGTTGGAACTTTGATTAATGAATAAATGGGCTCAAATTTTCAGGATTCCTACAATCACCAACAAAGAGTACAAAAATAAAGGACACTCTTAAATAGACCCCCATTTTCCCACCACACCATTACAGCAAAAGGTGTGTTTGGTCAACAGGGACAGAAGCTCTACTGGGACTAGAAGTTGGCTGTGGGTTAGTTAGAGGCTTGCCACGGGGTTTGGAGACCCTGCTCTAAACCAGTGAGTCCCAGCAACTGCAGCGTGGCCGCATTCTGCGCTAGTTGCAGTTTCTGGCCAGTCTCCAAGGGCAGTCCCATGAAGAGCAATGCTATGGTAATCTAACGTAGATGTAAAAAGATGTCTCATAAAAAGTTGTAGTGTGGTCTGGAGCCGGAGCTGGATTCGCAAGAAGGAAAAGGTCTTGTTTTGTTGATGGAGCAAAGGGCTGGGCGCCTGCTTCACACTGCTGATATCAGTCTTGGAGAGGAAACTTGCCACAGCCTGGCTCCAAGCGTAACAGCAAATGGGTCTAGCTGTTGCTGTTTTAGCTGGAGGCTGAGCACAGAGGTTACTAATGGAGAAAAGGAGACCTTTGCCAAGACGAACCATTTCACTGCCTAGTGTTTCTGGGTATGTATCCCAAGCAAGCAACCTCACAAAGTGGAGAAGTTGGAACAGTGGAGTCACTAGGGTTTGCAATACCCAGCGCAGGGGGCCGTGTCCAGGGTGACCATATGTCCCGTTTTTCCAGAACACGTCCTTTTTTTGAGCCTTGTGTCCTGGAAAAACTTCATTGTCCTCCATTTCCTTGTGACCAGAGTATGTAGCATTCTTGTAATTAATAAATTATACATAATAAATAATATGTAATAGTTTTAATTTTCACAAGTACCATATTTACATGAATGTAATGCGCCATCAAATCTAACGCACCCCATATGCTTATAATCAAAATACCACCTTTATTCAAATCTAATTCACCATCAAATCTAATGTGTACCCTGATTTTGGAGACTGAATTCGGGTGAAAAAGGTGGGTGTTAGAGTCAAGTAAATACAGTTAATTCAAACTGCAGTTCTAATCCCCAGTTAGGTCAGCATAAGTCCCAGCGTAAGTCCTGTGCTGACTTGGGAGTGTCCCAAAAGTCCTGGGGGGCCAGTGCACAGGAAGGCGCAAGCCATCCACACCACCATGGAAATTTATTCTAGGTTAGTTATGCCATCCTTAGTTGGTTAGGACTGCGCCCATAAAGTTTAAATTAATCACATGAAAGCAATATACAAGCAATATACAATTTAGCTTTTATTTTGTTATGTCCTATATTTCTGTAAGATAGAAATTTCTGGGGCTGCAGTGGCTATGTAGTTAAACACACTATCAGGGGTGGGCCCAGCCAACCCCAAGATCTGGTTCGCCGGAACTTGGGGGGTGGGCCAGGGCCAGGGAGCGGGGCTGGGGCGGGACGGGGCCCCAACCCCACCGCACTGCGCATGCGCCAGGCTTGGCGAGTGCATGCTGACTCTCCTGAAGCCAAGCTTCAGGAGACTCACCGCGCTTGCGTCCAGCTGGACGCAAGCACGCTCAGTCTCCTGAGGCGGAGCTGGACGCTAGCGCACTGCGTCTCCTGAAGCCGAGCTTCAGGAGACGCGGCGGCCACTAGCGAACCGGTCCCTGCGGTTCTGCCTGCTGCGGGTCTTTCCAATTCGCTAGCATCCACCGCGTGGGAAGATCCGATTAGGGCGAATAGGCCCGAACCGGGATCTGCCCACCTGTGCACATTATGCCTGTCAATCTGAAGATCAGCAGGTCAGTGGTTTCGAATCTGAGTACTGGAAGATGGGATGAGCTCCTGGCCTTACCCCAGCTCCTGCCAACCTAGCAGTTTGAAATCTCACAGTACCAGTCTAGAGGAGAGCGACAAGAATGATCAATGGGATGGAAGGGATGTTCAGCCTGGAGAAGAGATGGCTGAGAGGAGACATGAGTGCCCTCTTTAGATACCTGAAGGGCTGCCATAGGGAGGAAGGGGCTCATTTGTTTTTAGCTGCCTCTGAAAGCAGAACTAGAACCAATGGGTACAAACTGCAAGAAAGGAGATTCTGGCTGGATATCAGGAAAAAATTCCTGACGGTGAGGGTGGTTCGGCATTGGAACAGATTGCCAAGGAAGGTGGTGGACTCTCCCTCACTGGGGATCTTCAAACAGAGGCTCAAAAAGCACCTGTTGGAGATGCTGTAGGAGGATTTCCTGCTGCAGGCAGGGGGTTGGACTAGATGACCTTCTATGTCCCTTCCAACTCTATGATTCTATGATTCTATTATTTGAAATAATGCAAATACTAGTAGATAAATAGGTACCACCTCGGGAGGAAGGTAACAGCATTCTGTGCATGTGTGGACCATATGTCCATGGAGACATCTTCAGACACTGCTGGCACTATGGTACTAGAAATGGAGATGAAAAGAATCTCCTGCCATGCAATGCCCCTGCAATGACCTCCTGCCCCTTTGCCCTGCTCCTCCTGGTTTGGGGGTTATAACATTTGATAAAACAGGTTGGTTCATTGCTTTCTGCATAAAATTACACATTGAATGATGTATAACATGATGATATAATTCAAACGTGCAAGTTTTTTTTAAAAAGGTTTGGCCAGTAGTGGTGTCATGGACAGACATGTCACCTGGTGAGGCTCATATCCCTCAGTGATACCACTAATAGGGTTGCCATATGTTCCCCAAAACAGGCATAATCCCAGTTTTTGGGGATTGTGTTCACATACTGGCAAATGGAACAGAGTGTCCTGTCATGATTTTGTGGAAGAGAATTATGGCAACTTTGATCACCGAGATCACAATCCTAACCATGTCTACTCAAGAGTAAGCCCCATTGTGTTCAATGTGTCTTACTCCCAGAAAAGTGTTTTTAGGATTGCAGCCTAAGCTTCCCTTTTCAAATTCTTTTCAAATATATACAAACACTCATGACCCAGTCTTTCCAGAACACCACGTAGATATTGTGCATCTTGAATGAAGTGGCCTTCAAAGGCCGGGCTGAACATCGCGCTCTGGAGCTGACTTGGAGAAATTCACCACATCGCCTTGATGTGCTCTGAGGAATCCCCTTAAATTTGTGCTGTTGTTTCAAATGCTCATTTCTTTGGGAAGAAGGAGTAAAAAGAGAAAAAGTATATGAAAGAATATCTCATGACACTTGGTTTGGGAATCTCTATGTAATCTTGCAGATTGCTCTTTCCATGTACTCAAAGTCAACCTCTCCCTTCCCCCCCCCCCAAAAAAAATCAAGCCAAGGTCGCTGTAAAAAAAATTATACTCAAAGCACAGAGATTTGTGCAAAGAGGAAAATCATTTGCATGAGTAACACATCCCTAAATCAAACATGCAAACCCTCTACTGCATGGAACAATTTATACTCTCTAATTAGTTTCCTTGCTTATTTTATAAATATAAAGTTGGGGATACGCTTTTGTTTTGCTCCCCCACCTGGAATGGCTCCAAAGTAGACAGGCCACTTACATGCTCTGGTGACGTAAAACATAGTGCTGCAAAACGTAGTGCTTTGCCCGCTCTAGCTACACCACTGTGGTATGAGCACATGCCTGTCTTTCTCACTTTAGGAGCTTAAAAAGGGCTCCCCCATTGACATCATTCTGGAGAGACTCCTCTGATCTCCATTTCCAATCAGTTCTCAGTTATTAACCCGCAGTGAATTGCAGAGGGACCTGCATTTGCAAATTGAATATCACAGGTTGTAATAAATCTATTTTCAAAGATCCTGGGGTGGGCATGTATGGGGTAAAGGGAAGTCTTTTGAGCCCTCCTCTTATTACTCAACTTCATCTCTTCCAGGAAAACTTAGTTTTCTTGGAAACTCTGGGATAATGGAACATTAAGGCTGCAATCCTAACCTTCAGTTAGAATGGCCTAAGCCAGGGCATCAGTCCTATGCTGACCTGGGGATGTCACCAAAGTGTTAGAATCATAGAATCATAAAATCACAGAGTTGGAAGGGATCCAATAGGTCATCTAGTCCATCCCCCTTCCTGTAGCAGGAAATCCTCCTAGACCAGGGGTCAGGGAACTTTTTTACCTTTTACCCCAAAATATATTTAGATACGCTGATGTTACCCCCTTGATTTGAAAGGAAGGAAATCATATATTATTATTTGAATTCAAAATTTTATTGAATCTATTCAAAATTTCTTTGAAAGCTTCAACTTCAAAACTTCATAGTTTCATATGCATGCCCAGGGTGACCAGATCCTAAATTCAAAATGTAGGACATGCTCACCCAAAAGTCTGGATTTTCTACTGAAAATCTGGACCCTTAAATTTTTTTTTAAAAAAATCAGGAGTAAGCTCCACTGAATTAATGGGCTTAATCCTGAGTAGACACCTGGGAATGGGTGCTTAGCTTGGCTGGGGAGGCTGCTGAGGAGGCTGCAGTTGTGGGCAGCTGAGACTAAGGGTGCAATCCAGAGTAACTACGGGGAGTCCTTGCTCTGGAGTATGAACAAGTTACTCTGGATTGCACTATGAATTTCCCATAGGTTTTCACTAGGTGGTGTAGTAACTACGGGTGCACGTAATGGCTCTTACATGCTTCTGTAGTTACTTTGGATTGTAGCCTAAGTTTAGCCATCTGGGCAGGCATTGCGGGCATCCATTTTGAATGCACACACCTCAAATTAGGAAAGGAAAAGTGCTGGTGAGGTCAGGAGAGGACACTCTGCCCACGGAGAAGCCTCTCCAGTGCAACCTTTAGGCAGAGAGGCAGGGAAAGACTTTTCAAGATGTCCACAGTGCTCAGACTTAACCTCACAAAGCCGCGGCTGGCTCAAACTGCTCCCCAGTGCCCCATATAGATTCATATGCAAGCCTGGCCGTGTCTCAGCAGCATGACTGTTCATTACCCAGGAATTTCATTTTTACCCCATTTGGGGTAATTTACCCCTGTTCCCTGACCACTGTACTAGATGCTAGAGCAGTGTTTCTCAAAGTGGAGGTCTGGACCCCTTTGGAGGTTGCCTAAAGACGCCTGGTGCAGGGGGCCAGGTCAGGCTTGCCAGACCTCTGGCTGTAGCTGCACGGGCACTGGGGCTGACTGACAGGCTCAGGGCCCGATCCTATGCATGCCTACTCTGAATAAATCCCATTATAGTCAGGGGGCCTTTACTCCCAAGCAAATGTGGATAGGATTGCAGCCTCAGGGTCCAATCCTATGCATGCCTACTCTGAAATAAATCCCGTTGTGTTCAATGTGTGCATAGGACACACATTTCATTTGTAACAATGAAAATATATCCTGCATATCAGATATTTACATTACGACATAACAATAGCAAAATTACAGTTATAAAGTAGCAATGAAAACAATTTTATGGTTGGGGGTCCCCACAACATGAGGAACTTATAAAGGGGTCACAGCGTTAGGAAGATTGAGAACCACTGCGCTAGAGCATCTCCAACAGGTGCTCATCAAGCCATGAGGTGCACTTCTGCACCACACTCTGGGGGAAAATTTGGCTGGTGTGTTTGCCTCCCTACATCACAGCATGAATGGGAAGACCTGGCAATAAGTTGTGCCAGGCTAGGTTAGGATTGTACCAATCATTCTGATCTTATTTGTGTATTGAAAAGGCTAAGTTACCAATATGGAGTGGTCACCAGTTTGGAAAAGTGCTTTTCCTAATAGTTCCCAGCACATTTAGGGATGGACAGAGGAAGGTTCCCCCCCCCCCATCCACCACCACCATCTCCCACCCAGTGGCTTCATTAAGGTTTGGAACCCTACAAAGGTGTGGAAGGCCAGCACATCACCTGCTATGGTGTACATCCTGCATGCAAAGCAACACCCCAGGCAGTAAACGTAGTGTTATACACCCCCACTGTTTTTTTTTGGGGGGGGGGCTATAACTTTTGAACAAATGTGGTTTATTTCATTGCATTCTGCGTTAAATAACACAATCAATTGATATATAACATGGTAGAATTATTCAAAAATATTAAAATTTTAAACATTTTAGTGAGTAGTGGATGTCATCCTGTGTGGCACCCTAGAGATCCCACTGCACCCATCAACCATCGGAGGCTTCAATCCTAAAGACACTTTCCTGGGAGTAAGACCCATTGAACACAATGGGGCTTACTTCTGAGTAGACATGGTTAGGATTATAGTCTAATTTAAAGTAGCTGGTTGAAGACTGTAGCCTAAGTTAAAGTTCCTGGCAGGTGTCCGGCCAGTTGTGAAGCCATAATTGTTCACATGCTGCTCTTTTAAGGGGGACTCTTACATGTTGGCCTCTAGGGTGGACTCCTGCCCCATTAGAGGAGTGGCCCCAGGAGTGACCATATAGAATGGAGGACAGAGTGTCTCTACCTTTAAGCATTGCATAGAGGCAGGTGCTGCTTTTTAAACCCTTCCATGCTGGGCTAAACCTGCCTACATTCCCTCTTCTAAGCAATGCTTAAAGGTAGAAGCACTCTGCCCTCCATTCTGTTTTATCACTCTGGGTGCCCCCTCTTTACAAATGTCTGGACCCCCCAGACAATCTGGACCCCACCCACCCCAAAAAATAGCTTGTCCTGGTTTAAATGGTTTGGGAATCTCTATGTAATGAAAAGAAAGATTGTAAGTCGGTAAAGTCAATCAGATGCTCTGTGGGCAGGGGGGTATTGTGGAAGAGGGTTTCTAAATGCCAAAGGGATTTTGGGGGGGGGGTGGTGGTGGTGATGGTGGTGATATATGCTTGAGATCATGGCAAATTGGGGGTTAAAATGTGACTTCATAGTAAAAGATATGGAGGTCTGTCTCTCCCCCACCCCCTGTAGTCCTTGCACCTGCATCTTGGCTGGGGGCTGTAGATGGGGGGGGGGTTGAAATCCAGACTATTATTTTTTGGGGGTGGGGCTGAGCTATGTATAGCTTGGCAGACCTATTGATAGAATTAATTCAGATTAACTCCCCTTCCTCTCCCCAGCAGGTTATGAACCCCACCCCAGATTTAGGTGAGGCAAGAGACCCCAAGTGGTGCACCCCCTGGCTGGATGGGGGTCTGTCTGAGATCATGGAAGGGGTTAATCTCCATCATTCCAGGATCCCAGCAGCTGAACTTCTTCCAGCCCGACCTTCAGCGCTGCTGCCACCCTTGCAAGAGACACAGATCCGGGGAGAACAAAGGGAAGCAGAGAAAGCAGCCTGGGTTGGGTTGGGTTGGGCTGGGCTGGGGGTGGGGACCGGTGGCGTAGCTAGAGGGGGGCGAAGTAATGGGTTTTGCAGTTTAAAGGAACCAATCTGGGAGGGGGCACAAAATAGAGGGGAGGGCTCCAAAGGGATGGGGTCCCTTGCAAGCTGCGCTGAGGCTCCCTGCAAAAGTTAGTGCTTCGCCCCCCTCTAGCTACACCACTGGGGGAGGACCAGCAAACAGCATTTTGGGGGGGGGGGTAAGAAAGAAAACGTGGAATAGAAATGTCGCCCTCCTAATGTCCCATTGATCCTGAAGACTTGGACACACACACATACTTGGACAGACTAGAACTTAGATGCACATACACACTCTTGGGTACACAAACCTGGACACACACACACACTCACGCACACTTGGAGTTGGACAAAAACACACATACTATTGGACATCTATCCATACAAACACACTTGGACACACAGACATACACATCTGGACACCTACACACATAAATACACGCACACTTGGATACGGACTCACACAGATGTGCACACTTGGACACGGACAAACACACAAACATCTGGTCAGCTACCCACACACGGACACATACAGTGCGCACTTGGGCACACACTCACGAGCACACATTTGTTCAAGTGTCCAGAGTCTTGGAGAGATATACCTGGACACGCACACAAACCTGGATGCACACATCTAGACACACAGTTGGACGTACACACACACACACTTGGATTTCTGGACATACACTGCACACACACACAGACACACATTTGGACATACACACATACACACTTGGATTCACACTGGACATACACTGGACACACACTTAGACACACATTTGGACACACACACACTTGGACTTGGAGATTCATATACAGTTTGAGCACACACACACAGGTTCTTCCTGGGCGATGCTCCCAGGGTACTTCTACACCTTTTCACCAGTGGCGTAGCCAAGGGGGGCGAAGCAATAAGTTTTGCAGGGAGCCTCAATGTAGCGTGCAAGCTCACCTTCCCCCCCCCCCCCACCAGAATGGCTCCGATGGGGAGGAAGAGGGTCTGCTCCCCCACAGGTGAGGCTCCCACAAAACATATTGCTTCGCCCTCTCTAGCTACACCACTGAGGATCTCTCTCTCTCTCTCTCTCTCCCTCTTTCTCTCTCCATCTATCTATCTGGGGGGGGGGGGGAGCCTTTTTCTTGCCAATGGCTGGGATCCCCCACCTCCTCCTCTTCTCTCCTCCCCCTTTCCCCCACCCCCTGGTGAAGTCTGAACTTTCCAGTGCGCTCTCCTCTTCCAAGGGAGCTTCTCTTCTGTCTGGTTCAGGCGCATCATTTTCTTTTTTGGGGAGGGAGGGGGGTCCTTGGCTAACTGGAAGCCCCCTTTCCAGATTCCCAGTGCAAGGGGGAACTGGACCCAGTTGTGGGGGGGGGAGGAGAAGCCCAGAGCTGTCTCCATCCTTTGTGGGTGAATTGAGGAAGACAAGAAAAGGGGGCGAAGAAGAGGAAGACAAGGGGGGCTTTGGAGGTGGGGGGCTGATGCTCATGGGGTGCATCACCACGGGGGGCTTCTTTGCTTGATCCTCTTCTACACCCACCTAAGGATCTACATCCCCCTCAAAGCTCCTGGTGGGATTGACATCGTTGAAGACCTCCTATCCCCAGGGAGGGGGGCAGGAAAAAAACCAACCCTGCTCTCCCCCCCAGAGTCCTTGGAAGTCGGTTTTGCTGCCTGGTCTGTGCATCACAAGGCACGGCTATGCGTGTGGGAAGCCAGAGGTCCCCTGGACTCAGGTAAGGGCCCCCCCCCCTTGAAGAAGCCCCCTCCTCAAAGCGCCCCCCAAGGAAAGCCTGATCCCCTTTGGAGAGGTCAAAGGCAGTGGCATAGCTAGAGGGGGGTCTGAGAAGTCAAGTCTTGGAGGGAGTCTGACCCCTTCAGAGCTATTCTATTCTTGAGCCCCCTCCTCAAGGCCCACCCCTCCCTCCAGAAGAAGCCCTTTGGAGAAGTTAGTGGCGTAGCTAGAGGGGAGCGTAACAGTCAGTACTGGAGGGAGCCTCACCCTTCAGAGCCATTCAAGGTGGAGGGAGCAAAAAGGAGCCACCCCACCCTTAAGCACCAGGAAGAAGCCCCCTCCCCAAAGCTCACCCCCACCTATAAGAAGCCAGATCTCCTTTAGAGAAGTCAAAGGCGGTGGGGTAGCTAGAGGGGGGCGTAGCAGTCAGTAAGGAGGGAGCCTCACCCTTCAAAGCCATTCCAGGTGAGGAGCAAAACAGGGCTCCCCTCTAGCTACTCCACTGACAGCCCCCTCCCATGCAATTCCTTTGGCTTTTCCTTAACGCTTTCCTGCCTTGTTAAGCCCCCACCCCTTTTTAATGGCATTTCATTGAGAAGCAAAACTGAGCCGTACGCCCCCCTTTAGCTACGCCACCGATCAAAGGTGATCAATGCCATTGGGATCCTATGCAGGCTGGCTGGGGAGGGGGGAGTTAAGCCCCCCTTTTTTGCTGGCTTCCAAGGAAAGGTGGGCAGGGCTGAGCCCCCACCCCATCTCTCCCTCCCCCCAGAATGGCAATCAGGTTGAAGGACTCTCCCAACCTCATTTTTGGATCCCTCCCCCATCTTGGATTCCCCCCCCCCCCACATACACATATAGTCCCCCTTCTACAAATGCATTCCAGGATACTGTCAGTTTCATACATTCCATTGACAGCCCCCTCCCCCCCCCAAAATTCCCACTTTTCAGACAATGAAGGGAGGGGTCGCTCTCTGCTCCCCCCAAATCTTGTCACTCTGGGGTCACAGGGTGGAGGGAGGAGGGATGGGAAGAGAACAATGAAGCATGTTGACCCCCCCCCCATTTTTTCCTTCCCACCTTCTGGTTTGTCTGCTTTGCTTAACCCTTTCCCCTCCACTCCAGCTTTTCTGCCTCTGACAGATTCCCCCCACCCCAAGGAAAAACTTGCCAACTTTTTAACCCTTTCCTGCCTGGCTCTGAAGCCCCCTCCTCACTTTCATGGCATGATTTCTTCTTTCCTTCCTGACTTTTACCTCCCATTGATATCTGCTCAAATCCATCCTTTGTTAACCTGATCCCCCAATACTGTGTCCTTCTGGTGTCACCTCCCCCCCCCCAAAAAGGGGGGGAATATAAATTTAACTTGCCTGGGACCTTCAACCCTCTCAACCAGAAATTTGTTTAATCTTTTCCGATGCTTGGCACAAAAAATGTTAAAATGTTCAAAGCACACCATCTGTTTTTGGAGGTGGACAAGACACACCATGCTATTGGTGGGGGGCTCACATCCCCTGGTGGCATTACCAAGTAATGACTATCCCAAATTCCTGTGGCACACTGGACACCGTCTGTGGCCCACCAGCTTGCCAAAACACTGTGGTTGAAAATGGCTGCTCTAAACAGGCACGTACTTTGATAACGTGAGATATATATAGTTATATATAGATATATAATTTATTTGCCTATATATATTTTAAAATTATATATAAACTTTATATGTAAAGCATATATATATAAACTTTATTTGCTCCTCTTAAATTAATGCTTTTTCATTCCATTGTCCTCAGTTGTGTTCACTCTCTCTCAGTCCCAGTCTGTCTCACTCTCACATTTTCTCTCTCTTTCTCTCTCTCTCTCTCTCTCTCTCTCTCTCTCTCACACACACACACACACACACACACACACACACACACACACACACACACACACACACACACACAAACACAAACACACAAACACAATCACGTACACACATTTTAAAAATTTACTGTATTTACTCAAATCTAATGCTCACCTTTTCCCACCAAATTTAGTCTCCAAAATCAGGGAGCACATTAGATGCGATGGTTAATTAGATTAAAGTTGGTATTTGGATTATAAGTATAGGGTGCGCATTATATTTGATGGTACCTTAGATTCAAGTGAATATGGTATCAGGTAGGATTGTAGCACCCAAATTTCCAGTCAATGAAAGAACTCCCCCAAGGAGTCTCAAAAACTGAAATCAACCTGACGTAATAAAAAAATTAAGATAAATTTTTAAAAATTAAAAAATACACATTACAAAATACAAGTGCCCATATTTAATTTTTTAAAGTCTGTAAAAACAACTAGAAGAAAAGGAAAAAAAGAAAATAAATTCAAGGACTAAAACTTTGGGTCCTCCAACAAAATAAATTTGCAATAGAATCAATTTGGGGAGGTGGAGAAGGACTCGGCTGAATGCATGGAACTTCATGACACATGGGGCTATTGAATGGGAGTTGACAGACTTTTGGAAATATAGGTATGGCTTTGAATTATGATGGTGTTATGGAACTTCCCTGGACAGAAGAAGTGTACCCTTCTCAATACTAGTTGCTGAGAAGCCAAAAAGTGGGGAAAACAGCCAGGGTGACCATATAGAATGGAGGACAGAGTGTCTCTACCCTTTAAGCATTGCATAGAGGAGGGATTTTTGGCAGGTTTAGCTCATCATCAAAGGGTTTAAAAAGCAGCATCTGCTTAAATTCCCTCTTCTATGCTATGGTTGAAGGTTGAGGCATTCTGTCCTCCGTTTTATATGGAAAACCACAGCCTTAGGGCACAATCCTAACTCTTTTAGGTCAGCATAGTTTACCTGGTATAACTTCCTGTGGTGGTGTGGGGAGGCCAGTGCATATCTGTGCACTGGTCTATCCTCCTCAGGAGTGGGGCACAGCATGCACTGGCCTTCCCACACCACCGCATGAAGTTATGCCAGGCAAGTTATACCATCCTAAATTTGGTTAGGCTTGCATCCTCAAAGTCAGTTCAAGGCTTGGCCACTTCTTGGCATCTGCTTGGCCACAGTATGCATCCTGTCCAGAGAATGCTGGGCAGGGTGTAGCTTTGGAAAGATTCAGAGGACTTCCTTTAACCCTCTTTCAACTGCCTACAGGAGTCTTTCTGCATTCACCTCCTTTTGCATTAACCTTCACACTTTCTTCACCTGTCCATCATAACTTCACAGTCACGTTCACTAATTAAACTAAAAGGCACCCCAATCCTACCTCCCTTCCCCCGATTTTGCCACAGGTGAATCGTTCTTAATACAGCATCACAAACTTGGAAAAGGAGGTTTAATATCTGTCAGTGCAGATTCTGCGTTTACAGGGAGGAGAAGCTGTTTCTGTTGTGATACATAGACAGTACAGCGGCTCTTTGCCGAGCCAGTTTCCTTAGTTTATTGCCGCTCTGGTTGACCTCTCCCTCTAGGGATTTGCACAGCACAGGTTCATTACACACCCATCTACTCCTGGAGAAACTTTGCCAGTATAAGGATGGTAGCAAAATCAAGTCGGGGGAATGCAGTCTAAATGGACAGCCACACTGTCCTGGGCACAAAAGACACCTTGGGGTGCAGCGAAAGTGGTTTCAAACTCCTTCTGCTAGGGGAAAACTCTTGCATCTCTACCTTCATCCAGACCAACATCCTCCTTACTTTCCTTGCCATACCTGTATACCCTAGGAGCTGGTAACTGGAGCCACTTGGGCCAAATTTTCCTCCCCTCTACCACAATGGAGATTACCAAGGGCCCAATCCTGTCCAACTTTCCAGCCCATGCAGCCTCAATGGAACCCCAAAATAAGGGAACAAATTTATTTAGTATATGGCATACAATATATGATAAATCAGCCATCCAGGCATTCAAGAACAGAGGGGCCAACAATGAAAATATCAGATACATGGCCAATATAAGCTCTTGATTTAGTTGGACACAATATGAAGAATACTTTGCCAAAGAGAACCACATGGGAATGAATGTTCTCTTACTTAGAGGAGGCTTTTGTGACTGCATCATCAGTGCTTGAAAGCTGGAGAGGATTTGGCCCTAAACCAAAGGAGAAAGTATATTAATACCTGTGCCACATCACAGATAATGGAGTTTAGACCATGGAGGATGAAAGGGAATCAGGGCACTCCTACTCCCAAAAATGGCCTTATAACCACTCACTTATTGATTGGAACATGTATGTGTGTGTGTGTGTCACTTTGTGTGTGTATGTGAAAATTTGGTGTTACCCTCTTGTTTTTTTGGCCTTCAGTTGGTCAGTTTTCACCAAAAAGAACTGTAGCTGGAGAAAACTTTGGAGTCAGTTCTTGATTCTATGGATCCCCAGATCTCTGGTTTCCTAGTTAGGGGGAAAAGAAACAGTGAAACTGATACAAACTTGTGGTGCGGCTCAGCCTTCTCTCCAGCAACTCTTATTCCCCAGCTCAGCAATATTGCTTTTTTCTCCATTGATCATAGAAAATTGTATTCTTTTGAGTCATGCCATTTGTGAATGCTGTCTCCGTGGTTCAGAGGCAGGGAAGGTGGGCTTTTCCCATCACTGGTAACCTGTGCCCATCATTGTTAAATTATTAAAAATATGCATTCACTGATTTCCCACCAAAGTTCAGGAAGTAGCTAATGTAGCCACAAAAAATAGAAAGACAGTTTCTTTTCTCTGAAGAGCTCACAATCTCTTAAAAAAAGATGCCGGATGTAAGAGGAATCGGCGAACAAGTACTGGTTGTGATGCTATGGAGTCAGGAGGGATCACTGTCTCCATGCTGAGCCACTGGGGCAGTGGTTATCAACCACTATGCTGTGACAACTGGTCTGCCACAGACGGTCTGCAAGTGTGCCGCAGGACTTTGGGGAGGGTGAATTGGGGGATTTGAAACCCCTATCCTGGTATGCAAATGGTTAAAAAAAACTGATGTTGTGCCTTTACAATTTTGACACCTGGTCAGTGTGCCATGAGATGAAAAAGATTGAAAATCCATGCACCAGAGTAAGGTCCCTTTTAGATCACTCATAAGGGGCTTTTGGCATCTGTAATTTTCTGTACGTAAAAGGGTCTCTGCCATTGAATTGTTCTCATCCCCTCTGGCAGGTGGCAGTAGATACTCTACTCCTAGTGTCACCTTAATGCTCCTGCCTTTATCCACTCTGCCCTTCCCCGCCAGGCCAAGCCCTTTTGCTTACATGTTTCTTTCATTCCCCAAAGGTGCTGGTTGCTATCATGACTGATGGCGAGAGGAGAGAACCTTTCCAGCCACTGGCAAGCACCGAGGTACGGGTACCGATAGCCTCCGGCAGCACCACCAGCCAGGCACCTCAGCCTGGGGAGGAGAAAGATGAGGACACACTCAGCGCTTGTAAATCCATCCAGGACAGTCTGGCCTCGGCGGGATCGTCCGCCCGGGATACAGGCCACGATGGAGAAAACCAGGAGGTTCCTTACCCTGCACTGGCCTCCACCGTCTTCTTCTGCCTTGACCAGACAACCCGGCCACGCAGTTGGTGTCTCAAACTGGTTTGTAACCCATATCCTTTCCATTCCGAGCCAGGCAGCTTCACATTTTTGACCATCCTTCTGAGTTCTGTCAACTTTGCCTTAAGGCTCCTGTGGATGCCAGATGGATACGTCTGGTTAGATGATGGTTGGTTTCAGAAACAGGTCCTTGCTTCATGGATAGTTTGGTTTGTACCGTCGTCTCATTATTGGTTAGGCTTAATTCTGTGAATCCAGATGGCCAGGTAAATGAGGTTTTTCTCAAAGAGGTAAGATGTTGAGAGTTATTCTGGTTGAATGGGGTGTGACCTGGAGTTGCCTTGTTGTAGCAGAAGACTCTACCACACCTTGGGTCACCTTGATCAAGCAGGTGTTGAGTCTGATGATGTCCTATCTTATTCATCTGTTGGTATTGCAGGACTCAATTCTGTTATAAAGGCAAAAGTATATACATGGTTCTGCTAAGTCCTGAATATTATCTCCAATTCTGGAAATTCCTGGTAGATGCTAGTGATGAGGGGGAATTTTGATTAATCTATCTACAGTATTTATATACCACTTTTCAACTGAAAAGTTCACAAAGCGGTTTATAAGAAAATGAAAAATTAATAGCTAATTAATATGAGTAATGTATATGTGTGTATTTATATGGTTGTATCAGTGGTATCCAGCTCTGAGCTCACCTTTGAGTGAACTATTGTGTCAGTAATCTTTCTAAATTGTTTTAGTATTAGCCGGTTCAAAAAACACTCAATGATGGCTCCTTTGTGTGTTGTGTGACCTTTAATTTCTTCACCACACTAATATCCTGCCTTTTTCTCATTGTGGAACTCAAGTCAACGTAATGGGATTCCCAAGCTAGGCACTGATCAGACCAAGCTATGCTTTCCTTCAGTGGGATGGTTGTATTATGACCACTTCTTGGTTCCTGTGGGAGTTATATGGGTCTGAGTAATCTCCATAAGGGGTCTAAGTCCCATCCATAGACCCTGTGCAGTTCATTCCTCACTACTCCAGATTTCTGAGGAAGGGTTTGTCACAAGGTTGATCCTTGCCAACTTTTGAAAAGTAGGAGTGGGAACAACTGGGTACCAGCCCAGGATCAGGGCCCAAGTGGAGCTTTGAAGTGGCCTGAGAGGTGATGGGCACCAAGTCATGAAGATTCAAGCTAAAAAAACTTTTTGGGGGGCCTTGGTTTGACTCGAGTCATGAACAACTCAGACTCAAATAGACCAAAAAGACCCAAGTGCTGATTCACTGTTGTGTGTACTTGCAACTCTTGTGTGTCTACCTGTGTGTGTGCTTGCTGACTATTATTTTTGGTCATTCAAATATAAATTGCTTTCATGTGGTTAATTTAAAATCTGCATTGCTTATTATTAAATTTAAAACTATTATGTATAAATTTTATTACATTTAGAGCACAGTCCACTCAAAAGTAATCCCCATTATATTCAATGGGTCTTACTCTCATGTCTTTAGGATTGCAGTACAAAAAGGCTAATGCTGCCTGCTCACAAGGAAAAGGAGAACAATGAAGGTTTTTTTTCCATCTGTGACCAGGTTGACCATATGACCGAAAAATTCTGGAGTTGTCCTCTTTTTTAGTCTCCTGTCTGGGTGTCCGCCGAAAGGGCTTCATTTTGGAACTTTGCAATACTCCATCGTGTCATATGTCATTGGATTTGTATTGAAGATTAGAATCTAATGCAAAAATCAGTTTTAAAATATCTCCTTCCTATCAAAAGTTATGGACAAAAAACTAAAACAAAAAAAATGTATTGAGCTCTATGAGAAAGTGAGTGCTTTACTCATGTGTAGGCCAACATGCCAGTGTCCGCCAAAAAGGCCAGGCTGAGAGGAATTGAAGATCTTGTCCTCCTTTTGAGGTTTGGGCATCTGGTTACCCTTCCCAGGACACAAGCCCTGAAAAAGGGATATAGAATCATAAAATCCTAGAGTTGGAAGGGACCTAGTAGGTCATCTAGTCCAACCTCCTGCCTGCAGCAGGAAATCCCCCTAGAGCATCCCCGACAGGTGCTCATTGAGCCTCTGCTTGAAGATCCCCAGAGAGGAAGAGTCCACCACCTCCCTTGGCAATCTGTTCCACTGCCGAACCGCCCTCACCAGACATGCTCTGGACATGTCCTGGAAAATGGGACATATGCTAATCCTGTTAAAAAGGCTTGGGAAGAGTTGCAACAGCCACTGTTGTGATTTGTTGGTCAAGTCAGGGAGTTGGTGACTCACAGCTCAACTAGTGACTTCGGCATATTGTGTCTCCAGCACAACTTTGCCTGAGAGTAACTTTGGAGATGAACCACCTGAGAAAATCAGAGAAGAAAAGCTTGGTGGATCTCCAGGGCTAGTTGGACATCCTGGCATCTCCAGGCAGCATCTGCCAGAAGTATATCTCTGGCCAGTGGTATATCCCTGTGTGGCCCTGGTAGATCCCTGGCCTCCAGGGCTAAGGGTGGCTTTTTTTCCTCCAACGTGAATAAGGTTTCTTCCTGGTACCTGCCAGGAGGTTGCAGCTCACCTCCTGCCAGCGTTATGATGAGCATGATTTATTAATATGGTGATTATCGATCTTGCTTTAGTTAAGCACTGAAACTCATGTGTATTAAATCACCTTTTTCCCTGCTTCCCTTGGCAACAGGGAGCAGAAGGGGCTGACGGGAGAGGAGCTTGACACAGAGGCGGCAGCTGCAGCCATAATGTTCTGTTACTAAGATCAGTTGTGAGAGATGGAGAGAGGAGGAGCACAGCAGCATTTTGGTCTTCTTCGTCCTCTCATTTTAGCTGATTGGGAATAGCTAGCCAGGCTGTTAACTTTAATAAGTTGTCCAAGGCTTGGCTGCAGTCAGGACCGAAGGGAGCCAAAAAAGGCTGAGCCGCTGTCTCATTGAGACTGCTGCAGAAGGAAAGTTTCTCAAGCGACACAGACAGCCGGCATCTAATGCTGCCTCTCAGCAAATCAACCAGGATCTAGAGTTATATCCTCTGACTGCAAGCAGATGTAGAGTCCTGATTGTGATTTTTTAAACTAGAGATGCCAGGAAGGCTCCAAGATCTTGGTTTGCTTTGTTTCACCGCCTCTGCCCATTTTGTGACAGCGATGCGCCTCCTGTGGTTGGCATCTGTCCTCTTTTCCTTAAACAACCCCCTCTCCAAGCTGTACTGTCATAATATACAAGGGGGGGTTGGGTTCCAAAATACTGGAGCAACACAAAGACTGATGCACTTTTTAACACTTTTTAATTCCCAACCCACCCCCCAAAAATTGCCCAAAGTTGTTGAGATGGTGAACTTGGGGAGACCTGTGCAACCAACTGCAAACATTTCAGCCATGATTTGGATTTGCTGGTGAATCCCCTGCCTGCCGGTGAGTTTTCAAGGAATCTAGGCCAGATGCCATCACCACATGCTGCGGCACAGAGTTCCAAAAATTACACACTGGGTAAAAAAATATGTTTTTTTTTCTGTTGTTAATGTCCCAATGGCCAGTTTTAGTGGTCCCAAGCATGTCTCCTGATTCTGGGAGAAAGAACCTCTCTTTATCCATTCCAGTATAATTTTGGACATCCCAATCATGTCCCCCATCAGGCACTTATTGACTAAAGAGCCCCAAAGTCTGTAGGATTCTCTCATAAGGGAGGTGCCTCAGCCCATAAACCTCCTTTGCCATAATAAGACTGGCTTGAATAATGATCTTATGTTCCCCTAACACCACATGTTAAAAGAGACACACTCCCATGTCCTGGTTCCTCCCCTCGCTTCCCCAAATTTAAAATCTTCTTAATCATGGATCTTCCAAATGGCTCCCTCCATGCACTGCTAACCTACTTTTACTGTCGTGAAGATGTGCAATTTAATTCCTCCCACACTGGGGTCACGGCATGAAATTAAAACGGCAACATGCCAGAGTTGAGGAAGCCCTGAGATAGGAGCGGGTCTCAGTTACATTGTGGGCTGGCGGAGTCAGCACTGGTAAGCCTCTGCTTGGCACTGTGCCCTCTGCTTTCACCCAAGAATTCTCACCCGAAAGGCAGCCAGGCATTTGTTTGACAGTCCAATACTATTAGACGTACGTGAGCATTGGAGGAGCTACTCCACAGATGGTGTTATATGTAAGGCAGGTTGAGCCATGGACTTACCGTGGCCTTTGTGGGGTCAATCAGCGAGTGGCAGTGGTAGGGGAGCCAGTTTCCTAGACTGCCTTAGTATCTATGGGGATCTTTATTTGTGAGCATTGCAGGGGATTCTGCTTGTGGGAAACCAAGTATCTCAAACCATTTGCTGAATTAGATTTTTTTTAAGTCCTCATCATTGTGGCACTGCATGCATTTCAAAAATACCCTCTGGTTAAAGGGCAATCGGCTCTGGAAAGAATTCCACCAAAGCATTTCTATGGCTCTTTAAACACTGTGAGACAGAAAGATGGATGGCGAGACTAGGAGTGCTGAGGGGGTGCTGGAAAAAGAGCGAGGGAGGGATTCAGGGAGCACCTGTCTTTGGGAGTCAGGGGGTGGGGGTGGAAGCACCCTTCCCCAAAGCGAGGCATATGGTTTCTCCAATGCATAGAATATAACAGAGTTTCTAGTATAAAGCAGGAGTGTCCAAACCCCTGATCTGGGGTCAGATGTGGCCAGCAATGAGCCTCAATGTGGCCTTTGGCAAGACCCCTCTATTTGGCCCTTCAGCAAGCCTTGTAATACTCTCTGTCTTTAATCCACTCTTATATGTACATTTATGTAAATTCATTCAGACTTGAAATGTAAATTAGTTTTCCAACCCGCAACTCAGTGTCAGAGAGATATGGCCCTCCTGCCAAAAAGTTTGGACACCCCTGGTATTAACTATCAATTATCAATGAAATTATCCAATGCAATTACAAGCCAATCCAATTGGACAGTATAACTATCCAATTATAGTATAATACTATCCAACACATAGTATATAGCAGAGCTGACCTTGCAAGGAGCTCCTTGGCACTGATAACAAGTGTGTTAGCATTGATACACCATTGAAAGAAGGAAGGGAACTAATATATTTAGATTATGTGGGAGTTGGGGATACTAATGTGCATCAGCAAACACTTGTTGACACTGCTGAGTCTTCCTTTTCTAGACCTGGGATCTCATGGAGCTCTCTGGAGCTAGGATATCATGTGTCCCACAGCCCAGAAATCCTAGTCCACGGTGACCATATATCATAATCACAAAAAGAGGACAAGTCCTCCCCCCTCAAAAGAAATGTAGGACAACCAATAAAAATGCGGGACATGACAAAATAAAAGCTAAAAACACTCACATATATGTCTTTCATGTGATTAATCTCAACACTATAATACTTATTAAATTTAAAACTATTACGTATAATTTATTACATATTTTATTAAAAAAGAAGAAGGCTGCTTGCTTCCTGTTCACAAGGAAAAAGAGGACTGAATGCACAGTCCTAACCATGTCTACTCAAAAATAGCCCCTATGGTATTCAATAGGTCTAACTCCCAGGAAAGTGTCTTGAGGATTGCAGCCTAAGAAGTTTATTTCCAAGACACAAGTCTCAAAAAGACACGTCCTGGAAAAACAGGACATATGGTCACTCTGTTCTTGCCTATCTTTTCCTCTATGTGCTGAATGTTCAGAGCACCAGGAAGAAGCAGGTTGTTTAATTGTTGCCCCAAAGCTGTGGAACAGCTGAGCAGCACAGCTCCCCCATCACACATGGATTTTTGGAAGTAAAAAGCACTTCTTCCATTAACTGGTGGTAGAGGCCACCCTTTAAGAACCTAGAGCTGGATGGATATTGCTTGATGACCAGTATGGATTGTTGCGCACTGTCTCTGCTACCGACATGCATGTCCTCTACAAGTTTACTATGACAAGAAATGGTTTTCCTCTCTCTTGAGCTTTCAAGCAGAAGACATTTTTCATTTGGCTGGCAATTAGCTTGAGGTTTTCTTTGTTGAGGAGGAAGCCTGTCACCGCACTTCTCCCATAAATCATCAACTTAAAATATTGATGATTCAGAAAAAATATACATGCGCTGATTTACAGGCTTACTCGCTATATGTTTCCTTCATGTAGGGAGGTAGTAAAACCACAAGCTTCCCCCATTCTTGTTAAATTCCCAGTGGCTTGATCCTTATGCCACTCAGAAGTCAGCTCCATTCTGCTCCATTGGATTGTAGCTGTAGTTATACAGATGCTTTGGGAAGCACCTAAACATGGTCCAGGTTGCACCTTAGTGCCCAATGATGGGATTTCCAAACATGAAAGTTCCATATAGCCTGGATGGTTAATGACTATTAAAATCAATCTATCTATCTATCTAATCAATCTAATCTATCTAATCTATCTATCTATCTATCTATCTATCTATCTATCTATCTATCTATCTAATCTATCAATCATATTTGGTATTTGTATCCCCTTTCTCCCCCAGCAAGGGAATCCAAGGCAGCTAACAGCAGAACACAAAAAATACTTTTAAAAAACACACTAAAAACTGAACAATAAAACATTTTTTAAAAAATTAATTCTGCAAAGGCTAGAAATTTTTTGGGCCAGTCCAAGTGGAAACGTATTTTTCCCAATAGAATCCGAAACTAGCTTTGAAGCTAGCCTGACGGCTCCAGATATTTATGGGCAGTGAAGATCCGTGACCTCCTGTTGAAGCAGATTACTGACTTCTGTGGGTTGAACAAGAGGTTTGATGGTTTTTTTTGGAGGGGGGGAGCTTTGACCACATGTTTATAGATCTCTAAAAAAAGCCATTGCACACTTCTCAGAAGGGGCAGGTGTTTCATGTGATCAGTTTACTGCTAGGGTCAAAGGCTAGGCATGTGGAGAACGCATGGAAAAGGTGCCGCCCCGTCCAGCCTCTCTCACATCTGACAATTGCAAGAAAGTCTCAGTCAGAAGCACATTTTTGGTCTTCACTATGTTGGAGGCACCATGGTTGGTTCCAGTCACAAAACCATAATGCTGGGTGAGGCCAAGGACAGAAATCTATCCTGACATTAACTTGGATTTCTCTTTAGTTGTTTACTTTTTAAAATAATAAATAATCTATTTTCCTGATTACTTTTCCTGAAATTTAGGCTGCAATTCTATTCATACTTCATAATTCATAGATTATGCCCTGTGGCATCATTATGGTGTTGCTGGGGGCAGACCATACCAGGGGAGATGTGATGCCATACCAGGGGGGGGGGGGGTTGTGAGACCATACCGGGGCGGGGGATGTGTGTGATACCACTGTTGGCCAAAATTTTTAAAATCTTGATACACTTGAATAATACCATCATGTTATATATCATTTGATGCATAATGTTGTGCAGAATGCAAGGAAATAAACCATATTGAAATTTCTTTATTCTAGCAAAGGTTATAGCCAAAAAATACCCCAACAGGTGCAGGGCAATGGTGTAGCAACATGCCCAACACCTGCCAGCATGCCCTGCCCAAGGTTGGGAAGATGTCCATGCTGGCCTCCCATACTGGGAGTGTAATCCTAATAGTTCTACTCAGAAGTAACTTCGATTGAGTTCAAAGAGGCTTACTCCCAGGAAAGTGCTCTTAGGATTGCATCCTGGGTGACACAAATCCTAGTGATGCCACTGCAGTTCAGCCTGTAAAGTTTCCAGCTCAGCTGAAGTTTGATTGTTGCCCAGGAAAAGTCAGTGCCCATTTTGCTACAGCCTCAGCATTCTGCTGATCTGGTCCACTTGGGGCTGATGCCAACTCGGAAGCAGCAGGTGGTCCTCTCAACCAAGTTGGAGCAAACAGCATGCTCAGTGGCACTGCAGGAGCTCAGGTTGCCTACAGACCTTTACAGGTCACCCCTGAAGTCCTGCAGGTGTCGTATCCTCCTTGCCCCATTGGCAACACCACAGACCAGAATACCAACCTGTGCCAGCTCCTGACTGCCACGTTATGGGTAACAGGGAGCTCCTGGAACCTCACAGGTACAAACCTTTCAAGCAGCACAGCATAAACCATGGAGGTTTGAGAAAGTATTCTTGGCCTATAGGTGCTTTAAGTAAAGAGGCTTATAAAGGAATTGAGAACTGCCAAGATCAGCCAGTGAACCCCCAGGGCCTTGAGCCTTGGCTTCAAATTCTCCCTCCTCTTTGGGTTGCCAACTTCAGTCACTCTGCCTGCAGCTGTGCCTTTAAAAAATATATCAGCACAGTATTTCTCAAACTGTAGGGCAGGACCAGGGTAACCATAGGTCCCATTTTTCCAGAATGTTCTCTTTTTTTAGGCATTAAAATTGGTGGTGGTACCTGTGTTCTTCCTCCATGTGCCCTTTTTCTCATCACATTTCTTTTCCACTCTATGGAAAATTTGCATGGTTTTAAGATCAGTCTTCATAAGGGGTTTGGTTGCTTAGAATATGGGTTCATCAGACCTACTTAAGGGTGCAATCTTAACCAAATTTAGGCTAGCACAGCTCACTCATCTCCTCGTTCCTGCAGTGATATGGGGTGCAGGTTTGCATTAGCATAAGCCAGTGGTGGGCTCCAGCAGGTTTGCACCTGCTCTGTAGAACCGGTTGTTAACGAGAGATAGGACATATAAAGTTTAAAAATAGCCATTTAAAAGTGGCTGCCAGATGGGCATAGAACCGGTTGTTAATTTCTTTGAATCCCATCACTGAGCATAAACCCCTCCAAGGAATGTCATAGATTGTGCCTGCACAGGACTTATTCCAGTCTGACTATGTGGGTTAAGACTGCATTGTCAGTGCCCAGCAATGGCTTTCCTGGGACTTCCAATTACAAGGAAGACAAGTTGTGGGTCCCAATTCCTTGTTATTCATTTTGTATTCAGAGGTAGGCTGGCTATGTCCATGTAGGTGTCACTTGGTGTATAGACAGGACTTCCTCCTTCCTCTTGAAATTTACTATGAAAACTAGCAAAAACATACCCACGTTGCAGTAATAAAATTCCCTTGTATGCCATCCTCCTACTGCGCATCAACTCCCCATGCATTTCTACGCCCCCATGTGCAACATCCCCCATGTTCATCTACCCAATGCGCATCACCCCTGCTATGCGCAATGATCCCCATACGCAATGACCCCCATGCGCAACAACCCCCATGCACATCATCCCCCATGCGCATCGATCCCCATGTGCCTCAATTCCCTATGCTCATCATGCCCCATGCACATCATCCTCCTATGAACATAACCCCCCACTATACGCATCAACCCCCCTGTGCATCGACCTCCCCCGCGCAACAACCCTCCGCGTAACATCCCAGGTGCTCAACAACCCCCATGTGCAACAAAACCCATGTGCATCATCCCCTATGCGCATCATCCCCCTGTGTGCATCAACCCCCATGCGCAACATTCCTCATGTGCATCCACCCCCCATGCACATCAACCCCCATGCGCAACATCCCCCCACGTGCAACATTCCCCCATGTGCATCAACCCCCCCATGCGCATCAACCCCATGTGCAACATCCCCATGCACATCCATCCCCCATGTGCATCACCTCCCCATGCGCATTATCTCCCTACACGCATCACCCCCATGCACATCACCTCCCCAATATGCATCACCCCCATGTGCATCACCTTCCTATGCACATCATCTCTCCATGTGCAACACCCCCCATGTGCAGCATCATTCCCAGTGCAACCCCTCCCTCCAAACAACATCCTCCCCCCCCCCCACTGAACCAGGCACTGAGCACCAAATTGGCTGGATGTTAGTAAGTCTTCCATGTTAAGTATAGGACAAAAACACATTGCATCTCTTTTCAGCCCCTTAAGGGTTAAATTTCTCCACATTGGTTCGTGGTGGGTGTTGATGTCACAGAAGGAACACCTTCCCCAAATTTCACACTTCTAGGTCCAAGGATTGGGGCAGAGCATCCCTCGGTCAGGGATTATTCAATGTATAGGAGGAAAACGCGTTGCGCCCCATTTCACCCCATTTTCTTTGGAATTTCCAAAAACCAGTTCATAGTGAATCCCTCCGTCACAGAAGGAACACTCTCCCCAAATTTCATGCTTCTAGGCACAGTGGTTTTGGCTGGCCATTGTTGAGTGAGTGAGTGACTTTTCAATTTTATATATATAGTTTCTCCCAAATCCCAAAGATCCTTTGATATGCATGCTGAGTTCTAATTGATGTGTTAAGTATTTGCTTCTGTATCTATTGCTAATTCTTTTAGAGTGATGTTTGGTTTGTTTATGATTTACTGTCTTTGTGACTATGTTTTTCCATAGCAAAATATCTGGTGTGTTGAGCTTTAAAAAGCAAGCAGGCCTCTGCCAGTCTTGGAAGACTATGGTATTGTGCTCTGCGCTGCATACGCTGCATGCGAAGCACGAAAGCCTGGGTTAGATTGTTATGGAGGATAGGCTGTTACCCAAGCAGCAAATCCCCCCTCTCCACGCCACTGAATTAGTCCAATGGAAAGGCAGAGCCAATACGATTGGATCCAGCTGGTGTCGCAGAGCTGGGCTAAGGACAGGAGCTCACCCTGTCTTGTGGGGCCGACCCGGGTCTCGAACCCTGGCCTTCTGGTTAACCTCACAGTGTCTTAACCACTTGCACCACCCACTGTCCAGTCTTTAAAGGTATGGGAATAGCAGTCAATCAATCAAATAGTATTTATATATTGCTTTTCAACAAAAGGTTCACAAAATGACTTTCAGAGAAAATGAAGAACTAATGGCTCCCTCTCCCAAGAGGGCTCACAATCTAAAAAAGATGCCAAAGAATACCAGCAGAAGCCAGAATGGGCAAAATCCAGAGTAACTACGGGGAGTCCTTGCTCTGTTGAAAGAACAACTTACCCTGGATTACAATATGAATTTCCCATAGGTTTTTACTAGGTGGTACAGTAACTACAGGTGCATGTAAAGTCTCTTACATGCTCCAGTAGTTACTCTGGATTTGGGGGTATAACAGACATTGCTGGGGTTGATGGCCAGTTACTCTCTCCCTGCTAAGTGAAAGAGGAGCACCCACTTGAAAGAGTGCCTATGCCCAATTAGCAAGGACCACTTACCTTCTTGGTCCTGCTACATGTAAAAATTAGATGATCCGCTGGTTAAATTAGAAGATCAGGTGTGTCTACTTATGTGCATGAGGTCCAAATGTGACCTAATATCCTGCAGGCAAATTATTCTTTGTTTTCTCCCCCTCTCCTCCTCCTATCTGTGTTATGTAACAGCGATGCCAAATCTGGCTGGCATTGCCAACCCACCTGCATCTGTTGCTGCCATTGACTGAGTCAGAGAAAGTGCTGAACTGTTGAACAGAAGTGCTGAACAGAGTCTAGAAGAGTGCTGAACTGTTGGTAGAAGTTCTCCATGATCTTGGCAGAAAGAGATTTCTTAACCTAATGATACCTGTATTTACAAGGAAGTTGTGTAGCTGCAGTACACTTTCAGATGTGTGACCCACTGTGTGACTCAGTGTTGCAGTGATGTCACTAAGAGGTTAGGGTGACCAGATGCCCAAACCTCAAAAGGAGAACAAGGTCTTGGATTCCTCTCAGTCTGGTCTTTCTGACAGACAATGGCACATTTGCCTACTCACAAGTTAAAGCCATGATATTGGGCGCTGTCACTTTCCCATAGAGCTCAATGCATATTTTAGATTTTAGTTTTTTGGCCTTAATGTTTGATAGGAAGGAGATTTTTTGCATTGGAGTCTACTCTTCAGTACAAATCCAATGACATATGACATGATGGGGTACTGCACACCACTGCAAAGCTCCAAAATGAAGCCAAAATGGAGGACAATGAAGCCCTTTTGGAGGACAACCAGACAGGAGGCTAAAAAAGAGGACAAATCCAGAAAAATCTGGTTTGTCACACTGTAAGAGCTGCAAAGGATGTTGGCCACACTAAGTGGCATTCACAGGAAGGGTGACACCACTGCTGGCCAAAAAATACCAATATATACCAAATAATAATAATCGTGTTATATATCAATGCATATTTTCATGCAGAATGAAGTAAAACAAATTGCATTGAAATACCTGTATTTACTCAAATCTAACACGCCATCAAATCTAATGCGCACCCCTGTTTTAAAAGGCTTGAAATAAAAAAAGATTTCCTGGCTATTGCAATGCACAGCTGCAAAGCAGGTACAAAATTTTTTACTGCATACGAGTTATATAATAATAGTAATATGGCAATTGGCTTATGTTATGATTTTTACCTAAATGCACTACTTTATACAACAATGGGTGTAATCCTACGCTTGTCTACTCATAAGTAACTCCCATTATATTCCCATTATATTTGGCGTGTCTACTCATAAGTAATGGTCTTTGGCACATAAAATAGACAACTCTGTCCTTTTGCCTAAACCAGGGATGTTCTGCATACATGCAGTTTCCATGTTAGGTTGCAAAGGTTTAGATCAGCGTTTCTCAAAGTGGGGGTCAGGACCCCTTTGGGGGTCGCCTAGAGCTTTCCTGGGTGTCGCCTAAAGACCCTTGGTGCAGGGGGCCAGGTCAGGCTGTAGCTGCACGCACACTGGGGCTGACTGCCAGCCTCAGGGCACAATCCTGTGCATGCCTACTCTGAAATAAATCCCATTATAGTTAGGGGGGCCTTTACTCCCATGTAAATGTGGATAGGATTGCAGCCTATCCTATGCATGCCTACTCTGAAATAAATCCCATTGTGTTCCATGTGTGCATAGAACACACATTTCATTGGTAACAATGAAAATACATCCTGCATATCGGATATTTACATTACAATTCATAACAGTAGCAAAATTACAGTTATAAAGTAGCAACAAAAATAATTTTATGGTTGGGGGGTCCCCACAACATGAGGAACTTATAAAGGGGTCATGGTTCTCAAGATTGAGAACCACTGGTTTAGATCCTCTGCCCTCAAACCAATGTGACATCATGTCTGGTCTCTCAATGCTGGTGTGATGTTGCGAGTCAATGTTTGCATGGCTGCGGTTGACACGCCACATAAAATGATCAATTTGGGTTGTTGGAGTTTCAAAGCACCATGATATGGAGTGACTACTTTTTACTTTTTTTTCCCAGAGCAGGTTCTCCTACACGAGATTATTAATAGTGGTCTGTGGGTGGGATTTGTAGTGTGTATTGCTGAAAAGCTCACCAACTTTGACTGTGTGTTGTGGAGAGAGCGGCTTTTGTGGCATTTCATTCCATCCTCACCTCATTCCCCCTCACCCACATACAGGCCTGTGGAGTGTACATACCTTCACACGCCTCATATTCCAAGATCAGAAAATGTAAGATCCCACAAAATTTATGGCTCCCTTCCTTTGTTTCCTGGGGCCCCCTTTTGACCATGGGCCTGCGTACAAATTACCCCCTGCCGTGGGACTTGACAATCTTTGAGATGGACTATCCTACCTGTTTCCAAATATAGGGTGGTTTAAGACAAATTTTCTTTTTCCTGTTCTCTCTTTAGAATCATAGAATCCTAGAGTTGGAAGGTACCCAGTAGGTCATCTAGTCCAACCCCCTGCCTGTAGCAGGAAATCCTCCTAGAGCATCTCCAACATTGAGCCTCTGTTTGAAGATCCCCAGTGAGGGAGAGTCCACCACCCCCCTTGGCAATCTGTTCCACTTCTGAACTACCCTCACCTTCAGGAATTTTTTCCTGATATCCAACTGAAATCTCTCTCTCTCTCTCTCTCTCTCTCTCTCTCTCTCTCTCTCTCTCTCTCTCCACACTTTTAGTGGGTGTCCCTGTTTCCAGTGTTGTGTGAGAGAGAAAGAACAGCCCTCTATTCAACCCCTGCAATAATTTTAACATTAAGTGCACAATCCTAACCAATTTAGGCCAGCATAACTCACCTGATCCCTATTCCCATGGTGGCATAAGGAGGCCAGCGAGTGTCTATACAGTGGCCTAACCTCCCCAGGGGTGGCGCAGAAGTGCCTTATGGCACTTTTGTGACAACCCCAGGCCAGCATAGGTCTTGTGCCAGGGCTTATACCAGCCTATCTAGGGGTTAGGACTGCAACGCATTCCTATGCATTGAGTAAAGGACTTCCTACTGTCTGTTGTTAAAAGCCTGATGACTGCCTTCACCCCCCACCCCCAACCATATGGTGGGAGCATGACGTAGGACCTCTTCCACTGTGGCACCCACCACTTGGAATTCCCTGACTAATAACCTCAATCAAGTCAGTGCCTCTCTTTCTTCCTACTGCTGAGTGAAAATGCTTATATATACACGCAAGAGATTTTCCCCAGCTAGCAAAGGGTCAGCACAGCCGCCATCTGCTCTGTTGCAGCAATTTTAGTTATTGTGGTGATGCTATCCGACGGTTTTGTGTAAAATCACTTTGAAAGCTCATCTTGGTGGAAAACCAACTTACGAAACAGATGAGATTATGACAAAGCAAAAAAATTCTTCCTGAGAATGACGTTCTGGGATCCTTAATCCGTTGGACGTTGCACAAAATTTTTGCAATGGGTTGTCAGGTCGTGTGCTGTGGGACAATTTGATGCATGGAATGAACAATGCTACCTGAAGGCATGTTGGAGTCAGTTTATTTTCACAAACCTTAATCAGCGGCATTGCATTGAATTCTGCCAAGTGAATGTGTTGAACACTTTATTTTATAGCCTATTCCTGGTGATTGGTTTCTTAGAACAGGGATCTCTAAATCTGGCCTGGGGGGAAGTTGTGGGCTCTGGCAAGTCTCTATCTGACCCACAGACAGTCTCTGGACCTCTGCAAGCTTCTAACCCAATTGACCGAAGGGTGAACACAACCGGAGCTGTGCTCTGAGGGCCCAAAAAAATCATTTCCAAGTTTTCCCCCAAACCAGAAGTAACTTCTTGTGCCCTCTGACACAAGGTGCATGGAATGGGGTCCATTTGAGTATGTGCTTTTTACTGTGGTATGTGTGATGCTTGGAGAAATCCTGGAAATTTGAGCCCATTTCATTCATTTATTCATTCCTTTAAGTTCCATTTCTAATATATTAAATTTATTTTTTTCTGGTCCTCAACACCATGCCAGGTATTTGATGCAGCCCTCTGGCTGAAATGTTTGCAGAGCCCAACTTAGAAGTGCAGTAAATTAACTTAGGGTGCAATCCTAACCTATTTAGGCTGGACTAACTCAGCCAGCATATCTCCCCAAGGTAGTGTGGGGAGGTCAGTGTATGCACTGGCCTAATACCCCCTGGAGTGGGGCACAGACTTTTGTGACATCCCAAGGTCAGCAAAGGATTTATATTGGCTGAACAGGTGGCCAGAATTGCAGCTTATGTTAAAGGGACTTTTTCCCGGTTTAGAGTGCATAGACTTGCAACTTTAAATGCTCAAAAAGAATTACGAGATGCAAAATTAGCAAAGATGAGACAGTTTGTGTATGGAATAACAAAAAATGTTCAGCTGGATTAATGAATTTGAAAATCCCCCAAAGTCTGTTTGGGGCTTAGTGAGTTGATAAATGTGTTGAGCTAAAGTGGAGATCCTTAAGAGAACTTTCTTGGCTCAGACAAGGACGAGGGAGGGAAGGGGGTAAGAGGAAAATGCTTTGTCCTCCTTTCTTTCCCCTCCTCAATTTTGAACGGTGATATGGTGAAGTTGGAGGGCCATTTTGGCTCAGCTTAGTGGCTGATGCATGTCTCAGTTCAACTGAGAAGCAATACTGACTCCAAAGGTCTCCAAACCCTGGCCTGGGGGCCAGATGTGACCCAGGGTGAGCCTCCAACTGGCCCGTGGCCAACCTCTGGTCCCCTTACAGCCTCTGACCATGTTGACCAAACACAACTGGAGCTGTGATGGTGGAGCGGGGAAAACGGGGGTCCATTTAAGTCCTTTATTTCTGTGCTGTGTGTTGGTGCTTGCAGGAAATCCCGAAATTTGAACCCATTTATTCATTAATTCAAGATCCATCTCTAATCTCTTTATTTAAAATTTATATTTAAAATATTTTTACCAGCCCTCAACACTGTGCCAGGTCTTTGATTTGATGTGACCTTCTGGCCAGAAAAGTCTAGAGGTCTCAGCCCTAAACATCAGAAGTTTGGGCAACATCCCCAAACAGTTGTAGTGTTGGAAAAATAAGAGCCATAAAAAACTTATCGTTCTGTTTCCCACTATGGCCAATAAAATGTGTCAAGGCCAAGCAAGAAAGAGGGGATCTGCTCTTTTTGCTCTCTGAACCTGCATCTATTTGCCCCAGATTTCAGCAGTAGACTGCTTTGGATCATGGAGGTTCCATCATAGCAATGACGAGGGACTTTCCCCCCATAAATTCACCAGACTCCATGCCCAAGGGATACATTCTTGTCAAGATACATCCCTGTCAAGATACCTTCCTTCTTCTGTGTCGGTGCAGGGCTGAGAGTCGTTGATTAGTGTGTCCTATATTGCAGCAAAGTACTGGTCACTGGGGTTTTTTTGGGGGGTGGGGGAGGGAAAGATTTCTTTCTTTGCACAGTTTGATAAGCTGTAGTTGCAGATGTCGATTTTCTCCCATTTAATACAATCTGTTTTATTGCTCTTCAAACAGACTAGCATTTGGCAACAGATTAAGCGCACCCATTCCAGATCTAATTTCCCTCATCTCAAAATGACAGATTGTGAAATGGCGCACGCTTGCAAAGCCTGTAACGTAAGAGTAATTTTGCTTGGGAATAGCCTGGGTAAATGCAAGCCTAGGACGGTTTAACGATACTACATATTTTTTTTGTCATTCCCATTGCATTAAGTTGAACAAAAGTAACATTTGCAAATCTGGCTTGCTTGTTCCCACATTCCGTTGCAAAAAGGAAGAACGACTGGGCGGAATTGGTAGTTTACTGGCAAACTTAATTGGAGGAAATAAACCTACGTGTTTATGAACTGCAGGATCTGATTCTGCAGGCTGTTATATTCTAGGCGGCCAGAGAGCCGGATATGGCTCATTAAAAAAAAAATCTGTCACTAGGGATTAAATCATGGCTCACACCTCATGAACTCTGGATTGTAGAATGTGGATTCTGACCACCTGTGGGGCTCCTAGGGCTGAGGGTGGCGCAAGTGGCTAAGACACTGTGCCTGTTAACCAGCAGGCCAGGGTTCGAGACCCGGGTCGGCCCCACAAGACAGGGTGAGCTCCTGTCCTTAGCCCAGCTCTGCGACGCCAGCTGGATCCAATCGTATTGGCTCTGCCTTTCCATTGGACTAATTCAGTGGCGTGGAGAGCCTATCCTCCATAACAATCTACCCAGGCTTTCGTGCTTCGCATGCAGCGTATGCAGCGCCAAGCACAATACCATAGTCTTTCAAGACTGACGGAGGCCTGTGGGGCTCCTGTAGAGGAGTCAGTGGTGAACAGGAGTAGGTTTGCCTTCACTACTGCAGGATGTCAAAGTGAGATTTCAGGTGGAAAGAGAGATATTATAAGATATGGGCAGTGATGGGATTCAAAGAAATTAACAATCGGTTCTTTGCCCATCTGGCAGCCACTTTTAAATAGCTATTTTTAAACTTTATATGTCCTATCGTTAACAACCATTTCTATAGAGTAGGTGCGAACTTGCTGGAGCCCACAACTGGATATGGGTGATAACTAAAGTAGGGAAGTGAACCAAATCTGAACCACAAAATCAGATCAGAGAGGGTCTATCTAAAATATTTGAGACATCCATTGGTCTTAGAAGAAAAAGATTCTAGAGCTTGAACTTCCTTCCGATTCTCAGGCACAGGTCTAACTGTAAGAGCGAATCCCCTTCCTCCTCTGAGGTCACAGATCCTTTGATGGTTGTATTTGTTGGACTCCTGATCTTGAACATAGCTTTGCCATTTCCAGTGTTGGAAGTTTGCTGCGGAAAGTGATTCTGTTTTTGCCATTTATTGCCATTTATTACATCTAAAGATCTGTGAAGAACTTATGAAAAAGAAGGGGTCGATTCAGTGGTGGGCTGAAGCCGGTTGGGGCCGGATCGCCCGAACCGCTTCCTGTTTCTGACTCTCCGCCACCGATCCAGTGGCTAGGGGGACCAGAAAACCGGGCGCACTGGTTCGGCACCCAGGCCCACCACTGCACTGCGCATGGCAGGGTGTCCAAACCCTGGTTCACTGTACGCATGTACAGTGCATCCTGAAGCTGGCATCCTGAAGCGGCGAGGTTGGCGAGGTTGGCAAGGTTGAGGCCCACCCCTCGCCCTGCTCCTTGCCCCACCCACCCGCACCTGCAGCATGCTAGGGTGTGTGGTGTGCCCTCCCCGGCCCCAGCCCTGACCCTCCCAGGCCCCGCCCCTGACCCGGCCATGCCCCCTTACTCAGGCTTGGCCCCACCCACTTCCAGCAAACCGGATGTTGGGCCAGGCTGCGCCCATCCCTGGGTCAATCCAGTGTTTGTGTTTGGGGTGTGTGTGGGCATCAACACTACCTTAATTCCGGAACCCAGATAAAGTTGGCAGGTAGACTTCCATTTAAACTTTGCCTTCATAACTCAGGTTAGCCTCCTGTCTGGACTTGGAGCCCAAATCTCTTTACCAGGTAGACCTGTTCCAGGCAGATAGATCTGGGCTCTCAGCCAGACACAAGCTTACCACTTCAGATGTGGGCACAGGAATGAAATTGATTGTTCAGGGTCTTATCAATCCTAACCATGTCTACTCAAAAGTAAGGCCCATTGTCTTCATGGGACTTACTCCCAGGAAAGTGTCTTTAGGATTGCAGGCTTTATTAGTGCCAGGGTTCATGGTAACCTTTCCTTTTCCCTCTAATAAGAATATCTGGTGATGGCAGGGTGTCCAAACCCTGGTTCAGGTGTCAGATGCAGCCTGTGGCAAGCCTCAATGTGGTCCATGGCAAGATCCCTTCTTCCCACCCTCTCCAACCTGGGCAAGTCTGGTAATCCTCCATATTGTCTCTAATACACTCTTAGATGTTGATTTATTCAAATTTGAAATGTAAATCATTTTTCCAGCCCCCGACACAGTATCAGAGAGATGATGTGCGTCCAAAACGTTTATAGTGAACAGTACTGGGAGGACATTACAGAGCAGGGAATTGGCAATGACAGGGCAGATAGGATCCCAGGAAGGAGTGGGATTGATAGCAGCTCCACAATCTCATACTTACTGGGGTCATGGCACAAAACAGTTTGAAGACCACTGAGCTAGCAGGTGCTTAAGGCAAGGGCTTAAGGAGTCTCCAAGTGTGAGGAACAGGTTTGGAAGCTGCCACTTTGTAGGATCTGGTAGGAAGGGATTGGCATGTTGGAGTCAACTGAACACCCTGACAAGCTGGATACTGCAGTTCAGAGATGCCCTTGCAGCACTGAGCTTAGAGATCAATTGCTTGTGGTCTGCAAAGGCAGCTGGCACACCTGTGTGAGCAAGGTGTTATCCAGTATGGGCACTGCCACAGAGAAGGTCCCCCTTTTATTAGACACCCACTTGGCATGTCAGGGGAGAAGAGCCCCTAAAAGATTCTAAAAACAAACTGTGCCCATTTGCCATCCAAATTCAGAGGGGCTTTTTAAAGAGAAGCAAATTTGTCTCGCCTCTCCTACTTCCTACGCACAGAGGAGAAGTTGAATAAAAACTCCAAAGCCCATGTGAACAGCTGTTTTGGGGTTGATAGAAAGCAGATTTTAGCATGGGCTGAGGAAGAGGAAGCAACTCCACCTTCTGGGGCATTTCCTCCCCTGTTTATACCTGCAGCGTTTACAATAGGGGCGAACATAAATTACATTCTGCTAAGCCAACCTGAAATGTTCATGGTGTGGGCAAACATCAGCCGTCCTGCTGTCTGTCTCTTCGGTTTCTTTGCCCACAGAGCTCAATGGGGCAAATCCAGTTGGGGACATATTTAGTGCTGCTTTTACAACCCTTATCTACACAAAATGTGGCTTCTGTTTACACTGGCATTTCATTTAACTGTCTCTTATCAAAACACCCAGAGATCTGTTACTGCTGTGGCTGAAATTCCTCCCTGCACGTGGATGAAAGGCTGTGTACACCATCGTTGCTCTGCAGTGTACAACTCAACTTAAGTACCGCAGTCCCCAGAAATAGGCTTGTTTCTATCAAGCTGACACATTCCTTTTTTCCCCTCTGCCTTTCCTTTGTGATGGTGGCTAGGAGCAGGTGCTGTTTGGGTCTCCTTCACGGGGGCTCCATAGGGGCTCTCTCTGAAACTTGTATTTTATCCCCAAGATTCTTGCTTTTCCCCGCTGCCAATTCTTGGCAGCCAGATTTGCAACGAAGGGGAAACATCATACGGAACAAATAAGATTTCGATGGAATGAAGTAGAAATAGTTCTCTAGCAAAATAGGAGCACTGAAAATTTTCCCCTCTTTCCCCTCATCGCCAATGGGGCAGTGGTGGGCTCCAACAGGATCGCACCTACTCTATAGGACGGGTTGTTAACGAGAGACAGGACATATAAAGTTAAAAAATAGCATTTTAAAAGTGGCTGCCAGATGGGCATAGAACCAGTTGTTAATTTCTTTGAATCCCATCACTGCAATGGGGGATTTGAACTTAAGAGCTTCCAGGTCTTAATCCAACACCCTAACCCAGTTATTTTCAGCCAGGGAATAGTGATAACGTCAGTAAGACTCCATTAGATGCTGCTTTTGAAATTGTTTTTCAAAGGACCTCTGATGAAATGAAGCATTCGGTTTATCAGGAGGCATACTGGGACATTCGCCTAGGGACATATGTAAATGCCTAGGTTCATCCCAAGGGCTGCCTGAGAACTGGTGTGTAGCTCATGCTACATTAACATTAATCTTGTGCAAATTTTGCCTGGAAGGAAGCCCTGGTGAAGGCAGTGGGATCTACTTCTGAATAAACATGCAAACAGTAGAGTAGGATTTGAATATTCTTTTTTCTATTGATTGGGGATTACTTTTAATTTTTCACTTTTCAATATATTTGCTTCCACTGATTGAAACCTTGCTTGAAGAGTTGAGAATGAAATGAGCTAGCTTATTTGAATTATTGAAAAAGCAGAGTAAGAGCAGGAGAAAAAAAAACTCTCTAGTAAATACATTTAAAGTTGTTTAGTCTCGGTGTGGCTATGTGACTTCTTCCTCTCCTGTGCATCAAACCTGACCACTGGTTCTTGCTTCTGGTGTGATTAACAACCAAACTTACAGCCCCCAACGGAGATCAAGGAAATTCATGGAAATTCATGGAAAATAAATTGAAAAGTAATAAGATCCAAATAAAAGCAAGAGAGACTGTGGGAGACTGCAAAGATTGACTATCTTCAGCACCAAATAGAACATGTGTAAGCAACAGGAAACCTCTTGCGATAGTATCATTTTAAGCAGTCTGTGGGATGCTGGCAGGGAAAGAGTTTTGTGGGCAGACTAGGCTAAATGTCCAGTCCGCATGTCTGGGCACACTGGAGGCAAGGCTGGTAGTAGGTGCCAGCCCTTCCGCAGTTGGCATCCATCTCCAGTCAATAACTGAAAGCAGTTCTAGAGATCTTAAAAAGTCTCTTTGGCTTATATTGCTTTGTGTTGAAAAAAGGCCAGGTAGGTATGTAGGTAGGAAGGAAGGAAGGAAGCCTTTGCTGCAGAGCACATCAGGGCACAATATATATTTTGGAGGGGATGTTGTTCAGTAGTACACATAGTTATGTGACATCAACATGTGACATCATATGTTGTTCAGTAGTACACATAGTTATGTGACATCAACTCTTGACTTGATGGGAGGGATCTCCAAACTATCTGTAGCCATGGGTATTCAACATTTAATAACTTAACAGCTGTCTGGCACTGCCTTGTGCTTCTGTGGGTTCTCCCACATTAGAGATTTTCAAGCTGAGGCTGGCCACCTTTAAGGCAGTGGTACAAAGTGGGGGTTGGGACCTCCTTCGGGGGTTGCCACCTCGTGTCAATGGGGTCACATGAGGGTGGGATCTGCCATGTTGGAATCTGGCACAGGGTATTAAACACAATGGGACTTGCTTCTTTGTAGACAGAGCTCTGAGGAGCTTTGGCATCACAGTGATGTCGCATCCTGGTAAGTTTGATGCAGGATCCCAGACAGATTTTTAAGTTTGAAAGGGGTCCCAAGCTGAAATGCCTGGCTAACACTACTCTAAGGGATGCTATAGGAGCTGCCTGAGTTGAGCAAGGGGTCGGTTTCGATGACCTTCAAAGTCTATCCCAAACCTTTGCATTCTGTTATATGGCCATTATTTTTGGCAGCAGCCAAATCTATCTTGTATCTAATTCTAGCTCAAAAGAAGGAAGAATTAAGGATTGCATCAAGGTACGAGTTGAGGAAGGAAGTCACACCTGCTTGAATTCCATTTCCTCTGGGGCTGAGGATGGAGGAATTAGGGCAAAAAACCTTTGGAGCCAATATGAGCCGCTTCCTGTGGTGCTGGCTGCTGGTGTTGCAAAAGAGAACCAGGTGGAGGGATGCAAGACACAGATGAGCTGGAGCAAGAAGGGACACCATCCATGAAATTTGCAATCGTGAGGGAGTGCTATGTCCTCTAATGGCACCTCAGTGCCCTGGATTGTAGAATCCAGACTGCCTGTTTACCCAAGAGCAGTGTTTGGGTGCTTGTTAACAGATTTGCCAAGTTGTTCTCATTAGAAGAGCTGGTGGAGAGAAGGAGAAGCAATTTCTTGAAGTGCAGAGATGGTGTTTTCCCCATGCAGAGATCTTGTTTCTAGACCTTCCAAAGGAAAAGCGGCTGTCTTCTCATGCGTGCATATTTCTACAGGGCCAGGTGGAGAGTTCCAAATCTGCTTTAGCTTCTTCAGGATGATGATTTCCTATCTAAGATTCTTGTACTGCATACGTTGGCCTTGACTAGTGGCTGTGGTTGTCCTAAATCCTAGGGATTTGATGAGCTAGGGAATGATGAGCTAGGGAATGATGAGCGAGGACTAGAGCAGACCTGATCTTGTGCTCAGAGCCAGGATGATGGTGACCAGGAAAGCAGAGAGTATGAACATCTCTACTGTCTAAGGTTGCCATTTGTCCCCAAAAATTTGATTTATTTTATTTTTGTCCCTGATTTTTGGAGATTGTTTTCGCATGCTGGCAAATGGGACAGAGGGTCCTGTCCCAGTTTTGTAGAAGAGAATTATGGCAACCCTACTACAATCAAGTCCCACATTGTTAATTAACGCTGACTGTATTTACAGTGTTTTATGTGCCAATACAAGGTATATTGGACAATGCTGGCTCTTCAGCCCTGAAATGGAGATGAGCACCACACTCTATTAATGGTCACGGCTAGCAGGGCAAGCATGGCTGTGAGGGATAACTTTACCCCTACCCTTTACAGAAATACCTTGTCTTCATCACTTTGACATTAATCATCTTGTGCTTTCAGCCATTTTCAATCATAAGCACACTTTTATCCATGAAGTTTGATTTCATCCAGCCTTCCATAACAATCATTGACGTTCTTATGTTTATTTTTTCTTTTATTTTCATTTATTTGGAAATTGCATGCTCTTAGGCATTTATTAGCTAGTGATTTACATTTTTCACTCACCACAATATATTTGCAAGCTAAATAAGTGTACACATTTACGTACATTCATTTTTTTTACTCTCATCCATACTCTAATCCAGCGTTTCTCAAAGTGGGGGTCAGGACCCCTTTGGGGGTCGCCTAGAGCTTTCCTGTGGGTCGCCTAAAGGCTCCTGGTGCAGGGGGCCAGGTCAGGCTTGCCAGACCTCCGGCTGTAGCTGCGCACACACTGGGGCTGATAGCCTCAGGGCCCAATCCTATGCATGCCTACTCTGAAATAAATCCCATTGTGTTCAATGTGTGCATAGAACTCACATTTCATTTGTAACAATGAAAATACATCCTGTGTATCGGATATTTACATTATGATTCATAATAGTATTAAAATCACAGTTATAAAGTTGCAACGAAAATAATTTTATGGTTGGGGATCCCCACAACATGAGGAACTTATAAAGGGGTCATGGCGTTAGGAAGATTGAGAACCACTGATCTAATCCCTAACTAGACAAAAGTGAAAGGTACTGCCGTATTCAGGAAAGCTATAGACCTTAATTAATGCTTACATTTGTGTTTATGTCTTGCTTACATTATGGGGACAAATCTCGTGTCTCCCTCCCAATTGTATCCATCCCCCAAAACTACATCTAGGGAGCACAGCACAAGATCAGATCAGCATAGCACATTATTCCACATCCATTCTCTGGCCCTATATCTCTTTCATTCCCTGGAGATGCTTAAGTCCAGCACTCTGTACCTTTAGGAAGCCAGTGTGTGATGGAGGAGAGGGCATGTCCCCTGGTAAGGAGGTTCACAATTGGCATAGTCAGCACTGACCTCAAATGTATCTACAGTAAGTGTTTGGCTGATACAAATTCAAATTTCCAAACATTTCTGTGGATGGCAGCACAGAAAATAGACCAAGGCCTCTTTTCCTAACAAACCGGCAGAATGTGTTTATCCCTCTGAAATCCCATTTCCCCTCTTGAATAATGTTCCCGTGTAGTTACATTAGGAGGCACTCGGAAATGGTCACTTACCGGCTTAGCTCTGCCCTTCTTTTCCTCTCTGTTCTGTGAGACCACATGGGCTGGTGCTGTAAAAGATCAGATGGGAAAATCGATGGTATTGATGTACAAAACAGAGGGTAAAAGATGAAAGATGGCGCCTCTTTAATTTGCAAATCCATCCTAGTCTACTTCCCCTCATGGCAATAAAAACTCAGAACTGCGGAGTTCGCTTTGTTCCCTCCGGGGACATGAGGATAGCACGCAACTGCTCCAGATGTATTGGGCACTCTTGCAAAAAATCAACAAAACCATGCAATTAAACTTAAAAACACAAATTAAGATACAAATTGGCTTACCAATTTTCTAAACAAGGTTATTTTGGCTGCCCTTCAAACTGGAGAATGGGAGGTGAAAAGGCAGTGAAAAAATTGAATGAGTGAGATTGGAAAAAGAGAAATTGATATTTTGCCATGAGCTGGATTTTATTGGGGCTTCAGTGGCTCAGTGGTTAAAGGTGCTGTGCCTTTCAATCTGAAGACGGCAGGTTAGCAGTTCGTGACCTGAGGTCTGCAAGACGGAGTGAACTCTCGTCCCTTGCCTAGCTCCTGCCAACATAGCCATTTGAAAGCATGAAAATACAACTAAATAAATAGGTACCACCTTGGTGGGAAGATAACAGTGTTCTCTGTGCATATGGGCCACATAATCACAGAAGCACCTTTGAGCAATGCTGGCTCTATGACTTAAGAAACAGGGATGAGCACTGCTCCCTAGAGACAGTCATGACATGCAGGGCAACCTTTAGGGGAAACCATTAATTTACCTTTACCTTACATTTTTCTTGGGTGTCCTACATTATGGGGGCATTGTCCTCTTTTGGGGTTATGACATCTGGTCACCTTTAATTTTTACCCCCTGTAGGCCTCCGTCCAGTGGTGGGCAGCAGCAGGTTCGCACCTACGCTATAGAACCGGTTCTTAACAAGAGATAGTACATATAAAGTTTAAAAATAGCCATTTAAAAGTGGCTGCCAGATGGACAGAGAACCGGTTCTTAATTTCTTTGAAGCCCATCTCTGCCTCCGTCAGTCTTGAAAGCCTATGGTATCGTGCTCGGCGCTGCATATGCTGCATGCAAAGCACGAAAGCCTGGGTTGGATTGTTATGGAGGCTAAGCTGTTACCCAAGCAGCAAATCCCCCCTCTCCACGCCACTGAATTAGTCCAATGGAAAAGCAAAGCCAATACGATTGGATCCAGCTGGTGTCGCAGAGCTGGGCTAAGGAGAGGAGCTCACCCTGTCTTGTGGAGCTGACCCAGGTCTCGAACCCTGGCCTGCTGGTAACAAGCACAGCATCTTAACCAGTGATGGGCTTCAAAGAAATTAACAACCGGTTCTATGCCCATCTGGCAGCCACTTTTAAATGGCTATTTTTAAACTTTATATGTCCTATCACTCATTAACAACCGGTTCTATAGAGTAGGTGCGAACCTGCTGGACCCCACCACTGATCTTAACCACTTGCGCCACCCATAGCCCTTACTTTTACCCCCTACAACCCTTAGTTATGCTATTGCTGTATCCTGGTTCCATGGAGATATCCCTGGGAAGCTCTCGAGAAAATGATGGTGAGGACTCTCTGTTTGCCTCTAGCATCTGGCTTTCCAACGTATTCAACTTCTGCTCCCAGAAACTAAGCTCCTGGTTGGGGGCCAGATGCGGCCCATGGTGAGCTTCAATGCAGCCTGAAGCAAGACCCCTTGGGGAACCCTTGTAATCCTCCAGATTACACTCTTGTATGTAAATTTATGTAAATTTATTCAAATATAAATCATTTTTTTCTGGCCCCTGACAGTGTCAGAGAGATGTTGTGGCTCTCCTTCCAAAACGTTTGGACAACCCTAGTTTAGATAAACTTAGGGCAAAATCCAGAGTAACTACGGGGAGTCCTTGCACCGGTGTAAGAACAACTTACTCTGGATTCCAATATGAATTTCCCATAGGTTTTCACTGGGTGGTGCAGTAACTACAGGTGCACGTAAAGTCTCTTACGTGCTCCCGTAGTTACTCTGGATTTGGAGGTATGTTTAGATGGCCCTTAGTGGCATACTCCAGAAGGCTTTCTGTGTCTCTTTGCATCTATGTTTTCTGGTTCTCTCTGTAAAATTGCCAAGCAATGAGTTAGTTAGTAAGGAGAGTCAATGGGAGGCATGTTGCACCTAATCACAATTGATGCACTCTCTTTATAGTTTCATTACACAGCAAATTGGGCCAGACCGTTAAATGCAAAGCTGGTGGGCTTTAATGAGCGAAGGGGGGATCCCTGGCTATGTACAGAAGCTGAAGAGAAGTTGGGACACATGTTGCTTTTCTCATTGATGGGTGCCTCTTAAATAGCCCTGTAATAGTCCAGAGCATGACTGGAAAGCAAATGGAAGCAAATGGAAAGCAAATGGAAGCAGACTGGAACTAGTGGAACATCTCCACCCTTGCTGAGCAAACTGCCGACAGCAATTTTCTTGTGCGTTTTGGACCCAACTATCCTCACCAAATTGCACAATAGGAATATGTGCAGATGTGAATGAAGCTACCTTTCCAATACTATCTTTCCTGTGTGTCCTCAACCTGATCAGTTAGGAAAAGGCACCCTATTTTGCCCAAGCAGGAATTTCCGAACGCATTTCAAGACAGCAGCAAAATTCAACAGCCAACGCCTGCAATTTGATGGGGATCCCAATCCTGTCGAGTCCAGAGCTTTTGCTTGGAGCTTTCTTTTTCTTGTTTTTCTTTTTCTTTCTTTTTGTTCCACACAGGGCTGGCTGAAGACATCCTTGTGACTGAGATAGCCTGCCAATTGCTGCCCCCTTTATCTATCTATCTACAGTATTTATATACCGCTTTTCAACTGAAAAGTTCACAAAGCGGTTTACAAGAAAATGAAAAAAATTAATAGCTAATTAATAGCTAATGGGTGCCTGTCCCAAAAGGGCTCACAATCTAAAATGCAAAAAGAACACCAGCAGAAGCCACTAGAGCAGACATTGCTGGGGTGTGAAGGGCCAGTTACTCTTCCGCTGCTAAATAAAAGAGGAACACCCACTTTACTCGGTGATGTGCCAGCTTTGTTCCTCTGACAATCAAGCCGCCTATTTCCCTCCCTTATAATGCTCTCTCCTTTTCAATTAGGGTGCATAATTGTCTTCCACAAAACCGGGACAGGACCCCCTGTCAAACCCACCAGTATGTGATGCAATCCCCCAAAACTGGGACTGTTCTGGTTTGGGGGGTATTTGGCAACCGTATTTTCAATCCAAGGACTGGGATGAGGAGGATCAGTGGAAACAAGCACTCCTTGTTTGTGAAGTGGGCACTCCTTACCAATTTGCTCCTTGAGGCAACTACTTCAATTGGCCTCACAAATGGGCCAGGCTTGATCCCACTTTAACTTTCACATGGGGTTGCCATATGTCCTGAAAAACAGGGACAATCCTGATTTTGTGTTCACATACTGGCAAATAGGACAGAAAGTCCTGTCCCGATTTTGTGGAAGAGAATTATGGCAACCCTACTTCCACAGAGCCAGTCTGACTGTTGCTGCTGAGTAGGTACTGGATATACTGTATTTACTTTAATACACCATCAAATCTAACGCACACCCTATACTTATAACCAAAATACCATATTTACTCAAATCTAATTAACCACCAAATCTAAGGCACACCCTGATTTTGGAGATTGAATTCAGCTGAAAAAGGTAAATACAGTACTTCAATGTTCCCCCCTAATCTACAGGCTCATCATCTATGAATTTCAGTATCTGTGGGTACCAAGTCTTCACCTGGAGAGCCTCACATGAACAGAAGGTACTTCCAGTTTGCACCAGAGACTTCCAGTCACATTTGGGAGTCATTTGATATCCTCCCTTGGATTCCATTACCTGTGGAAATTAGTGTTCAACTTGGAATGGGTCCCCCGAATATACTGAAGGAGGACCCCACTAGACCAGGGTTCAGGGAACTTTTTTATCTTTTACCCCAAAATATATTTAGATGCACCGACATTACCCCCTTGATTTGAAAGGAAGGAAATCATATATTATTAATATAGTGCACTGCGTCAGGTCCTTGTACACTACAGTATATATAGATTCTATATGCAATGAAATGAAATTCCTGGGAGTAATGGACAGTCGCACTGCCGAGACACAGTCGGGCATGCATACAGATTCATATGGCTGTGTCTCGGCAGGGCGACTGTCTATTACCCCCAGGAATTTTATTTTGACCCTATATGGGGTAATTTACCCCTGTTCCCTGACCATTGCGCTAGGATATAGTATGTCAAGAAGCAGGGGTACTCCAGTCCGTCTGCGTCTTCTCATTTTCCCTGCGTCTCCATTCTTGCTTCTTTGCCCAACTCCCCTGTCCCACCTCATTTGTCTCGGAGAGTTGGAATTATCTCCATCATGCTGTTGCCTAGTATTTCAGTACTTCATAATCTGCTGAGGGTTCTTCGGATCTTATCTTGCAAAGATTGTTGGTGTTCCTTGGGAACAACAAGGTCTGTGGGTTTTCAGTGGAATTCATTTCAAGGTCTAGTTCTGGCCCATGGAGCCGAGCCCCAGCAGTGTCCCCCCCCCCAAGATATTCCTCTTTGCGTGCCCAAAATGATGTTTCTAGTTTTACACTAAGCAGCTGGCCCTTATACAGTCATAAGTCAAGCAACTGCCTGTTGAATCCTATTAATATCCTTCTTTTAGCCATATTTTTTGGTGAATAATGAAACTATTTCCCGTGACCTGTTGCCCTTTCTCTGAGCATTATATTTTGAAGAAACATGTTGGAGGAGATGAAAATAAGGTTGGAAGAGATGAAAATAAATCCCTTTATGTTGAAGTAGGAAAAAAGTTTCCAAGTTAACTCTGCACAAACCACTAGTCTGCAATTTTTTTTCAGAATTCACACGCTACACAATGGTGTAAGGAGAGAAATGCATATGTTTCCTTTCCCCTTGTGTGAGCACTTTTATTTCTATGGAGGAGTGATCTCATGAAATCTCATTTTTCCCCTCTGGTTTCAATCCTAATCTCCAGTTAGGCTGGCCTAACCCCCTGCACAAGTCCTGTGTTCACCTGGGGGTGTCACAAAAGTGTCATAAGACACTTGTGCACCGATCCTGGGGGGAGGGAGAGGCCAGTGCATGGACATGCGCTTGCCTTCCTCCACCACCATGGGAATGGGAAGACCGATGAGTTAGGCCAGTCTAGGTTAGGATTGGCAGGGCTGTGGTGGCACAAGTGATTAAGACACTGTGCCTGTTAACTAGCAGGCCAGAGTTCGAGACCTGGGTCCTACAAGATGGACCTGTCCTTAGTGCAGCTCCTGCCAAACCAGTGGTTTGAAAGCAAGTAAATGCAAGTAGATAAAGAGGTACCACTTTGGTGGGAAGGTAAAACAGCATTCTGTTGTTCTGTGCGCCTTTGGCAGTCACGCCAACCTCATGATCACATGGGATGTGGTCTTTGGACAACGCTGGCGCTAAAGTCTTAGAAACGGGGATAATCACTGCACCCTACAGTCAGCATGATGAGCAGTATAACCTGTGGGGGACACCATATCCTCAGGTTAGGATTACATCTAGCACTTGTCAAGGCCCCCAACACTAGGGAGGTATCACTAGAGGGTACTGCCTTTAAGCTGTATGTATGATATTGGCTGCAGTTTGCTTAGAGGTGCATGTAAATGCAAGTTGATAAATAAGTACCACCTTGATGGGAAGGTAACAGCATTCAGTGTGCATGTGGGCCACATGTCCATGGAGGAATCTTCAGACAATGCTGGCTCCAGAAGCGGGATGAGCATTGCACCCTAGAGTTGGTCACAAGTAGTAGGGCAACTTGCAGGTGACAATTTTACCTTTTTATGATATAATAATGAATTATGTGTGTTTTGGTATGAGAGGAGGTCTATCACGGGGTGATATAAGGTGGTCTCATACTAGGTGATGCAAACCATATGGGGGCCTCTGCCCCAAACTCAGGAGGGCAGCATGAAAACTTCCTACCTTTGTAATGCAATCTCTCTGTAGCTTCGAAGCCTCAGCAAAGCAACAGGGTCTGGATCTTGTCCAGAAATGTTTCCCCCTGCCCAGAAGCTGTCATTCCTGCCTAATTTCCAGATGAGTTGGAATTCTCTCCCTTCCCTCGATCTAGAAAGGGGTTGGAGGAACTTTTACTCCTTTATGATGCATTTATAAAAATTCAATACACAACAGGCAGGGGACCTCGGATAATCTATTCTTAATTTTTATGCATCAGAGTGATCGTAATGCTGCGACACACATAAACATAAGCAATTTGGCATTCACTGATTTGTTTTCTGTTAGTTCTTCTGGGAAGTTTTTATCGCATAAATGCCTTTCAAAGCAGCATACTAATTTAAAATCAAATGCAGGAACAGTATAAAAGGAGGGAAAGCAACGTGCAGGAGGCAATATAAAAACAAACGAGCTAGCAGACTAGGACTTGGCTGCAGGTCTTCCCAATGAAGTTCTGCCCCACTTCACAACCAGTGTCACAGAAGGGCTTGGCTGCAGTTATTGGATTCAAAGAAATTAACAACCAGTTCTATGCCCATTTGGCAGCAACTTTTAAATGGCTATTTTAAAACTTTATATGTCCTATCATTAACAACCTCGATAGAGTAGGTGCAAACCTGCTGGAGCCCACCACTGCTTGACTAAGGTTATCTGGTGGGTCAACTCAGATGCAAGGAAGCAGGCCTTGGCTCCTCTAGCTGGTAAACAATTGCGTCAGTTTAGGCCAGCATAAGCCCCTGCATAAGTCCCATGCTGACCTGGGGTGTCACAAAGATGCCATAGGATATTTCTGCCCCACTCCTGGGAGAGTTAGGGCTAAATCCACAGCAGTTACGGGTCATTGCAGTTACGTCACCCTCTAGTGTTATCTTATGGAAAGTCATCTTAACTGCTCCAGAGCAAGGGGCTTAATTTCACTTTAGGATATAGGCCTTAGGCTAGTGCACTGGCCTAACTAGATATGTACTGGCCTCCCCACACCACCACAGGAAGATATGCCAGGTAAGTTGTACCCTTCTAAATTGGTTAGGATTGCACTCTTAAATGTCCTAATTGCAAAAGAGGGCAAGGCCTCTCCCAAAATGTGGGACACTGAAGAAAAATAGGACACAACCAAATAAAAACGAAATATATTTTGCTTTCACGTGGTTAATTTAAATGCAATAGTACTTCTTAGTAAATTTAAAACTATTACATATATCATATTACATACAATTTAACTCCAAGATGGCTACATGCTGCCTGCTCATAAGGAAAAGGAAGGTAATGAAGATTTTTTTTCAAGGCTAAAAAAGAGGACATGTCCTTGAAAAAGAGCACATATGGTCACTCTGCCCACAGTGTAGGTCACTACATTTGCTTTGACCAATTTTCCATCGTTCTTGCAGAGGATGATGGGAACAAGGAATCGCAGTAACCGTGGCCAGCCTAAAAACCAAAATCCTTGGAAATATAAATAATTTTTCCTGTGTTATGTTATTTTAACTCGCTCCCTATTCTATTAGAAGGAGGGGGACAATTCCCTGTGTTCCATTTTGGGTCGTGATGTAAAGCAGTGATTTTCAACCAGTGTACCGGGGCACACTGGTGTGCCACAGATAGTCCTCAGGTGTACGGCGGGAATTTAGCGATGATTACTTAATAGGAATCATTAATAGGAATCATTAATAGGAAAATTGGGGGGGATTTGAACAGGCCGGTGTGCCTTGACAATGGTAAAAACAATTGATGGTGTGCCTTGACGATTTCAGTGCCTTGTTAAGTGTGTCTTGACGTGAACAAGGTTGAAAATCACTGATGTAAAGGAACACTCCTAGATGTGCCTGTTACTCATTTGCAAGGGCTGACTTACCCGGAAGGGCAATCAGGTATGGCAGTTATTATTTCCCCTCCCCCTGAAGTCTTCATTTGTTTTTCCATCATTCTCTTGGAAGACTTTTTCACACCCACACATGGAACGCAATGGTCAGGGAGGGAGGGAGAAATTATTAATGAGTTCAAGAGGGGTTACTATGGGAACTTGTTGCTAATGAATCTCTGGGGTTTCCTTTTACCTTGATGGAGGCCTTAAAAGCAGGCAAGGCCGTGCCAACTAGTTTCAGAGTATTAAGGTTGTCATGGTAATCTCAGTCATATAACCCATGCCAACCTAAAGCTACACCCACATACAGCCGGATGAAACGCCAGGTTATGGGGTTTGACAGGGCAATCTCTGTCTCTCTACCTCCTTTGAGTTGGGTTTTGCTGTTAAAAGCATGGGTTCCTTTATTCCCCCCTTTTAATCAGTGTCTGTCTCATTCATTCATTCATTCATTCATTCATTCTCATGCAGGAGTGATCCACTCCTGCACGTCACCCAGTGTAGGGCGCAGCACACCTGGTGTGGAGCACAGCGCTGGGACCTGCCTCCGCAGGACACTGTCCATGCGCCAAAGTTGGCGCGTGCACAGTGTCGCTTCTGAAGCTGACAGGCTTCATAAGAGCACTGCGCACATGCCAACTTAGGCGCCTGCACAGATTCCTCTAAAGCTGGTGTGCTTCAGAGGAGACTTCCTCCTCTCCAAGGAGGAGCCACCGGCTTAGAGAGGAGGAAGTCTGCGCCTCTGTGTGGGCATTCAGCCTCCCAAGTGAGGCCAAATGCCTGCGCAGAGGGACGCATTGCGCATGTCTGAGCCTTCAGACATGTGCAATGTGTCTGCACAGTTTTGGGGCCTTGCTGCGGAGGCAGAACAGCTGGCTCTGCCTCTGGAGCAACGCCCAATAGGTTCGCAGAGACAAACTGCGCATGTCCAAAGTCTTTGCTCACAGCGTCATTCCAGCCAGCTCCAAGATGGAACAGTAACTTCTGGCTGCTTCTCCACCTCAGAGCTGGCCAAAATGGAGGGGGCTGATGTCCAGGGTCAGCCGGAGTAGGGTCAAACTCCTCCAGCACATCAACCCCCTGCGGTGTGTCACCCAATGTGGACCTCATCAGCCACACCACCCTGGTGTTGCAGCTGTTCTCATGTCCCTTTCCTTTCAAGATATTTGAACTTCGGTTTCTTTTTCGATCTAGTAATATGACAAATTATTTATTTACAAGTCTATATAACCAGCAGAGCACTTGGGATACCTGACGGAGGACAGGAGAGCAGCACACTTGGGGTGTGCCATCTACTGCCCCGTGGCAATTGATCATCATCATCAACGTGGTCAACAGTGTGCAAACACTCTTAGTGTGCTAGAAGTACTGTGTTTACTAATCTAACGCTCACCTTTTTCAGCCAACTTCAGTCTCCAAAATCAGGTTGCATGTTAGATTTGATAGTTAATTAGATTTGAGTAAATACGATATTTTGATTATAAGAAGAGGGTGCACATTAGATTTGATGGCACATTAGATTTGAGTAAATGCAGTAATTGCAATGATGTAAGCATGTCTCCACAATGACTTCCAGGAGGGTGGTGCAGCAGGTGTAAAAGGGATGCAGCAACTAGCGCCCTGCCCTGAGCATGCATGGAACTGCACAAGATCTAAGGAGGTGCTTAAAAATGGCAGTCAATCCAGGCTGCCTCCAGGTTTCTTGGAGCTCTGGACAAAGTACTTTCTGTAGGTCCCCTGTCTGCAGAGCCCACTTGTGTTGTTTAGAGAGAGATGGTGACAGAAGCCCAAAATGTCCATTCCTGCACAAAGCTTGTGGGTGTAGAAGTGGTCTCTAGGGTCAGCAGTGGGTCTTTCTGAGGTCCCCAGGCAGTTGACCGATAAGGCCCACTCCACCCCTGTTGCACATGCAACTTGAGTCATGCTATCAGCAAGGCCCACTAAGTGGACCGATAAGGCCCAATCCAATCCATCAGCACATGCAACTTGGGTCATGCCAACACTATGTTTCGGGGGGCTGCCACCATGTTGCCCACGTGCTTTTCCAATGCTTCCTGGTTTGTGAAAGCCCGTGATGAAACCAGGAGGTTGCGGGGGGGCTCTGGGGCCAAGTGTGTTAGCCTGCCCATATTATCACACTGACAGTCGTCCAGTTCCTTTTGTGATGACTCTGTGTAGACATTCACAGATCAAATCAGAGGGCAGGGTTGTGGGCCATGCCACTCGTTCCCCAATGTTTGTGTCCATCCATTCAGTCTCTTGGTTTCATTGCCTGGCATGGAACAGAATGAATGGCTAAGGCAGGGGAAAGGAAAGGCTAAGGAAAGGAAAATTAAACAGATAGCATTTTAATGCTCTTTTATTTTCCTTTTTTCCCTAAAGAATATCTCCCCCGGATCTCTCGTTGGTCCAATTTAAACACAGGAGTCCTCCTGCAGCAATGCTGAGGCTTCAATACCAAGTGCCATTAAATTTTTTGTTTAATTGGGAAACATTTTATTTAGCACTTAGAAGCAAGCAGGTTGTGTATGATATTTATTTCCCCCCTCCTGGTTGCCATATCAACCCAACCCACTTGTTTCCACCTTTCCCATGTTCGTCACATACTTGCAGAGACGCCTCTGGGTTTAAGGATCTGGACCTTCTGTGATTAGAATACAGCCCTTTATAATACACATCCTGTTCTTTTGGGGTGGGGGATTTCCTTCTATGCTTTGCTGTGATGGAGCAACAAATGGTGGAAATGGGGATAAATAAGTGTGGATTAATTAGGGGATGGGAACTTCTGGGTCTAGAATTGGGAACCTCCAAATCGGTGCATTGATTCTCATGTTGCATATGGGAGGTTCACAAAATTTCCCATTCAAGCAATCCAGTGGTTTCCTCCAGACTGGTAACTATCCCTGCAATGGCATAGTTAGAGGGGATGGAGCGGTCAAATCTTGGAGGGAGTCTCATCCCTTCAGAGCCATTCCGGTTGGGGGGGAGCAAAACGGAGCCATACGTGTTTAGGAAGTACTAGCCCTGAAAAATAAATTTTAATCATTGTCTTAAATGAGAATTTTCCTCAATTCTCGGGAGTCAGAATCCCTTGCTACAAATTGCAGAAACAAAGATCTTGCTAGTCTGTGCCCTTCAGCTGCCTGCTTCATTTTCAGATTGTCACAAAAGTGTTGTAAGATCAAAGCAGGATGAACTGAGGTTGCAAACTCAACTACAACCAACATCTCTTCCCCCCAACCCAGTAATTTTCTAGCCCCCAAATCCAGAGTAACTACAGGAGCACATAAGAGACTTTACGTGCACCAGTAGTTACTGCACCACTTAGTGAAAACCTATGGGAAATTCGTATTGAAATCCAGAGTAAGTTGTTCTTACACCAGAGCAAGGACTTCCCGTAGTTACTCTGGATTTTGCCCTAGGTGAGGTTTCTTTTGCTGTTATTTTTTGGTTAATTCTCCAAGCTTCCCAAGACCTTGAACTGTCTGCTTGAGTTAATTTGGTGGCATGTGATTACATAAGTGTGCTGCAGAGACAGTCAACTTGGAGGGTGACTGCTTGCGTCCCCTTGCAGCAAGGACCATTGCTGTTACATCACGACTGCAATCCTATACACACTTTCCTGGGAGTAAGCCACACTGAATACAATAGGACTTACTTCTAAATAGACAAGGATAGGATTATGCTCAAAAGAAACTAGGGCTGCAGTTTTAATCCCCAGTGAGGCCAGCATAAGTCCTGTGCTGGCCTGAGGATGTCACAAAATCAGTGTAAAGTTTCTTCTGTGCCATGCCTGGGGGGTTGACCAGTGCACAGACATGTACCAACCTCCCCGCACCACCACAGAAATGGGAGACAGGTGAATTATGCCAGCCTAAATTGGTTAGGCTCGCACCATAGGAATGATAGATATTCCTCATGTGCAACACAAGTAAGCTCCCTGTCCATCTGGGCTCTTACATCTGATGATATGTGTACATGACTATAGACTTAGAGCGCACTCTTAAGCATGTCTACTCAGAAATAAGTCCCATTGTGTTTAATAGTACTTACTCCCAGCCATTATTAGTGAAAGGTAGATCTTTGCCCCCAAGGGCTGTACAATGCTAATGTCAACATGACGATCTTCCATCCACTGAGTCATACCAATTGTCCATTTAACTCATTGTTGCCTGCTTTGATACCAGCATCTCGAGGGGCCTTTCCTGTGCCTTTTCCCTGTTCCAGGGTGACCAGATGCCCAAACATCAAAAGGAGGACAAGGTCATAGATTTCTCTCAGGCTGCCCTTTCCAGCAGACAATGGCATGTTTGCCAACTCATGAGTAAAGCCGTGATATTGGGCACTTTAACTTTCTCATAGAGCTCAATGCATTTTTTTATTGTTTGTTTTTTTGACCATAACGTTTGATAGGAAGGAGATATTTCAAAACCAATTGCATTAGATTCTGCTCTTCAATGACATATGACATGATGGGGTACTGCGCACCATTACAAAGTTCCAATATAAAGCCAGAATGGAGGACAATGAAGCCTTTTTGGTGGATACCTGGACAGGAGACTAAAAAAGAGGACAAATCAGAAATTTCCGGTCATATGGTCACCCTGCTCCTGTTCTCACTTAGTTGGGGCTGCCAGGAATTGAACCTGGAACCCTCTCTCTGCAAAGTGAAGCAGTGACTCATCCCCACCTGGTCTGTGTTGGTGAGAGACTTGCTGTGCAATCCTAAGCATGTCTACACAGAAGTAAATCCCACTGTGTTCAATAGTACTTACTCCCGAGAAAGTATGGTTAGAATTGCAGCCTGAGTTTCATATGAATTTTCAGCTCAAACAACTGAGTCCTTTGAGTCTCTAGTAAGTTCCTTCCAGCAAGTATGTAAACTCTATTGGGTTTCCCTGCATAAATCAGAAATTTCTACCTTAGGCTGCGATCCTATCCCCACTTTTTTCGGGTGTAAGTTCCATTGACTATAATTAAGTTACTGCAGAGTATATAGGAAGTATAGGAACTGATAAAATTGCCTATGGGTCCATGAGTGGGGCGCAACCACCCACTGTAGTACACAACTGCATGTGGTCAATAAACTAAGATACAATCCACAGAACATATATGGTCACAATAAGTATCCATACACATAAGCAGAGTGCTTGGCACTTTCTTTTTAGAGCGGCCAGCAGTTAATCATGTCTGATTTAAGGTTGCACCTGTTACTCAGGGCTCCTCTTCCCTTTGGACATGGGTCCAGAAAGGTGCCCAACATGTGTGCTGAATAAAGTTCCTTGAATCTGACACATTGGTTGCTGACTAGTTTGTTGGTACGCACAACACCAGGTGGGCGCAAGCCTAACCAATTTAAGCTGGCATAACTCACCATCTCCCCATCCATGGGGTGGTGTGGGAAGGAGTAGCACAGGACTACTCTGCCCAGGAGTAGCACAGAAGAGCCTTATGGCACATTTGTGACATCCCAAGGCCAACATAGGACTTGTGCCAGGACTTATTCAGGCCTAACTGGGGAATAGGATTGCATCCTGTGGCAGCTCAGACCAGACCTGTGCAAACTTACCTGCTTAGCAAGCCCAACTTTTTTATTTTCTGAAACATAGAGGGGCTCTTTTTCTGAGTAAACATGCTTAAGAGAGCACTTGAATATACCTGTTATTTATTTGCGATATATAAAATCAATTTTCCCCCATTTCACAATCCAGACATACTTTATGTCTCTCTGTAGACTAATTTCCATTTTGATAGTGTCAAAACAGTGAAGTAGGGGGTGCAGGCACTTTTAATTCTTTTGAGGTGCACATTCCATTAAAGGCTTAAATAAATTGATATTTTAAAGAACTGGAATTTCGACTCAAAGCATATTAATTGAGGTGGGGCTGAGGGTTGGGGGACCTCATAAGTGAGCTGTCTCCATGGAACCCGAATTAATATGGCAACTCCAGAGCTTCAAATTGGACTATTTGTGAACCGCCAGACAGAAATGATGATTTAAAACTAACGTTAATGGGAAAAGATTTTTTTAATTCTGATTCTCTCCTGTTTGAACAAAAATCCATTAAAACATTTTATTTGTGCATTTTATTATTCCTCTGCAGCATGTTTTTTTTAACAAAAACCATCCTTTGTTGCTGTGGTCTGGGTAACTGGAGAGGGTACGAGGTGGGGGGAAATTGATTCGAAGTTGTGGTTGTATGAGTTTTTAAAATGCAGTTCCTTGGTTAAGGGCTGTGGGTGGTGCAAGCGGTTAAGACGCTGTGCCTGTTAATCAGCAGGTCAGGGTTCGAGACCCGGGTCGGCCCCACAAGACAGGGTGAGCTCCTGTCCTTAGCCCAGCTCTGCGACGCCAGCTGGATCCAATCGTATGGGCTCTGCCTTTCCATTGGACTAATTCAGTGGCGTGGAGAGGGGGATTTGCTGCTTGGGTAACAGCCTAACCTCCATAACAATCCAACCCAGGCTTTCATGCTTCGCATGCAGCGTATGCAGCGCCGAGCACGATACCATAGTCTTCCAAGACTGACGGTGTTTTCTTGGGGGGGGGGGGGGGGCTGACAGCAAAAACATAGGAGGTTTTTAATAACAATTTACTTACAAACTTCCAAGAGAGTAGACAGTGGGCTGCTTCGGTTAGAAAGCAGATTCTGGACCTTTGGCTCAATATTATATTACACGTACCTATGTTCAGTGGTGCCTTGTAAGAACATAATAAATTCTGAAAGCATGTTTGTCTTACAAACCCTACAATCCAGAGTAACTATGGGAGCACGTAAGAGTCATTATGTGCACCCATAGTTACTGCAGCACCCAATGAAAACCTATGGGAAATTCATATTGCAATCCAGAGTAAATTGTTCTTACACTGGAGCAAGGACTCCCCGTAATTACTCTGAATTGCGCCCTTAGTCTCCAAAATCAGGGTGCAGATTAGATTCGAGTAAATACAGTATTTACGATAATTTATCCGTTTACTATATTATAATAAAAAGTTACATAAACCCATTGTTGTATAAAGTAGTGCAATCAGGTAAAAACCATAACGTAAACATATTATTATAACATATATTATAATAACATATATTATTAAATGTGCAATTAGGTAAAAACCATAATGTAAACATATTATTATAACATAATAACATACGGTATATTATATTTAGTATTATATTTAATATTATATTTAATAGTATTATATTTAATAGTATTATAAACATAAACATATTACTGTATTGTCATATAACATTATTTTATGCAGTAAAATTAAATTTTGCTCCTGCTTTGCTGCTGTGCATTACAACTGCCAGTAAACATTTTATTAATCTCAAGCCTTTAAAATAGGGGTGCGCATTAGATTTAATGATGCATTAAATTCAAGTAAATATGGGCAGTTTCTTATAATTCTTTTAACACTGATTTTACCTTATCCAGATATAAATTGATCTTAATCAAGCTGTCACCATTGGTGGGAGACACGTGTGGAGGAAGGAAAGGTTTATTGCCTGCTTCAAACATTATTCATTCCACCTGCTTTTTAGTTTTAATGGTTACCCTTATATCTTAATCAATACAACTGATGGACTTGAAGCAGTCTATGCAGCAGTCACTTAAAGCTTTCTGTTGGAAATGCCTGTGGCAGCAAATAAAGGCCAAAGATGAGGTGCACATTGACAAATATACAAAAATGGTCAAGGCATACCATCAGGTTTTGGACTGTTGACAAGGCACACCATGCTGCTGATGGGGGGCTCACACTCCCATTGGCCTGATTAATAAATGATTCTTCCCCCAAACTTCCATGACACTCCTGCAGACTATTCGTGGCACATCAGTGTGCCATGGCAAGCAGGCCTCCGTCAGTCTTGAAAGACTATGGTATTGTGCTTGGCGCTGCATACGCTGCATGTGAAGCACAAAAGCCTGGGTTGGATTGTTATGGAGAAGAGGCTGTTACCCAGGTAGCAAATCCCCCCTCTCTATGCCACTGAATTAGTCCAATGCAAAGGCAGAGCCAATACGATTGGATCCAGCTGGCATCGCAGAGTTGGGGTAAGGACAGAAGCTCACCCTGTCTTGTGGGGCCGACCCGGGTCTCGAACCCTGGCCTGCTGGTTAACAGGCACGGCGTCTTAACCACGTGTGCCACCCACAGCCATGGCACATTGGTAGAAAACTGCTTCCTTATGGTAGTGATTTTCGACCAGTGTTCCATGATGCACTGGTGTAACACAAGTGGTTCACAGGTGTGCCATGGGGGTTTGGAAAATTTATTTAATTATCAGATAATGGCTTATATCCTAAAGTGAAATTAAGCCTCTTGCTCCGGAGCAGTTAAGATGACTTTCCATAAGATAAGACTAGAGGGTGATGTGACTGCGTGGACCCATAACTGCTATGGATTTTGCCCAATATCATTTATTATTGAAGGATGTGAACCCTCCACAAGCAGTATAGTGTGCCTTGTCAATTGTCAAAACACTGATGATGTACCTTGACATGTTTGTTGCCTTGTCAGTGTGCCAGGAGATGGAAAAAATTAAAAATCATTGCCTTAAGGTTTTGTGACTGGTGTGAATGTGAATGTGAACATTTAATGATATTTTGTATCATTAAATGTTTTTTTCTGCTTTGCCTTAAAAGCCTTTCCTTGAATTCTTTTGGCCAATCTGTTTCCCAGAAATGGGAAAATAATATTTGGCTAGGGTGGAGGGGCGGGTAGTTCTACATGAGCCTTTGTGTGTTTTCTGAACCGCTAGGAGAGGAACAAGATGTGGTTTTCCAAACACAGAAACAGTTCGGAGACAGAGAAAGTGCAGATGCCTGGAAACTTGATAACAGTTCCACGAAGCATTTGGGCTGAAGCTGATGACTGTCTAGCAGTCAAAGGACTCAGTTAGTCAATCAGTCTGACACCTTACTTATTACCGGGCAGAAGACTGGACAAACGGTCATTCGTCTCGCCTGCTTATCAGAAACAGAAATGGAAAAAGGAACTGGGCCTCTCCGCCCTATTCAGAGTCTCTTTGTAGTGCCCACAACAGGAGACAGAACAGTATGTCTTGTGACCTCAGGTTTTTCTCAGTGAGATTTTACAAACTGAGAATTGCTGCATATCATGTTGTTAATATCAAATCATTGCACACATGATCATTTTGGCCTACTATCTGTTATAGCTAAGGATGGTGTCTCTTCCGTGTCAAGGAGCAATTTACCGCTGAGTTCCTGGTGGTGCGGGCAAACAGCAGGCCAGGAAGAGCAATCACACGACACAATCCTAACCCCTGGTTATGCTGGCACAAGTCCTGGTACAAATCCTGTGCTGGGATGTCACAAAAATACCATAAAGCACTTCTGCACTACTCCTGAGGGTAGGCGGTTAGGCCAGTGCACAGAGATGCGCTGCCCTCCCCACGCCACTGCGGGAACAGGGAGATAGGTCAGTTGTGCTGGCCTGAATTTGTTAGGTTTGTAGCCACATTCGTCCCCTTTCTTGTGAATTTCCTGGGAGTGCCTGTCTGTTCAAAGGTGGAAACAGAACGCTAGACTAGATGGGGCATCAGCCTGATGCAACAAGGCTGGACTGACATTCATAACACATGCAATATATTTCCCCTGTTTTTGTTCTCGTTCATTATTCATTCTTCACTATTTTGCTTTGTACAGGATCTAATCAAACCATGCTGGCCCTTTGATCTTACAGTTTTGTTTTCTCTGTCTCTTTTTTATTTTTTATTTTTTAAAAAGCACAGTCTCCTGTTGTATGAAAAGAAAAGGACTGATTCTTTTATGAGATTGCTCATGGGCTGTGTGTGTGTGTGTGTGTGTGTGTTGTGTGTGTGTGTGTGTTGGCATGTGTTGTCTTTGCTTTTCAGTATAGCAGATCCTTGCGGGGGAAGGAGGTCGATCAGAAGCAGGAAGCAAAATAAACGCATGCAAATGCACTCCCCCTCCGCCACAGCGTAATTGACATTTGTCGGTCACAATCCTTCGAGACATATAAATTGGTGCCTTTATTATTCTGCATGCTAATCACTCATTGTTTAAGGCTCCCAGTGCGCCCCAGGCCTTTAATCAGGGAAAATAAGGCAGACTGTGTGTTTGTTTTCCTTCAAAATGCACAGCTGAAACTTTTTTTTTTTGCATAGTGCATTGAATCACTAACCATCACTCATGCAACCACTTGATTAAAAAAAGTGGGGAAGGGGGAGGGTACTGTGCAATGGTTCTGCAGTGACATTGACAAGTTCATTTCCTGACTGCCTGGCTCAACGTCCTCTATGATCTGAGCCTATTGATCCAACAGACGCTAATCATGTTAACAGCTAGCTTGACTTACTGGCTTGATCTGCTCAGAATTCGTGCTCTGCTGTGACTTTTCCCAGTGCAGCTCTTGCTAAAAAAAACCTCACAGTCCAGCCCTATGGTCTGGCGCAGTGCCAGCTGCTATACTTGGCATCCATCAGTCTTGGAAGACTATGGTATCATGCTTGACGCTGCATGCAAAGCACGAAGGCCTGGGTAGATTAATATGGAAGATAGGCTGTTACCCAAGCAGCAATTCCCCCCTCTCCAAATCACTGCAATAATCCAATGGAACGGCAGAGCCGATACAAATGGTTCCAGCTGCGTCGCAGAGCTGGGCTAAGGACAGGAGCTCACCCTGTCTTGTGGGGACCTGGGTCTTGAACCTTGGCCTGCTGGTTAACCGGCACAGTGTCTTAACCACTTGCGCCACCAGAAAAATGCTATAAACTTTTTTTTTTTCACCTTTAGAGTAAGCAGTGAGGGCAGGCAGGAAGATCTGCACCACCCTGCCAGCACCAGATCCCACCCAATGGCTATCAGGGTCAATAACATTTGCTCCAGGCAGCCAATTGGCAGGGGCAGGTGAAAGGGAGGGCAGAGATGTGTTAGTTCAGAAGCGGGGATGGTGGAAGAGGCTTCTGCCATATTCAAACCCCCATCTGGCTGGTAGACCTGGTAGATCTTGGCTCCAAGTCAAGGTGTTGGCCAGTGCCTAACAAACCTCAACCAAGAGGCCAGTCCAACCAGAAACCCAGATTTACCTGGCTGATAGATCTGAGCTCTAAGTCTTGGCAGTAGCCCAGGACTATATGCTTAGCAAACTTCAGCCACTGAGACGTTTAGTCTGGAAGCCAGGTCTACCTGCCTAAAAGAGGCAGCTCCAGAAGGCAGTGAGAATGAGAACCCAGGTCTCATTGGCAGGTAGATTGAACTCCTTGTCTGGCTCGGAGCCCAGGTCTATTTGCCTGGTTGACCTGAGCTCTAAAGTTAAGGTACAGCTCATGCCCCCCTTCCAATCACAATCACTGGATCTCCCCCTGATCATATTTAACGTTTGTTAGTGGTAGAGGAATTATTATTCAAAGGTTAGCTTTCCTCCCATCTCTAAAACAACAATCTAAAAATTGGGGATGGGAAGAAAGCCTCTTGTCTCTAGAATACATTGCTGTACATGGGCACTTATGATATTAGTCTTAACTTGCTCTCCATCCAAGGAGTCCATTTCATTCCAAGCCTTTAATTTATAACAGGGGGTGCAGTTGGGAATCTGGCACACTGAAGTACAAACATACTTTTTAAAAAATGAAGATTTGGGGAAATGTGTTCAGAGCAAATAAAACATGCATCAGCATCCCAGCAGGAAAAGATTGTACTACTTTTGGTTTGCTTGGATCTCGTTGCTTAGTTTTGAAAATGAGATGATCAGAACTGATACAGCAGCATGTTTCGGAGATGATTGCACACTTTCTATATCCATATAAACATCTATATCCATCTATATCCATATAAACAAATATCTTTGAGATTGAAGTGATTTATTGATTGAAGTGAGATTGAAGTGATAAACACTTTCTATATCCATATAAACAAATATCTTTGAGATTGAAGTGATTTATTTATTTTGTTCAGTTCAAAATGATTGAATTTTAAGAAAACAAAATTCTTGTCAGTCTTAAGAAACCACGGGCCAGAATGCAGGAAGGTATTAGTTGTTTTATAATTGACATGGCACATGGTGTTGGCCTGTGGGGGCTCAATTGGATAAATGTCCCACTCTCAAATTCCCACAGCATACCTGAACACCATTGGCAGCACACCAATGTGTCATGGCACAGTGGTTGGGAAAGGCTGCCTCCCCAAAAAATACATGGCACACCAACAAAGCTGCAATCCTAAACACACTTTCCTGGCAGTAAGTCCCACTGAATATAATGGGATTGATTTCTGAGTAGATAGGCAAAGGATTGCACCCTATGGCATGGCACAGTGGTTGGAAATGTTTCCATCCATACAAATAGCTGGAACCTAACTCTTTCCCTGTATGGTCACAAGATCTCATGTTCATATTCAAGTTCTCATGTTTATATGTTCAACATAACATGTTCCCATGTTTTATTTCATTGGTTTGATGCCTTCAGAAAGGTCCTGACCCTGTTTTAGGGACCAACTTCTATTTCGGTGGTTATTCCTTTATCCTTTCATATCCTGTTGGGCCTTTCTGGACAAAACTAAGAGGCCTTTCCCAGCCAGACTGGCTTTTGAAGGAAACCTCCTATTTTCCTCATTTAAAAAAAATTATGGCTGTGATTTTCTGCTCTATCGCTGTGGTTTATAATGAGACAATAAAATAGCATTTTAATAAAATCATGTAAAAAGAACCAGAAAATTCATTGTGTAAATGATAGGAGGTCTTTGATAAAAAGAGAAAAGGCTGATGCAAATGCATTTCTCAGATTGTCAGATGCTGGAAAGCAAAAAGGAAAAATATGTGAGCCTTGCCTCTCCCAGGCACAGATTCTGGTTTTAAACCTAGCCCCTGAAGCATGTTTAGCAGAACACAGCATGATGGGCAGCCCAATCCTAATCTGTGCTGGCATAGCTGGGCTACATGGCTTGTATCCAGCATAGGTTGGGAGGAGGAGGTTAGAAATAGAAACAGTTGTCCCCATACATTGGGCAAAGTCACAACCTGTTCAGTGGGGCTTCTTAGCTCTACATCAGAAATATCGCCAGTGCAAATCTTGGAATACCCATGTAATGCTTGTCGGAAATTATTCTATGGTAGAGACCTCCTCCGTCTATCCCTTCCCCTACCTGGGCCTGTTTCACCTTCAGTTTTGTCTGCACGTATAAGGTCTATAGCAGTCTTGGAGAACAGAACCCTGGTTATTATTAATTCTATTACTACTAATAAATAAAAAATATTATTTCTTTCTAGTTCTCCTTTTTGTCTAGTGGGTCACAGTAGATTTTCATTTTTAAAACTGGGTCTCTGTGCTAAAATGTTTGGAAAGCACCGAGTTAAGGGTTTCTTTCCCACCCTGTTGTAGTTCATATTCCTTGGTCTGGCACTTTTATTGTCAACAACCGGTGACTGTCTTCAGCAAGAGCTTTCCGCCTGATGGGCCAGCTCTGTGACCATTTTTAAAAAGTCCATAGCTTGCTCTACCAAATGACGGCGGTAAGGAATATATGAATCCATAAGCATGGCTGAGATTTCTCAAGAGAAAACTCTTCCCAGTGGCTTCACGCCCCCACATTTTCTTCGCTTGCCCTCAGCATCCAATTTAGATGGTGCATCTGTAGAAGCGAAGTCTCTCAAAGTGGAATAGCAATGACAATTTAGCCAGGAATCCAGCCAATTTGACTTTTAAATCACATTTTCAACCAGGCAGACCATGTGCCTGTAAATGCCAGGGCTATTTATAGGGTCCAGAGAGGCACCAGACAAGTCAAAAGTTTTTTGGGAACTTGGGTTCTTCATTTTAACATTGAAATGCATGTTTTGTTTTTCTTAAAAATGATTTTAGTTTGGATTGAAAGGACCTAAAGCTTGTTTGTCCCATTATGATTTAAAGGAATCCTGAGTCTGTATTCCCTGCAGACACCATAATGATGTACGGTATATATGGGATATGATCCAGGCAGAATTAAGCAAGTTTGGGAGCTGGGCATCTAAGACTCTCTCCTCTTCCAGTGGTTCCCAAACCTTTTACAAAGTGATTCCCAGAGTTAAAAACAACACTCTATTTGTTCATAGCTGCTTCTGAAAGCAGAACTTGAACCAATGGGTACAAACTGCAAGAAAGGAGATTCTGGTTGGATATCCGGAAAAAATTATTGACAGTGAGGGCAGTTCGGCAGTGGAACAGATTGCCAAGGGAGGTGGTGGACTCTCCCTCACTAGGGATCTTCAAGCAGAGGCTCGACAAGCACCTGTCAGGGATGCTCTAGGAGGATTTCCTGCTGCAGGCAGGGGGTTGGACTAGATGACCTACTAGGTCCCTTCCAATTCTAGGATTCTAGGATTCTAATATTCTAGGACCCACCTAGCTTCACAAGATTAAAAAAAATCACCTTAAGAGCTGCTCAAGCTTCTGGAACATTTTATCCTCTGGAACATTTGTTGAGCCCACATTCAATGGACAAGGATCATTCTAGTGACTTTTGTGTTAGTTTTCTTCTAGGATTCTAGGATTCTAGACTTCAACGGGAGCCAGTGTGCATTGGTTGTTTGCCATTATTTGCGGTTTTTTCTTCCATTTTTTCAGTATGGCTCCAGGGTGATTCAAGTCAAAGGGGGAAGGACTCAGGATTCAACTCAAGACTCAGTCCTGTGACTCTTCCACAACCCAGGTTATGATCCATGCACTATCATGTGATGAGTTTGTAGGGGTCCAACTATACCAGTAAAGCAAATCCTTAGCTTTTGCATAATGCTATGTTTTCTCAAGTGCCTCCTTTTGACTTGTCAACCTGAGCATTTTTCCATGCAGTCTACTTCTTGGCGGGTTTTTTAGCCCTTGGTGTGCATCAACCTTTTATTAAGATGTTGGCATTTTTAAGAGCACGCTCTTCCTGTGGTGAAGGTGAAGGTGCAGTATTATTTTAAACAATAATGCTTTTTGTTTTTGATTTTAGGAACTTCAGATTGTTCTGTTTTCCAGAGATAACGATCATTTTGTTGTTGTCTTTTGCGGACACTCATTTAATGTTACTGCCACTTCCTCTTAACTGAAGATAGAAAATATACTGGGCCTTCGCGGTTTAATTCTCCCTCTGTGATTTCCATATCTACATCCTAATTTTACTGCAAGTCAAAGGCTGGTTGCTCTTGCAGCCAGGCACTCTGTAAAATCAGCATGGAGCATGAAGATCAAACTCATTGCTTTCCACATCTCAGAACGCCGCCAGTGGCGCTGATTCCAAGGTGGCGCATAGCTGTCTTGGAAAGCCCGTGAGCAATTTCTGAGCCGTGCCAAATGGCTGGTGTTGACAGACATGTAAACTTGCTCCTGTCGGTAGACAGACCCAATAAGGCCATGAAGACCAGCAAATAAGGTGCTTTTGTGATGTTATGACAGCAGCGTGTTGGAAACATGTAGCAGTATATCATGTAATCTCATTTATCTTAAAAGCCTGAGACAGGGAGCAGTCTTGCTTCACTGTTTCTCCATACATAAGATGAAATTTGGCCCTCCTCTTAAAGTACGCGAAACCCTCTGTTTCCGCAGATATTTATATAATATCTTCCAGGCAAATGCAGGGGTCATGGTTTAGTTCTGATCCGAACCATTTCTGGATATCATATTCTCCATTCTACTACATAACCAGTTCTCCACGATCTTCATCCAAAGTGCTCCTTAAAGTAGAAAGAACCCTTCTGAGAACACATGTCCATACTATTCTCTAAGCCAGCAGTCTCCAAAGTTCGGACTGCTCCACATAGGATAAATGCTCCCTGGAATCACCAGAGCTTATCATTCCATTGCGGAGCCTGCTACTATCACCTCTGAGCTCCATATATACACAGGGCAGGGGTTTCACTGGTGACAAATCCAGCCCATGGTTCAGGTTTTGGTACCCACTGCTCTAAACAACCACTCCCTAAGTTTTAAAAGAACATTCCCCAAAGCCTTAGGGAATGATAGCTTGGAAATAATACACCTCTTCAAAAGGGTGGTAATGCACAGCTAAGCATTCATGGACAATGATACGCATGGAAACACTGCAATTGCAGTATTTATGTTGTCTTATTTTTGCAAACATTGCATATATTTAATGGATTCTGTACAAGATGAGCCTTTGGTTTGATCCAGCAGACTGCCCTTAAATTCAGTATTTAGGAAGAAACAGAAACTGAAGATCAATCTCCATGGATCTGTCTAAGCACTGTTTAAGAAACGAACTAAGCCAGTGGCCATCAAAGAGTCTTCAGTGGCCTTCTTCTCTGCAAAGAAGGCTAATGCCATTTTAGGCTGTATTAAGAGGACTGTAGCTTCAAAGTTGCGGGAAGTACCTTGAGTACTGTGTTCAGTTCTGGGCACCTCACTTGAAGAAAGATGCAGCCAAACTGGAGCAAGTCCAGAGAAGAGCAACAAGAACGATCAGTGGGATGGAAGGGAAGCCCTACGAGGAAAGGTTGGGGGAACTTGGGATGTTCAGCCTGGAGAAGAGGAGGCTGAGAGGAGACATGATTGCCCTCTTCAGATACCTGAAGGGCTGTCATAGGGAGGAAGGGGCTCATTTGTTCATAGCTGCTTCTGAAAGCAGAACCAGAACCAATGGGTACAAACTGCAAGAGAGGAGATTCTGGTTGGATATCCGGAAAAAATTCCTGACAGTTCGGGCGGTTCGGCAGTGGAACAGATTCCCAAGGGAGGTGGTGGACTCTCCCTCACTGGGGATCTTCAAGCAGAGGCTCGACAAGCACCTGTCTGGGATGCTCTAGGAGGATTTTCTGCTAAAGGCAGGGGGTTGGGCTAGATGACCTACTAGGTCCCTTCCAACTCTAGGATTTTATGATCACTACACTTACAGCAATGAATTTCATAATTAATGATGTGTTTTGCGTTGAAAGTTTTCCTCATTTATATTTTAACGAAATCATCTTAAAAACATCTCCGTCAGTTCCTAGGCCTGTGTTGACAGCTTGTCCCTCCATGAAATCTGATCCTTTGACTCTCTTTAGGAAGAATGTCTGGACCTCTGGTCTGGTTGGCTTCTGACCAGACTTCTCTCTTCCCAGGTTGCTTCTGGAGACAGGCTGTCTTTTGAAGTCCCCCCCATCCTTTGAGACACCCTTCAGTTTTAGTTCATACTAGCGAAAGGCGTACCCGCGTTGCAGGAGTAAAATTCCCCCGTATGCCATCCCCCCATATGCATCAACCCCGCATGGATAACTTTCCCCCAGGCGTAACAACCCCCATGCGCAACTTCCCCCATACACATCAACCCCCCCCAAGTGCAACTTCACCCATGCGCATCAACCCCCCATGCGCAACTTCCCCCATGCGCATCAACCCCCCATGCACAACTTCCCCCATATGCATCAAACCCCATGCACAACTTTCTCCATGCGCAACTTCACTCCATGCGCAACTTCACTCCATGCGCAACTTACCCCCCAGGCGCAACTTCCCCCTGTGTGCAACTTTCCCCCCGTGCGCAACTTTCCCCCCGTGTGCAACTTTCCCCCCGTGCGCAACTTTCCCCCGTGCGCAACTTTCCTCCCATGCACAACTTCCTCTGTGCACAACTTCCTCCGTGCGCATCATCCCCCATGCGCATCATCCCCATGCGCATCATCCCCCCATGCGCAACTTCCCCCCATGCGCAACTTCCTCCATGCGCAACTGTTCTCCATGCGCAACTTTTCTCCATGCGCAACTTTCCATATGCACAACTTCCTCCCGTGCGCAACTTCCTCCGTGCGCAACTTTCCTCCATGCGCAACTTTCCTCCATGCACAACTTACTCCCATGTGCAATTTTCCTCTCATGTGCAACTTCCCCCCTGCGCAACTTTCCTACATGCGGAACTTCCCCCATGCAGAATTTCCCCTCATGCGCAATTTCCCCTTATGCGCAGCATCCTCGCCAGCGCAACCTCTTCCTCCGAACAACATCCCCCAGTACACCAGGGTCTGAGCACCAAATAGGCTGGATGTTATTCAGTCTCCCATGTTAAGTATAGGACAGAAACATGTTGCCCCCTTTTCAGCCCCTGAAGGGTTAAATGTCTCCAGATGGTTCTTGGTGGGAGTTCAGGTGACAGAAGGAACTCCCAGAATTCCATGCTTCAGGCCCAGCAGTTGGGGAGGAATGTTGATGAGTCAGCAATTCTCAATGCAAAGTATAGGGAGGAAAACGCATTGCGCCCCTTTTCACCCCCTTCCGGTTGGAATTTCCGAAAACTGGTTCTTAGTGCACCCCTCAATCACAGAAGGAACACCCACCCCAAATTTCACGCTTATAGGCCCACCGGTTTTGGCAGGGCGGTGATGAGTGAGTGAGTCAGTCAGTCAGTCAGTGAGTCAGTCAGTCAGTGACTTTTCTCTTTTATATATATAGAAGATAAGCTTTAGGTAGGAACAGTTCCAAATGGTGTTTTGCTTAAGTGCAACTTTGTGGCTTCTGGGCTGGTTGTGTGTGTGTGTGTGTGTGTGTGTGTGTGTGTGTGTGTGTATCTCATGCTGTGGTTCAGTTCTTTGAACACCCTTGGAAATGGGAGATGTAAATATTTGAATTGAATCTGATTCCCTTTACATCTTAAGAGTGCTGAGAGGGGAAACCCACAACTGCAGAGAGCTGGGCTTCTGGTCTCAGACTCCCAGATTCCTGTGTTGGAGACCTTGAAAGTTCTTGGGAGCTTGGATTTCAGAGCATGTCCAAGTCCTGAAGGCTTCCCTGCTAGGCTCTCCCAGTTTAAACAAGGTGGAAGATCTGTTTTCATGTATGCGGTCTGGTTCTCGTCATCTTGTATACCTTCTTGAACGTGGCCCAAGTCATTTGATGGTTTGTGGCTGGAGAGAGAAAGAGAGATCCCCAGGCATTTTGTTGTTTTGGAGAATGTGCTTTAAGATGCTCTCCTCCTGCTTGCTTTACAGTTCCAGAGAGTGATATTTCTATGGGATGGGGGGAGCAAACTGGTCTGGAGATGTAGCTCTCAACTGGTTCCATCTCCGTTAAAAAATGTCTCCGTAGCAATTGTAAACAACCTCAGTTTTGGGTTAAGAGTTGTAGAACGGTGTCCTTTCCAAAAGTTTCATGTAGACAGACTGGAAGAGGCAGCGTTGACTGAACTAGACAGCCAGGAGCCCTTTGGAATGGCCTTTCCAGTCTCATGGCAAAGCAGCTATCGCATTACGCGGCAGGAGTCGGCTTCTTGAGCTGTCCTGAACTTCTGAGCCTACCAAGGAGAATTTCCTTCACACTGTTTTCATATTAATGTGATGTTAGAATGAGTAACATCTGCTCACTTGTTTAAGAGCGAGTTTCGATTCAAAACCAGGGAATGGCAAACATTGATTTTTATTTATTTATTTATTTATTTTGCTTGTAGACTGCATTGGCAGTATATGGAATTAGAAAAATTCATCTTTTTCTGGTTGGCAATAAGATCAAACCTAAGCATGAATGCCTTCTGGAGTGCCAACTCGGAAGTACCAAAATGTATCTGCCCAGTACTGATGATGGTGTAAAGTGCAAATCTCAAAATGTAGCCCCAGAAGTGATGCCACGACCAGGAGTGACGTCAACCCTGGGTATTTTTAAAAAGAAAATTGGGGGAAAACCTGCCTCCTCTTCGTCAGCAGTTCACCACCATTTGCTCTGCAAATTTGTGATATGGAGTTGAGAAATTTTGTTCCCATCCTCACCCCACAACAACAAAATCAAATTTAATTAAGTAAAAAATGAAAATTGTGTCCCTTATTGGTTAGGGAAACTGTGCTGGGATAAAAAGAAATTGTTATTCTTTCCCTGCTAAATAGAAGAGGAGCCCAACTTAGAAGTGCCTGTATAGTGATGTAAACTGTTCTATGATATGTGTACTGTATATAATATATGTAATGAGAGCTGATTCATAATAACATCTTATTAGTTCCATACAGAATCAGAATTCCATCTCATTGGCTCTCAGAGCCATCAGTAATTTTGAGTTAAGAAAATCCACTATTGTTCCATAGGCTTTTGAGTTTTCATTTTCTGGTTAATTGACCATACCCTTTGATAGGATATAGATATTCAATTCAATTTCGACAACTTTTATTGGCGTAAATATAGATATTTCCAAAGCAATTAGTTTCATTGCATTCTGCATAAAATTACCTTTCCAGTGATATATAACATGATGGTATTATCATTCATATATACCCCATTTTTCACAGTTTAATCACTTATGTCAAGCTCAGCTTGTAGCCCCCATAAAGCTTGTAGCCTGGTGCAACTGCACCCTCTTCACCCCCCTAGCTACGCCACTGTATCTGCCACTATGGGATGGAGGGGTGGGATATGGAGGATAGGCTGTTACCCAAGCAGCAAATCCCCCCCCTCTCCACGCCACTGAAATAGTCCAATGGAATGGCAGAGCCAATACAATTGGTTCCATATGCGTCACAGAGCTGGGCTAAGGACAGGAGCTCACCTTGTCTTGTGGGAACCTGGGTCTCGAACCCCAGGCTTCTAGTTAACAGGCACAGTGTCTTAACCACTTGCACCACCCACAGGGGTTAAGTCCCTCCTTTAACAACGCCCTTCTTGTGGGAAGAAACAAAATTCAGCCCTGCTTCATATTATAGTCATCACTCATTGTCCACTGGGGTTTGTCCACTGCCTTGCCCAAGCAGATACCAATATCCGTAGATACTGGAATCCGTTTTTAAAATATTTTTAATGTATAAATCAGAAAGAAAATAGCCTTCCCTACATTTGCATCACAACACCGTGCCCTTTGCAAGCTGCAAGGCATTCTTCTATGCTCATCCGGGGCCATCAGCCCCCTCCATTTACCCTGGCTCACTCCAAATGTATTATGGGACTTCTGCATCGTCTGCATCCGTGGATGTTGACATCACAGGTGCCAGATCCACAGACAAGACAGATCCTCCATGATAATTTTTAGAATTGCCAGGAAATCTCCCAAAAGGTGACTCTTTTGCACTTGGCAGGAGAGGATTTATTCAACCTTTTGTCTTTCGTAGCTGCAGAATGGGCACTGCCAAATGTTTTGTGCTATAAATGTATTTTTCCTCCCTTTCTAATCAGATTCCACTTTCCAGATTCCCTCTGGATCAGCTTCTGAATTTTTTCCCCTTCTCTCTGTTTTATTGGCTTTCTGAAGAGTATTTAACCTATTTGCATGGAAGGGGTGGGGAATAAATTACTTTAAAAGCTCTGATGCAAACTGTGCTTAGCCTTTGGTCCTAATTAAAGCTTTCTGTGGAAACCATAACGTCAGTGCCTGAAATTGAATTTTCTCCCTTGTAAGCCATGAAGAATTCAGGTTCTTCAACTGAAGGAGGTGCATTTGCACAACAAAAGCAGTTTGGGGACTCTTTGGCCATGCCTAACTCCATCTTAATGGCTGAAGGTGAGGGCGGTTCGGCAGTGGAACAGATTGCCAAGGGAGGTGGTGGACTCTTCCTCACTGGAGATCTTCAAGCAGAGGCTCAACGAGCACACGTCAGAGATGCTCTAGGAGGATTTCCTGCTACAGGCAGAGGGTTGGACTAGAAGACCTACTAGGTCTCTTCCAACTCTCTGATTCTATGACACATCTGTCAGTCGTGCTACCCAGTGAGTGGTGCTAGGGACATCTCCAGAGGCCACTTCCCCTCCTTTGAGACTGGCCCTACAATCCAGAGTAACTACAGGTGCACGTAAGACACATTACGTGTACCCGTAGTTACTGCACCACCTAGTGAAAACCTATGGGAAATTCATTTTGCAATCCAGAGCAAATTGTTCTTACACCGGAGCAAGGACTTCCCATAGTTGCTCTGGATTGCACCCATAGCGGGATGTCCTTTTCATCTCACACATCACCAGAACCAGGGAACATGCTTTCAAACTGAGCACCAGGGGGGTTAGAACAGAAAAAAGAAAGTCTCTCTTTGTGCAACATGTAATTAGTCTATGGAACTCCTTGCCACAAGATGGAAATGTATCAGCCACCCAAATGAGAATTGATGCTTTAAAGAATGTGAAAAGGACCCATTCAGGGATGCCTGTATACACACACACACACACCAATATTTGTTGCTCCACCAACAAACTGTCCTTATAAAGTTTCATAAGCTGCAATCCTAAACACACTTTCCTGGGAGTAAGACCTGTTGAGCATAATGGGTCTTACTTCTGCGTAGATATGATTAGGATTGCAGCCGTAATCTTATTTTGCTGAAGTTTCCCTTACAAGTCAGCACCAGTCCTCCACATCCGTCATCGGTATGAATTCACACTTGCAAGAACCTTAAACATATTAATTTAGCACAGAGGTTGCTGTGCAAAAACAGAGCTGGAGAAAATGTGCTGTTTATTGAACTAGGTGGCTCAACTAACATGAAACTCTGCGAGCAAACTGTGTAAGGATTTCTCCTGGTAATAGATTATTTTCTCCCATTCCCCCCCCCCCCAAATGACAAGCTTCTAAGCAAGCAGAGGGGGAAATCAGGATGAACGTTTGACAAGCCTATCAGATTCTTGAGGATGGGTCTGTTTTGAAACTGCTCACACTTATCTTTCCATCTTTCCTATGGATGATAGGAAAAGCCTTAAAACCTTTTATTTTAAAAAAAGCTTTTTAAATGGGGCAGAGGTTGGGGCAGTTTTATTGTTCTGTTTTTATATTGTTTTTAACTAATGTTTTTAGTCTGTTTTTATTGTTCTTATTGTATTTTAATATAATTGCATTTTAATTATGTTTTAATATTTATTTGTGATCATTTTAATGGTGTTTTATTCTGATCGTTGTTAGCCGCCTTGGGCTCCCTCTTGCAGGTGAGGAAAGGTGGGACATAAATTAAATTAAATTAAATAAATAAATAATGATGATGGAGAAGTGTCTTCAGACCCTTTAAAAGTGGACTGACTTGTGTGTTCAGGCTACTGTGATATTTAGTAAATTGGTGGGTTGATGAGAACCCACCGAAAAAGTTATGCCTTTTTGTTATTAATAGAGCTAAGAACCATTGAGAAGAGGCATTGACATACTGGAAGGAATGCCTCTTCCAAGAAGGAATGCCTCTATGGAAGTGATGCATGCTATGAAATGTACACATCATCAACAAGTAGCATTATCTACTTTTCTTCAGAATGTTTCGGGGTTTTGTTTTTTTTTTAAACTTACTGACAAACATATGTAAACATTATTTGTTAAGTGCCCAATCCAACTTTCTGGCATGAACCAGCTGTGCCAACGGGGCACATCCTGCTTCTGGGTTGGAGCAGTCAGAGTCCTCCTCAAGATAAAGGAACCCTTATGTTCCCTTATGTTGGGGATGCATTATAGCTGTATGTATGAATGTATGTATGTATGTATGTATGTATGTATGTATTCATTCATTCATTCATTCATTCATTCATTCATTCATTTTTTACAGAATTAAAACATTTTAATTATATAGTTAATTGATTGTTTAATTGGATTTTAATAAACAATTTTAAGTGACTTTGGACCAAATTGATAAAAGGAAGGGGTTGAAGGAAGAAAGAAAAATAAAGCATAGCAGATGCATTTGAAAATATATAGAATAAAAAAAATTGAGGTGAGAGAGAGAAAGAGAGAGAGCATTCAATCACTCAATCAATAATGGAGGTGGTTTCTAGAGACATTTTATATAGATGTATTATATAAATTATAATTAGAGAAGAATATGTTAATTTGGTTGTTAGAAAATAAATTTGGTTGTTAGTGAATAGTTGGATAGGTTAGAAAATTTAAGTGATTGAATTTATGGCTTTGCTGTTGTTGTAATATATGAATATAATTTTTGTTTTTATTTTATAAATTTGAATAAAAATATTATATAAAAATAAATTTAAAAAGATTTATATCCCACCTTTCCTCTGTAAACAACAGATGCCCACGGCAGCTGGTATTAGTGCTGGAAGGTTGGATGGGATTGGGCCTTATGTTGCAAACTTTGATGTACTTGCCTAGGACCAGGTCCTACTGACCTGGACTCACTCCACTGTGCCCTATGTAGTTTGGTGTATATATATTGGGGTGGAGGGATGCCTGTAAAATTTTCCTACTCTGGCCCCCCAGCTGCACCCTGACACCACACATAGAAAACTGTCGGCCACTTATTTCCTGGAGACACTTTTACAACTGAATATGTAAATTCTTTTACTTCCTCTTTTAAGACGGAAGTAAACAATCTAATTGCATCTGAAGCTGTAAAATTAAAAAAAAATAAGATTCACATTAGCTGAAATATAAAAAGGTGTTAAAAACACTGCAGCACCCAAACAGACTTGGAGGATTAAGTACACCCATGAGATGAGTGTCACAGAAATGGTGGTTGATCACTGAATTTCAGTGATCTTTAGGGAACAACTGCTCAGGGGTTGATGCCTAGGCATGGGCTAGTTTTTGATGCCAAGATGACAGTGATTGACAGTTCAAACCTAACCCCTATATAGGCTGGCATAAATCCCAGCATAAGTCTTGAGCTGGCCTGGGGACACACAAAAGAGCCAGAAGGCACTTCTGCCTTCCTCTTGCTGGGGTTAGGCCAGTGCACAGGTATGAGTCAGTCTCCCCCCACCGCCAAGGGAAGTGAGTTATGCCAGCCTAAATTAGTTAGGATTGTGCCCTGAGAGAGAGGGGGTTGATGAGATGGTTGAGGCCCAGTGCACCCCAGGAAAGTTGCAGCCCCAAAAAGTGGGTCAAAGAGGGAGGGAGCATGTGAGATTCCACAGACTGTCCTCAGCCAGAACTTTTCCCATAGATAAGGTGTGCTGGAGTTTAAGCAATGCAGCTGATGAGAAGGGAAAGGGAACAGATGGTACGCGGAGTGGAGAGGATCTTTGAAGAGGAAGCTGAAAGGAGACATCAGAGCCAATCTGATTAAATACTACCTTGCATGCAGGCCTCCGTCAGTCTTGAAAGACTATGGTATCATGCTCAGCACTGCATACGCTGCACGCGAAGCACGAAAGCCTGGGTTAAATTGTTATATGGAGGATAGGCTGTTACCCAAGCAGCAAATCCCCCTCTCCATGCCACTGAATTAGTCCAGTGGAAAGGCAGAGCCAATATGATTGGATCCAGCTGCGTCGCAGAGTTAGGCTAAGGACAGGAGCTCACCATGTCTTGTGGGGCCGACCCGGGTCTCGAACCCTGGCCTGCTGGTTCGGCACAGGCACAGTGACTTAACCACTTGCGCCACTTTGCATGATGCTATCGAAATTTTAGTATTCAGGTGTGGGAGAGATTGAATGGCATAGAATTGGAGCAAGGAAAGTGTGATCTTCCCCCACCCACTCTCCAGCTTCCTGATCTCATTAAGATGCATCTCATCAAAGAGATGGATTAGGAATCTTGTTTGGCTGGTGCAATAGCTGGTGTCTGTTTTCAAGGAGTTTCACCACTTCCTTGAGCACCAGAGGACAAGTAAATCCCTGGAAAATGGGATAGAATTGGGTTCCAAGGCAGGCTTTGAGTGCTTGACTACCTTTGAGCCTCATTTGCAACTGAGGAACATGATGATGATAGTGACCTTATGTCCTCTTTTTCCAGAACATGTCCTCTTTTTTAGACTTGTGTCCAAAAAAAAATCTTCATTCCCTACAATCCAGAGTAACCACAGGAGCACTTAAGAGGCATTTACATCGATGTAGTTACTGCACCACCTAGTGAAAACCTATGGGAAATTCATATTGCAATCCAGAGTAAATTGTTCTTACGTCAGAGCAAGGACTTCCCGTAGTTCCTCTGGACTGTGCCCATTGTCTGCCTTTACCTTGTGAACAGGCAGTATGTAGCTTTATTGGAATTAATAAATTATGGGTACAATCCAGAGTAACTACGGGAGCACATAAGAGACATTACATGCACCCATAGTTACTGCACCACCTAGTGAAAACCTATGGGAAATTCACATTGCAATCCAGAGTAACTTGTTTTTACTCCAGAGCAAGGACTCCCCATAGTTACTCTGGATTTCACCCTATATGTAATAAAACTAGATTTATTTAGATTTAATAATAAGTTGAGATTTAATAATAAGTTGAGATTTAATAATAAGTTTAGGTTGAGATTTAATAATAAGTATTATAGTATTTAAATTAACCACAGAAAGCAATACAGGCACTCCCCACTTTCTGATGGTTCATTTTCTGATGGTTCCACTCTTTCAACACCTTTCAATTATACCCAGGACTCATTCATTCCAACACATGCTTCACTGTTTCCACCTCTCTCTGCTGGTCAAAAGGCTAAAACTGTCTTCCATGGTGTTGATTTGCATGTGTCATGGTGATCAAACTGTTTTTAGCATTTCCTTAGTACTTTCTTCTGTAAACAACCATCTTTCACATACATAAGATATTCATTTCCCATACATGCAGCAATCCTAATGACACTTTCTTGGAAGTAAGATCCATTGAGTACATGGGTCTTTGTGCATAGTTAGGATTGTGCTCTTTGTTCATTTTATTGTTATTTGTTATATACGTACTTTGCTATGTATTAATAAATGTTATTTAGGCGTTTGCATGTGATATTTATGCCTTTTTGGTAGCCTTTGTGCATTTGCAAGCTGAAAAAGACTGGGTTCTACTTTTCAATGGTTTTCACTTTTGTGTTCCTAACTCATCCAATAAGTGGGGGATGGCTGTATATATGGGTAGTTTCTGCTTTTATTTTGGCATACCCTATATTTTGGCATGCCCTACATTTGGAAAGGGGCCTGTCTTCTTTCTTTGGTTATGACATACAGTCACACTGAGAACACTTCCTCTTGGATTCCTTCTGAAGCTTGATGATTTACCAGGAACCATCTCTTTGGCCAAGCCCAACTGAGATCTTTGCCCATTTCAGAGTGCACAGGATGAGCCCCAGAGAAAATGCAATCATTCACCAGTCGTGTCCTGCTTGTGTTTTCCCATGATACACTCCCTTTTGGGTCACCCAGATATAGCAATTCTCGTTGGCTGCACTTTTCCAGCGCCAGTTATATTTATTTTTGTCCTGGCAAATGCCTATATATAGCCAAGCCCAGCGCATCTGTTTCTTGGAGTTGGATATTTTAAAACTTTCTGGTTATGTAGTACTTTGTAACTGAACAACAGATCTCAAGTCTCGCTCATGGGATATGGGCTGCAAAAACAAAACAAAACCTTCAGTTTTCACTGACACAACTGAAATTATGGCAGTCATGACTTTTTGTTTGAATGCTCACTTTGGTAGTCTTGTGAAAAAGGGACAGGGATAGCCATGGGGATGGCAGGACAGAATCATAGAGTTGGAAGGGACCCAGTAGGTCATCTAGTCCAACCCCCTTCCTGCAGCAGGAAATCCTCCTAGAGCAGCGGTTCTCAACCTGGGGGTCGGGACCCCTTAGGGGGTCGAACGAACCTTTCACTGGGGTCGCCTAAAGACCCCTGGTGTAGGGGGCCAGGTGGGAAGACCCACAGAGGCTAGGCGGAAAGGATGGAGCCGGTGGGAGACCTGAAAGGGATCTGAAAGGGTAGCGGCATCAGGAAGGTTGAGAACCACTGTCCTAGAGCATCTCTGTCAGGTGCTTGTTGAGCCTCTGCCTGAAGATCCCCAGTGAGGGAGAGTCTACCACTGCCCTTGGCAATCTGTTCCACTGCCAAACCGCCCTCACTGTCAGGAATTATTTCCGGCTATCCAACCGGGGCCAGCGACTGGGGACAGTGGGTGAGGAACAAAAACCTGACCAGATAGGTGTCTGATCTGATCATGAAAGGCTCAAAGAAACATTAAAGTGGCAAACATTATAAAGCTGTCCCTCATTATCCACCAGAGTTCCATTTTAAAACCTCCTGTGGATTAAAAAAATCAGTGGATCTTTTAAAAAAGTAGGAAAATCAATTTTTAAAGGACCACTTCTGGGTTTCTTGTTCCTCCATTGCTCTTAATGGAATAAGGCAATGCCTCAGAATCTGCAGGGTTTGATAACAAAATATGTGTTAAAGAAAAGCACTTTTTAAAAAATAAAAAGTGCATCCCTTTAAAACAGTTTTTCTTACTATTGTAGAGAAAAGCAGTCAGCAACTAGAAATGCGAAGGGCCTCCTGCCTTTGCCTGGCTTAGCTGAAGAATGGAATGATTGCTTGTATGACTGCCTCTTTACAACAGTAACAAAAGCAGTTTTTAAAACTGTGATTTATATAGACATGTGTGTTAAGTCAAATCCATATATCAAAAATCCATGTATAACAATTCTGATTCTTAAATGTTGTTTGCAGCACCCGACCAATTACCTCCAACCCAACAGTCAGAGATCTCCTCGTCGGGCTTGAAACATTGTGCAATTGTCTATTTTTATTGTGTAAATACATCTTGTTATGCTTTGCCAGGCTCGTTGCGTACCCAGGAGATAGTGCAGAAGTTCTATAGAAACTATTCTGAGCTGATGGATGGTGTCGGTCAGGACTATACAAACACTTTCAATGTTTGGGGTGGACATGCGTATTAAAATCAGGTTTAAAAAATGACAGCGGGAGCTATTATTACCCAGGCACCAGCGTTTCAGTGTGGATAGGAGTTTATTTCTTTTCAAGCATTCATTGCCTCTGGGTTAGCAGTCTGTCTCCTCCACTGCAAGGCTTCCCTTGCAAGGCTCCATCTATTTGATTGTTTCAAGGGGAGAAAACTGAATTGTCCTGAAATGAAAACTTCAGATTTTCATTGCTAGTGCAGAGCCTCTGCAAGGGCTAGAGAGTGTGTGGTGGTGGGACTGAAGATATGAAGTGAATGATGAACTGTTATTATTCTTAACTTTATTATTTAATTTTCTCTGTGAACCACATTGTGAACTTTTTCTTGAAAAGCGGTATATAATTACTGCTGTTGTTGTTGAGTTTAATAGAATCTAAGCATTGGAGAGATTGAAGCTGTACACAAGGTCATCTAGTCCAACCCCCTGCTAGGACACAGTTTTGTTGTTGTTGTTGTTTCTTCTTCTTCTTCTTCTTCTTCTTCTTCTTCTTCTTCTTCTTCTTCTTCTTCTTCTTCTTCTTCTTCTTCTATACCTTATAGGTTTGCCATGAGCAGAAAAAGCTTGAAAATCTCTGTTCCATATGATAGCCTTCAGTTATTTGAAGAAATAGGCTGCAATCCTATCCACCCTTTCCTGGGAGTAAGCACTATTGAATACAGTTGTATTTACTTCTGAGTAATGTTTAGGATTGCACCCATATTTGAAGATATCTCAGTCTATAAGAGATTTTCCCTACAATCCGGAGTAACTACAGGAGCACGTAAGAGACATTACGTGTACTCATAGTTACTGCATAGTTACTACCTAGTGAAAATCTATGGGAAATTCATATTGCATTGCAATGCAGAGCAAACTGTTCTTACACAGGAGCAAGGACTCCCCGTAGTTATTCTGGATTGCACCCAATATCTATCTCTTTTCATTTTCTCTGTAAACTGCTTTGTGAAATTTTTTGTTGAAAAACAGAATATAAGTACTGATTAGACAGACAGACAGACAGACAGTAAGCCCCATTGTATTATTCCCAAGAAAGTATCTTTAGAATTGCAGCCACAGACAGACAGACAGACAGACAGACAATCTGGTTTCACATAGAAAAGCGGAAGGCAATTTGAGCAGTGAGGGTTGATGGATGATGGAGCCAGGAGGACCACTGACTGATCTGGAAGAGGGTTACCTGGGGCCAGGCTCAGCTTTATAGTCCAAACTACTGTTCTGCTAGCTTTGTTAAATACTACATTCAACTGATTAGGGATGGATGGCTGTAAGAAACCGTGAAGATAATAGAAACCAAGGGCTCTACTAGGCTTGGTGGGGGGAGAGACAAACAGCAGATGAGTTCTAGGGAAATGGGGCTTATCTTGGAATTATACACATAATGATAGTCTGGCTTCTAGCTCTTTGTCATCCTTGCTCTAAACATAGTTATTTTTTACTAACAATAAAGTGTCAGGGTTAAGTAAACATGGAAGTGTCTGCCCATTCTTTTCAATTAACCAGATCTTTGGCATGCACTTCAACCAGGGAACCTTCCATGTTTGGAAAGCATAGACCCGTGACCCATTGGGGCACATCAGTAGTGGGGCCAGCTGTTCCACTTTGCCTGCACATGGTTTCCCATGTCTGCCTCCCCAAGCCATAGGACTTGCTATCCATTTGAAGAAACACAACTCTGGATTCTCTGTTTATTTTTTACTGACCTGTATAATCACAAGGCTTAATCTAGCTTTAATCGTTTTCTTGGTTAGATTACCCACCTTTTTAAAATAGCTTTTAACCAAGAACAAAAAAAGTCTCAAACTAATCAGGCAACATGTCAAAGGGTTTATTTTTTAATTAGAAGTTCTTGGGAGGAGGTAGCAGCAGGACTGGTCATTGGAGTTGTGGGTCCCACTTGGAAACCATTTTGGCAGGGCCCCAGGAGCACAGCCAAGGTGGATAGAATATTATAGCTGTACATAAGATTTATTATAGATATTATATCTCTATGATAGAATGGAAAACCATCAAAATGTGCACTTAAAAGTGTATGTGAGTTAATGGACCAAATGCATCTAAGCACAATTTAATATAAAATCGCATACATGTCAGCCTACAAGTAAACAAAGCATAATCTTGTACATGTAGTCGGTCCTCCACTACATCTATACTACCTAAATAACCCCTAGAGATATGTTCCAAGATCTCCCCAAAGATACTGAATTCCTTAATGAAAGCTCTAGAAGGGGGGCTGTTCTGGGAATCCAGAAGTGCCTTTTAATTTCTTCAAGCAGAGGCTCAATGAGCACCTGTCGGGGATGCTCTAGGAGGATGTCCTGCTACAGGCAGGGGGTTGGACTAGATGACCTACTAGGTCCCTTCAAACTTTAGGATTCTGTGATTCTATGAATAACATACCAGAGATCACAAGTGACCACCCTGTGCTGTAGAAATCCCTTGGATGCAACAGAAAGGCATTTCTGATTATAGCTACAATCCAGAGTAACTACGGGACCTTTTACACCAATATAGTTACGGTGCCACCTATGGGAAACCTATGGAAAAAGCATAGAGCAATCCAGAATAAGTGCCTCTTACTTCTTCCCATAGTTACTCTGGATTGTAGGGTATATCCAGGAACTTTTCTGAGGCTTGGCACCCATGAATTCTCAAATCCATGGATATTCACAGATGTTCAAATCCTAGCCCACAAATAAGGAGGGACCACTGTACATATCACTTGCACTGTGATTTTGTTTGTAGGTTAGATGACCAGAGTGTGAAGCTCCCTTAGGCACAGGCCCAAACTGAGAGCAATTGGTCAAATCAATTGAAAATTGATTTTCAACCACTGTGATTTTCAACATGGGGGATTTGAGCCCTCTGCTAGCAGCATGGTATGCCTAGTCAGTAGTCAAAAAAGGGACTTGCCTTTTCAGTGTGTCATGAGATGGGAAAAAATTGAAAATCTCTGGTCTAATTGACCTAAAACCAGCTATGGGTGCATTTAAAAGGTAGCATTTAAAAGAAGCATTCCCAATGTTGGGCCCAGGCTGGTTCACACCGGTTCTATAGAACCGGTTGTTAATTTTGGCCCACCGCTAGCGATCCGGTTGCTAGCGGTGGGCCAAAACGTGGGCAAACCGGTTCGCCCCGAGGGGCCCACCACTGCGCCTGCGTCAATATTGACGCAAGCGCAGTTGCATCCTGTTGAGGACGTGACTCCGCCTCCGCCAAGTTGCATCTTCTTTAGGACGCGACTGCGCGTGTGCCAGAGTTAGGGCTGCCCCTCGCCCCGCCCACTGACCCCACCTGGCCCTCCTACTTCTGGCGAACCGGTTGTTACTTTGGGCCAGGCCCACCCCTGATCATTCCCCACCTTTGGCAAGGGAGAATGCCGCTTCTGAGATGTGCTTGCTTTTTCTGCAGAACTCTTCCCCCCCAATCCAAAGTAACTACAGGAGCACTTAAGAGACTTTACATGCACCCATAGTTACTGCACTACCTAGTGAAAACCTAGGGGCTGTGGGTGGCGCAAGCAGTTAAGATGCTGTGCCTGTTTACCAGCAGGCCAGGGTTCAAGACCCGGGTCAACCCTACAAGACAGGGTGAGCTCCTGTCCTTAGCCCAGCTCTGCGATGCCAGCTGGATCCAATCGTATTGGCTCTGCCTTTCCATTGGACTAATTCAGTGGCGTGGAGAGGGGGATTTGCTGCTTGGGTAACAGCCTATCCTCCATAACAATCCAACCCAGGCTTTCGTGCTTCGAATGCAGCATATGCAGCACCGAGCACGATACCATAGTCTTTCAAGACTGACGGAGGCCTGCTTTTTTTTTTAGTGAAAACCTATGAGAAATTCAAATTGGAATCCAGAGTAAGTTGTTCTTACACCGGAGCAAGGATTCCCCATAGTTACTCTGGATTTTGCCCTTCTTTTTCTTCTTGAACATGTGGACTTCCCAGAAAATCTTTCTGGGGAATTCTGCAACGGGGAATCCTCTAGAGCAGATGATCAGGAAGGATCAAGAAAGGAGCTACATTAGAAACCATCCCTGACTTAGAGGTGCTTTCAGGATGTTCAATGCCTTGCTTCATAACCTGTTTTAGGCAAATTATCTTCCGTTTCCAACAGAGCAGACCTTAAAATGTCTGAGAAAAAAACACAAATGATTACCTTGGTGGAGAGAGAAACTTCCAGAAGAAAAGGACTTATAAGGCAACTGTAGACTTAAACCCTCCTGACTTTGGTGACTCGGCACAGCAGATGATCTATTTTTAAGAATATATTATTTATGAAATGTGCCTTGTTGCTAAAAACTAAGCAGGAGGAAATTATATATATACTTAGACGAAGAATTCTCCTTTCTCTGAAAAAAGAGCTATTTGGACTAACCCCCAAATCCAGAGTAACTACGGGAGCACCTAAGAGACTTTACGTGCACACATGGTTACTGCACCCCCTAGTGAAAACCTATGGGAAATTCATATTGGAATGCAGAATAAGTTGTTCTTACACGGGAGCAAGGACTCCCTGTAGTTACTCTGAATTTTGCCCATAGTTTCTTTCTTTTACTTTTGTAAACTGAGGCCCAAGGGGAAGTGTTTTTGAAGACAACAGGACAAGAATGCTGTACTTATTTGCAATTGTATTGACAAATGCATCTGTATCAACCTTCATGCTAGCTTAGCTTTGAGTATATATATATATAAAAGAAATTAAGAATATATATTCTTAAGAAATGCATGTTAGCCTTCTTGATTCAGTTGTACCTGCTGAAAGCATATGCTTTGCCACAGAGCTGTGGGCCCCTCATCTATCATGTCATATGACACTTTTGTGACGGACCAGCACAGGATTTCTTCTGGGGTTTGCCTAAGGGCAAAATCCAGAGTAACTACAGGGAGTCCTTGCTCTGGTGTAAGAACTTACTCTGGATTCCAGTATGAATTTCCCATAGGTTTTCACTAGGTGGTGCAGTAACTATGGGTGCACATAAAGTCTCTTACGTGCTCCCATAGTTACTCTGGATTTGGAGGCTTGTGGGTTTTAGGATAGCAGGTTCAGTGGGTTATAAACTGAACATGTGGTGCAGCTGCAAAAGAAAGGGAGAGGCAGAGAGAGAGAGAAAAGAAAAGAAAAGAAAAGAAAAGAAAAGAAAAGAAAAGGCACTCCTGGACTGCATTTAAGAGGCATTATAAATTACATGCTTTAACAGGTATGGGAAGTCAGGAGGGAACCCTTACAAGGAACCCTTACAAAGTTACCTTAGGTCAGCTGTTCTTTTTTGCATGAAAAGTATAGGTATTGTCCCTATAGGTATAGGTATTGTCCCTCTGTAGTATAGGTATTGCGCCCCCCACCAACCTACCTGGTCAGGATTTACCTGGTGAGATACAAGAAGTGCTTTGGAGACTTGCAGTGTGCAGTAGAAACAGAACTGGGTGTCTTTTATCATACTGAAACATTATGGCTTGTCTGTCTACTTAGGGACTTCAGGGAATCTCATCTCATGTTTCCTGTTGCTTTGGCACAAGGCGGCTGGTAACATTTCCAAGCCAGCCAGCTCAATTGTAAGGAAATATGTGTGGTTTATTCCCCCCTATAGATCTTGCAGAATATCTACTCCAGGCTGAATTTAAGACAAACATTACCTTGTTTGGAAATCTCCATCCCCTTCCTCCTCTGTGAGTATGTGCCTGAGGGTGACTCATTGTAATCCTTTCCTTAACAGTTAAAACAGCAGGCTCCACCGACTTCAGGTTTCCTAGGGTCTGCCTGGAATTGTGATTCCCCTTGTTTTCATTGATGTATCTGGGCCTCCTTTATATATCTATCTTAGAAGACATTTGGGCTTCACTGACTCATTCATTCAGTGTTTATATATCACTACCAGTGTACATTTATACCTATCAGAGTTTCATATTCAAAAATAGACATGTCCCTGCCTCCAAGAGCTTACAATTTCAAGAATTCAATGGAAAAGCAACAGGGCCAACCTTAAAACCTATAAGCCCCAAATTGGCAACATTTCATATAGGGGACCCAGGTTATCAGCCAAGGTCTGTAGAATTTTAGACAGCCACGTAAATTTCATCGTAGACTTTATGTCTCTGGAGTGGAATATAAAGCAATCAAAAGGTGTACATAAAAAGTGTATGGGAGTAAATGGACCAAATGGATCATGGCACATTTTAAATATAAAATTTAACATGTGTGAAGAGCCCCTTAGGCACAGAGCCCAAGGGCAAAATCCAGAGTAACTACAAAATCCAGAGTCCTTGCTCCAGTTTAAGAACAACTTACTCTGGATTCCAGTATGAATTTCCCATAGGTTTTCACTAGGAGGTGCAGTAATTACGGGTGCACGTAAAGTCTCTTACGTGCTCCCAGCAGGGAGCATCTACCTAAATTCCGTCTTGTATGCAATGGTTAAAGGTACAGGCATTCTGTCCTCCATTCTATATGGTCACCCTATCCTGTAGTTACGCTGGATTTGGGGGTAAGTTGGAGCAATTGGTCTAATTGGCCTAACGCCGGTTCTGGAGGAATGAAGTTTAAATGTGAGAAAATGTAGGTATGAATTTAAGTTATCTGAAGAGACTCTTCGACATGGTTAACCAGACTTCCACCAGGGTGCAAACTCAGTTGTGGTGAAAGCAGCAGGCCTCCATCAGTCTTGAAAGACTATGGTATCATGCTCGGCGCTGCATACGCTGCATGCGAAGCACGAAAGCCTGGGTTGGATTGTTCTGGAGGATAGGCTGTTACCCAAGCAGCAAATCCCCCTCTCCACGCCACTGAATTAGTCCAATGGAAAAGCAGAGCCGATACGATTGGATCCAGCTGGCGTTGCAGAGCTGGGCTAAGGACAGGAGCTCACCCTGTCTTGTGGGGTCAACCCGGGTCTCGAACCCTGGCCTGCTGGTTAACAGGCACAGCGTCTTATCCACTTGTGCCACCCTTGCAAATAGTCAGGTTCACTTGGAGGGCAGAAGAAAAACTATTGCATGGGCAGCACTCGACACACGGAAAGAGGCAGAAGGTATCAGCAAAATATTCATTGTGAGGTGCCTTAATTAATGTCCTGCAAAATTGCAGTTTGACGAGGGATAACTTTTAAAGGTACAATTTGAGCCGCGCAGTAATTAAATGAGCTGCACCAAAAAGGAGGTGGACATGGAAGCGTTCCAGAAGCCAAAAGTCTCTTATTTTCTGCATGTGATTGATGTCCAGCTGGGGGAGAAATTATGAAATCTTTACATTCCAAAAAAGAGAGGGCAGCCTCATCTGAATCCATCTTAATCGTTCCTTTTTATCCCCAAAAAGGAAAAGATGAAGCACCCGCCTGTGACCAAGACAGAGCAGAAATTCAGCACCGAATGAGGTTAAACATGTGTGAAGCATTAGCAAAATGTCAGCCGCTGTTGCTGAAAATAAATTTTTTTTAAAAAAAATTGGGGAGTGCTTCCATACTGGTTCAAGGGGTTGCCAACACCAGACAGGGATGAAATATCTTCCCAATCCCCAGCTTTTCAAATCGCAAGCTGCGGAAAAAGTCTTCCAAAGACCTCGTTAGTTTGTTATCGAAATCCCTAAAGAGTGCCCACGGGGTCCAGGATAATGGAGTAGGTCTGTTATGTTTCCAACACGAACAGGCTAAGCTATAAATCTTGTCAAAGGGGGAACACGGTCTCTGTCTCTCTCTCTCTCTCTCTCTCTCTCTCTCTCTCTCTCTCTCTCTCTCTCTCTCTCTCTCTCTCTCTCTGTTGCCCTCTCCCTTCCAGGCATGCAGGGATTCTTCTGAAACAGCCAGCAATTTCACATTAACCTTCTTGTCAGGAATTGCGTGTGGACTCTTTTAGCTGACAAGTGGCCCCCAAATGATACAACTCAAGTCTCTGGGATTTTTGTTCTACAACTGCATCGCAGTGGCATAGCTAAGGGGGGATTACAATCCTGATCCTATCCTGCCTGGGACCAAGTAACTACAAAATGTCTTCTGCCATGACACCCCATACTTTATCAAGCGTCTCCAAATGCCTTCTGAGGTCTCCAAAAGGCTTAAAATTGTAAACTCCTCTTTTTACCAAAAAGCTGAACTGCCTTTTGGGGGTAAAAAATTTCATATGGACGGAATGTTAAAAATGATTGTGCCTTAATTACCCCATGGATATATTGGAAGAATCAACACCTTATTCCTAGGTGCCATCCTTTGTGCCAAAAAACTCTTCTGCTTGGGTGCAGAGCAGGGACTTATCAGTGGCAGTGCTGGCCCAATGCAACTCCTTAGTATCCCTGACATGCCCCCAAATCCAGAGTAACTACAGGAGCACATGAGAGACTTTACATGCACCCATAGTTACTGCATTACCTAGTGAAAACCTATGGGAAATTCATATTGGAACCCAGAGTAAGTTGTTCTTACACCAGAGCAAGGACTCCCCGTTGTTACTCTGGACTTTGCCCATCATTTTTCTTCAGCCAAATTCACATTTTTTGTTTAACATTATATTTAGTACAAATTTATTATTTTCTCATCTTTAGAAAGAACTGTCTTTATATCATTGATTTTGTTTTATAGTGTGTTTGACTTGTGTTCTGCACAACCTACAGAGCTGATGTTGTGCGTGCTAAGAGTCAGAGCTATGAAGCAGGGCTTCTCTGGTTCAAATCTCATCTTTGAACTGGCAATATAATTTTTCTGGGATAAAAAGGTGTGCTGTTACTCAACGCAGGTCAACCCCATATAACTAATTATTATTTAACTGCTGGGGGGGGGGGCAGGTGAAAAAGGTGCCAGTACTGAGTAACCTCAGGGAAAAAAGCCCTGAATATAACCTTAGGCAAGCCACATCTTTTTGGGCTCAGTCTTCTACAATATAGGCATAATAATGCTTCCTTTCTTTACGATTTGTTGTTTTGACGTGGTCCTTGCAAGCAGGCATCCATCAGTCTTGAAAGACTATGATTTTGTGCTCTGCGCTGCATACGCTACATGCGAAGCACAAAGACCTGGCTAGATTGATATGAAGGATAGGCTGTTAACCCAAGCAGGAAATCCCCCCTTTCCACGCCACTGAAATAGTCCAATGGAAAAGCAGAGCCAATATGATTGGTTTCATCTGCATCGCAGAGCTGGGCTAAGGACAGGAGCTCACCCTGTCTTGTGGGGACCTGGGTCTCGAACCCTGGCCTTCTCGTTAACAGGCAGTGTCTTAACCACTTGCGCCACCCACAGCCCTGGTCCTTGCAAAGGGCTATAGATAAACACTCAGACAGAGATACGTAAATGTTGAGTATTACTGTAGGCATGTACCGTAGGCAATCCAGGGATCAATCCTAACCAATTTAGGCTGGCCTAACTTGCCTGTCTCCCCAATCCCATGATGGGGTGTGGAGGCCGACACATGTCTGTGCGCTGGCCTAACCACCCCACGAGTGGCGTAAAAGAGCCTTACAGCAGGTTTGTGACACCCCAGGCCTTGTGCAGGACGCATGCACAGGGACTTGTGCAGGACTTATGCCAGCCTCATTTGGGATTAGGACTGCTGCTTCAAGCTGTTACCTGTTTGAAGAAATCTTGATTACCAGGGAGCTTGGAAAATTCTTTCCATAGGGGTAGTTGACATATTGTTCTTTTGCAACAAAAATCAAAGCATCTTTGTTAAATTACAGAGTTTAATTCCTCATAAGGTTTTGCGGACTGCAGACCATTTCCTCCTTGGTATGTCTGGTGATTTTACAAGGGAGTGAGTAACCCTCATCACACAGTGGGGTCGACTTCTAAATAAATATATTGTACCGTGCAGAGGGAGCAAAAACCTACAGAGACAACACTGCTAGCAACACCTACTAAAATTTTAACATGGCCTCCCTAGATGGTGTAAATAGGGACAATGGAATATGGAGAACTCGTAAGAGCAAAGAGGCAGTCATCTTCCTGCTAATGTATGCGCGCATCATGCATAATGGATGTGTGTTCCTGAAATGTATGCATGCATTTGTGTTTTGTAGGAAACCAGCTCGCAACGTCAGTGCTCTCTCCTTGATGTGGTAGAGCTTTTATCTACAGGTATTTGGCTTGTAAAGGGGGTATTTAAAAGGATGAAATTCCCCTTATCTGGATGGAATTAATGCAGGCTCAAGAACCTGAGTTGTCCTGAGATGCTAAAAGGAGGCAGAAGCATTAAGTTGCAAAGAGCAGTTTCAGGGAGATCTGGATCGAGAACCAAGTTCCCAATATCAAGTATCCCAGTATCCCAATATCCCAATATCCCAAGTTCCCAATATCAAGTATCCCAATATCTCAATATCACGTATTCCAATATCCCAATATCAAGGATCCCAAGTATCCCAATATCAATATCCCAATATCTCCTGGGCCTCTCACACCTGCAATGGCAGCCTTGTTGCCTCAAGGCTTTGAACAGCCTCCGATGCTGATGACTAGATAGCAGGTAGCTGTTAAAATAGGAGTAGACAAGGCTAGGTTTTCCTGATCAGTTGGCAACCTGTCACTTCCCGACACTTACTGGAGAATTTATTTTGGAATAAGCTTTTGTGGACAAAAGCTATGTTTTTAACCAAGGAGCAAGGCTTCAATCCTGTCCACACTTACCTTGAAGAAAGCCTCACTAATGGGACTTACTTCTAAGTAGACGTGCATAGGATTGGGCTCTAAGCTTTGCCACACAGTGGGGCCAACTGATGAATACATACACCATGCATCAAAAATTGCAATGGCGTCCATCAGTCTTGAAAGAATATGGTATTGTGCTCGACATGGTATGCGAAGCACAAAGGCCTGGGTAGATTAATATGGAGGCTAGGCTGCTACCCAAGCAGCAAATCCCCCTCTCCACACCACTGAAATAGTAGAGCCGATACAATTGGTTCCAGCTGTGTTGCAGAGCTGGGCTAAGGACAGGAGTTCACCCTGTCTTGTGGGGACCCGGGTCTCGAATCCTGGCCTTCTGGTTAACCACACAGTGTCTTAACCACTTGTGCCACCTGCATGCAAATTGGGAAAGCCCTTTTGGCCACTAATTTTTACCAACTCTTTAAGTATCAGAGGAGGACCTGTGAACTGCCCTATATGCAAGGCAACAGCTACAGAGTCAGCCAACAGGGAGCACATGGCGGCTGATTTTCTGCTTCTCCTCCGGTCTCCAGCGAGCAGACTTACTAGCTCGGCAGCTGCCAGTGGGCATTCCACATGCAGAAGTATATTTCCAGGCGTGGCAGATTCAGTCTGCAATGCTGACGAGGGAATCCCCTTGTCTGGAAAATTATTTGGAAGCATAATTCCTTGGGCTCCAAAGAGCCAAGAGCAACAAGGAATGAAACGGGCTGCTACGTAGCCACACGGGCCGCCACGTGTCCCTCCATTCCCCCCACTGATTTTCTTTTTGTACCTACTCAGCAGCCTGCAACCATAGCAACTAGCAGGCAGATGGAGGGGGGGAGAGAGAAACTTTATTAAATCAATATATCAGGCAAGTGTATCTAGTGCATGCTGTCCTTTATTCACCCCAGTCCTACCAATCTCGCTGAAATGGGAGATTTCCAGATGGTTACAAGAGGGTAGTGGTATTTCTTTCCGCCCCATGCTTGTGCAGAAATGTTCAAACCATACGGGACAGTCTCAGATTTGTTGTGGCTTCATTTCAAGAGACAAATTCATACTGCTGTTTTATACGACGGGGCATGAATTGGCAAAGGGACCAAAAAAAAGTTTTAAAAGACCCTCTGGCTTTGTGCCTTGGCAGAGGAGGTAAAATCTTCAGTGAGATTATGCCAGCGTCTATCCTGGGTGGCGCAAGTGGCTAAGACACTGTGCCTGTTAACTGGGTTGGCCCCACAAGACAGGGTGAGCTCCTGTCCTTAGCCCAGCTCTGCAATGCCAGCTGGATCCAATCCTATTGGCTCTGACTTTCCATTGGACTAATTCAGTGATGTGGAGAGGGGGGATTTGCTGCTTGGGTAACAGCCTATCCTCCATAACAATCTAACCCAGGCTTTCGTGCTTCGCATGCAGCGTATGAAGCGCTGAGCACGATACCATAGTCTTTCAAGACTGACGGAGGCCAGCTATCCTGGGTGACTGTCCCAGACCTTACCCAGCAATTAAACTTGACCTGCTTTTCAGTTGCTCTTTCCTTCTGCTGTTTTGAGATAGTGTGAATAGCCATTATGCAAACTGGTTTCTTATTGGTGTCGAAGGCCAGTATGGTATAAAGGAGGAGAGAGGAGATACGTTTCTTAAATTTTGGGGAGAAAAAGATAAAGGACTAGGCATCAGATCTCCATACCCTTCACCTTGCAATGTTGAAGCAGGACTGTCATAGAAAGCTGCCTCCCCAGGTCCAGCTAGCTTTGTGTTGTCAACAATGACTGCTAACAGTCATGCACATCAGTTTTCCATTGTGTGTGTGTGTGTGTGTGTGTGTGTGTGAGAGAGAGAGAGAGAGAGAGAGAGAGAGAGAGAGAGAGAGAGAGAGAGCAATCAATAAATGTGATAAACTGCAGGAAAATTGTCCCATCCCTTGCATATAGTCTAGGTCAGATGCCATCCTCACAAACTGTGGCAAGGAGTTCCACAGACTGATTACATGCTTGGTAAATAAATGTTGTCTGTCCTAATTCCCCCGACACTAAATTTGAGTGGATGTCCCCTGTTCCATGTGAGAGTAGGGTTGCCATAATTCTCTTTCACAAAATCAGGTCAGGATCCTCTGTCCCATTTGCCAGTATGTGAACATAATCCCCCCAAATCAGGATTTATTTGGGGGGATATATGGCAAGCTATGTGAGAGGGAACAGAACCTGCATAATTTTATATAATGTTCCCCCTCACGTGCCATTTTTCTATTTGCTATGGGGCATGCAGACTGTGCATAAGAGAGCTCATTGTATGGGCCCCATTTTGCGTGGAGCGAACCAGTGAGTGAGACATCGTTGGTGACCTATCAATATTTAGTCAGATGAAAAATGTTTCCTTTGGATTGAGAACAAAAATTGAATGGGTGAACAGGGCTATATAGGGAGATGAGGGAACTCATCTGTGCAAGAATCCTTGCAGCAACCAGATGGACATCTTCAGAGTGATTGATTGCTCATGTAGCTTTGGCGCACAAACTCGTCTCTTGGCTGCTTTGAATATGCTGGGTCCCAGTCCAATCCTGCAAAACCTGTCCTTCACCACCAGGGTAGGTGGGTAAATGCTTGACAGTGGGGCTCAGTGACAGCTGCGTCTGAGCTCAACCAACGGATCGGGTCCGTTGTTCCTTTCAAGCTGGGTCCTGTGCGCTCATGCTTTCTGAGGATTTTAAAGTGCCAAGAAAGAGTTACTGGGACCACATCGGAAAAAAAGATTATTTCGGATGGAAACTAAGCTGTGTTTTGGGGGGTGCAGAGGGAATAAGGCCAAATCTGCAGTCTAAGGGCACAATCCAGAGTAACTATGGAAGCACGTAAGAGACATTACATGCACCTGTAGTTACTGCACCACCTAGTGAAAACCTATGGGAAATTCATATTGCAATCCAGAGTAACTTGTTTTTACTCCAGAGCAAGGACTCCCCATAGTTACTCTGGATTTCACCGTAAGGCATTAAAATGGAGGGAGTTCCAATTTCAACAAAACACTGCAAAAACTCCAGCTATTTAAGAGCAATACTCAATCCAATATCTTTTCTACTCCTCCCCCAATTACAGTTTGAATTCTGTTGTGAGAATCCGCAGCCAAAAATCTAGATCATATTTGCTTAGAAAGTAATTGTTCTTTTCTTTGTGCGTGTGCGTGTTTTCTTAACATGTTTTCTGGTAATTACTGGGGAACAACCACAGCCCCACAGTCTGTGGCCTTCAAGAGGTTTGAAATGAGGAATATTTGGAACAGTTCTAATGCAATACACCCAGGGGTGGGCAGATGCCAGTTCGGGCCTACTTGCCCGAACCGAATCTAAAAGAGGGTGGACTGGTTCGCGCCGGCCGCCATCTTCCCCCCCCCCCCCACGTCTCCTCCTGCTGGAGAAGATACACAGGGCGTGCGCCTAAGTTGGCGCTTGCGATGTGTGCCTCCTCCAGCAGGAGGAGACGAGTGTGTCTCCTCCAACTGGAGGACATGTACTGCGCATGCGCCGGCCTCGGCACATGCGCAGTATGTCTCCTCCAGCTGGAGGAGACACACTGTGCATGCACCGGGGGTTGGCGCATGCGCAGTGCACCGGGGTTGGGGTCAAACCCTAGCCCCGCCCCCGACCCGCCCCCAACCCCGACCCGCCCCCCCAACTTCCAGCAAACCGGATCTTGGGGGAGGCTTGGCCCACCACTGAATACACCCCAAAGTCATAGAATCATAGAACCATTGAGTTGGAAGGGACCTAGTGGGTCATCTAGTCCAACCCCCTGCCTGCAGCAGGAACTCCTCCTAGACCATCCCCGACATGTGCTCATAGAGCCTCTGCATGAAGATCCCCAGTGAGTCCTACTCAAGTCCTACCCAATCCTACTCAAGTCCTACTCAAATGCTCTAATTAAAGTGTTTTTAATTAGCTTTATTTTTTATTTTTGCTATAATAAAGGAAGGCGATGTCCCTGAGTGGTACATACACCCTCTGTATGTAGAAAAGTCCAGAGTGGCAAGAGACAAAACTGTCCTTCTAGCAAACCACCACCAGCCAGTGTCAAAAATGCTGACTCAGATGGACCAAGGGGCTGACTCAGCAGAATAAAATATGTCCACACCATTGCTCCCCGTGCTCTGGACCATGGTGTATTTGTGTTGGTTGTAGCACCCAGGAGTACAAGGCTAAATAGACTGGCTCAATAGGAAGCCGCTTCTTACATTCAGATTGCCCCGACTGAATGTTTTCAAGAGCAATTGGATTGCTATCCGTTCCCAATTCTCAAGGGGTGAGGCCTGCAAGTGAAATTATTAAGCCAATTTCTCAAAATAAACAGAGTTTTTAGAACACTCTCGCCCCCAAAGGCCATCTGTTTCCATTATCTTGTCAGAGGAGGCGAGGTGTGGATCTTTTCCAGGTTGCCCCTTTTTTTCCTGGAAGATTGCTCTCTCCTGCCTTTCATGTCCTTTTCCTTTGGCCGTGTCGCCAACACCCCAAGTTGCTCCTGTGTGATGGGAGTCAGAAGCTTTCTCTAGCAATCAATTTCCCATATTGAAATTCTTCAAAGCTCTTTCTCTCTCTGCTTTGATTTCTTTCCCAAGCTTCAGAAGCATCTTTGGGCAGTCCGAACCACCGAGACCAATCTGCTTTAACCAACCGTGGCGAATAAAATACAGAGACTATTTATTTGCCTTGTCCCGGAGGTAATTAGATTCAACTCCATGACACTGGTGGGGGGAAATGTCAATGTGCCTTTTTAACATGGGAAAATCTCACTGGTTGAAATACACAGATCAGGTCAAGGGGTCCACATTAACTTGTTGCCTAACACAACATATAAACATTCTTTGGTCTCCTTGGCAGAGGAATCTGGGTTTGGGGTTTGCTAGTGTATCAGGCTCATCTCTGGAAATGTTCACCTGAAGTGTATCTGCTCTCTGGAAACAACTGGAGAAACCAAATGAAGGTGGAACTCTTCAGGGACAAATTTTATTCTTGCTGTCATTTATTATTTCTAATTGAAATGGTGTCATCCATTGTCATCCAATGGGGGTGGGTTGGACTAGATGACCTACTAGGTCCCTTCCAACTCTATGATTCTATGATGCCTCCTTTGCATGCAGAAAGTTGCAATTCAATCTCCAATATCTGGTGGAGCTGCCAAAGGACCCTTGTCTGAGATTCTGGAAAGTTCCTGCTAAATACTGTATTTACCTGAATCTAACATTCACCTTTTTCAGCCGAATATCGTCTCCAAAAGCAGGGTGTGCATTAGATTTGATGGTTAATTAGATTTTAGTAAATGTGGTATTTTGATTGTAAGTATATGGTGTGCATTAGATTTGATTAGAAATTAGATTAGATTTGATTAGAAATACGGTAGTTCCTACGTAGGACTGGTTTAGATAGGACTGCCACATCTTCTGGTACCCTGGTAAACTTCCTTTCCTTCCCTATTTGGATAAATACCACATTCAAATATCTTTGGAACAAATCTAGCAACTTGCACTTCCTGAGTTCAGTTGCCTCTCCAGTCTTTAGATCAGTGTTGAGTTGTGACCCAACAGTGGGTTGTGAGCAGTTTTTCAATGGATCACAAGACATTTTTGAAACATTGGGAAAAACTTTGCAAACACACTTCCCAGGTATGCAGAAAAAATTAGCTGGAATTTTAACCTGTGGTATAATCATATGCCAAAATTAAACTTTCGCATTTTTTATTTTTTGTAATAATTAGTGTGTTGTAGATATTGTGTGAACCCAGTTTAAACTTTTGCTTGCCCTGGAAGATCCTAATTGCACATTTTCCTCCGGTCCCGCTTTGGGGTATCCCAGAATGACTGTAAAGGTTTGGGGAGCAATCCTTGAGCTCAATTCCCAAGGAGAGTCCAGCAAATTTCTACACACATACTAAACATAAGGTCTCTGGCTGCCTGGGGAGCTCAAGACACAAAATATTAATTAATTATTAATTATTAATTACTATTAAGAAAATATTCTTTTTTAAAAGATATAGAAAACTATCATAGATTGCCATTTTTAAAAGTGGGTCCCAGTGCTAAAAAGTTTGGAAAGATTGCTCTAGATCTCAAAGCTTTAAGTAAGTAGGGATGGGTGAGTGATAGAGTTTGCATTCACCAAGCTCCCCCTCTCATAGCCATAAGAGGCTCCACAGTTGTATCATTTACTTAGGGGAGGAGATCATATAATGGCAAGATTTATAAGGCCCTGCCCCACAAATGAGAATAAATTGGCCTTCCCAGCCTTCCATGGAGTTTTGAGAGCAGAGCAACAGCATGGGAGGGCTGTTAATTATGAGTGCTGGGGAAGTGATTGACGTTAAACAATAAACATCCTCCGAGCCGCCTCGCTGAATAGCTGTAATTATTTCAGAAGATGGTGGCTGGAGGCCATCGGCCCAGACGCTTAATCAAGGAGCCCTCGCTAAGTTAGGAACAGCAGCATATGGCTGGTGTGTTTGGCGGAGTTGGGTGTGGGCAGAATAATGTATTGGTTTTCTTCCTACCTCTCTTTAAGGGCTCCCCCCTTCCATACTGAACTGGTAACTTCCCTTGTTTATGAAGCTTGGATGTGAATTTATCACATTTGAATTTATCAATTCAAATAGAATTCCAATAAATTGGAATTTATCAATTCCAATTCCAATTTATCAATTCCCCACAATTTCAGAACAAGTCTTGAAACCCTCCAAGCTGCACAACCCTTGCCAACCAGGCTTGATAACTCAACCATGGTCCAATCCTAACCCTTGATTAGGTTGGCACCAGGGTTGCCAGACCTCCGGAATTTCCAGGAGGCCTCCGGAAAACAAGCCCCTCCTCAGGGAAAATGTGGCCAGCCTCCGGGAAAATGGCCGCCATTTAAATTTGGCGTGCTGCAGCTGTGCACGCTTGTTTGGCTGTGTCTGGGGCATGCGTTATCTTTGGTCCTGATCATTGGGCGGACCATCATGTAGGAGAAAGAGTGAGTGGGAGAAAGAAGCTCTTCCCCCTCACCACTTCACTGTGGCTCAGATCACTCTCAGGCAGCAAGCTGGCAAAGGCCTCTGGCGCGCTCTCCTCACGGGGCTGCAATCGTAGCTGCCCACTGCCTTCGCCGCAGCCGCCCACCCCATGAGTCTGCTGCCAGTCTATTTCTGCCTCTCTGCTCCATCGCCGGCCTCCCGGCATTGCTTGCCTGCTACTCCTTGATAGTCTGCCTACTGCTGCCTCGCTCCATAATTGCGGCTTCAACCTCCCAGCTGCCCCAAGCGAGGTGGAGGAATTGGAAAATGTGTGAGCCCCATGCTAGTTGTGTTGTGTCTACACAGAAGGAAACTCCATTATACAATGGGACTTCCTCCCAGATAATTGTGCCAGTATAATGGAGTTTTTGTCTCTCTCACAGCCACAGTGAGTAGAGAGTTCCATCATTTTTCAATTTTAAAAGGGGTAATATAGTACTGAAATTAAATACAGGAGAGAAACACAAGTGTTTTTAGCTTATTTTTGCTTGTCTTACATTTTTGGGGTTTTCTACAATTTTTTTAATTGCAGGAATTTATGCAGGAATTTTGGCTTGGGGGCTAGGAATTTTTGCCTTTGGGCAGGAATTCTGGCCTTGCCATTCAGGGATTTTGGCATCTGGTCACCCTGGTTGGCACAAGTCCCGTGCTGTCCTGGGGGTGGTACTAAAGTGCAGTAAGGCACTTCTGTGCCACTCTTGGGGAGGTTAGGCTAGTGCACCAGCACCATAGACATGCACCAGCCTCCCCACCCCACCCTGGGAACAGGGAGATGGATGAGTTGCACTGGCCAAAATTGAGTTAGGATTACATCCTAAGTTTTAACAAGCCTTCCCTGCTTAGATTTGCAGAAGCTGGCTGGGTTGTGGGTGAGTTTATGGGAAGCACCTACCATGATGACAAACACAGCTGGTGGACTGAAATGTGATTAAAGGTGCTGTGCCGGTCAATCTGAAGATTGGCAAGTCAGAGGTTCAAGACCCGGGTCTTACAAGACAGAATGAGTCCTGTCCTTAGCCCAACTCTTGCCAACCTAGCAATTTGAAAGCATGGAAATGCAAGTAGATATATACGTATGTACCACCTCATGCACATTCAGGTCACATGTCCACTTTGGCGTCTTTGGACAACGCTGGCTCTATGGCTCTAGAAACGGGTTGAGCACTGCACCCTAGAGTTGGACATGACTAGTGGGGCAACCTGTGGGTGTTGAACCCATTGCACATTCAGTATTAAATAAAAGAGACACAGGAGGTGCAACTTGGCCATTTAGGGCTCAATTCTAACCAAGAAAAATACCAAGATTTTAAAAATTTTGACAAGTTGTGGTGTCTCTCACACACCTCCATGCACATCACCCAGTGCAGCCTACACCTCCCACTCCACACACTTTTAATGAAGCCATTGCCCAAGTTTGCACGTTTTACAGTACATTTTGAGCAGGACTTTTGAGTAGGACTCAAGCCTACTCAGTTATAAAAAAGTGCAGTAAGAATCAGCTCTGGATGCAAGTTCCAGAGTGTCCATGAAGAACACAGATCCTGCTCCCATCAAGGCTGGGTGAAAGACCCTCAGCAGCAGCCCATCTCTGTTCCACCTGTTCCATCTCTGTTCCACCTGTAGATACTACAGTTCTAGGTTCTTCAGGGAATATTTGCATCCTGATGAGTCTCCTATTTCTTATGCCACTCCTGTCACATCTAACCACCATCCTGCCAGGAATGCTTTTGCATATCCTTGCTCTTATCTAATGCCAACCCCTGGCCATATGGTGGCTATCCAGACCTCGGCTCTTCTCCCTTCTCCCCTTTTCACCTCCCTTGGCGATTCTTTCCCAACCATCCTTGCGGACTTTTGTTCAGGCAACTACTCAGCTGTCTCTCAGCTGTTTCCTTTAGTGAGCTGCCACTGGAGAGGCATGAGACACCGGAGCTGTTCCAAACATAGAGGGTTTTTGCTCCCTCCTTTTCTTTCTTCTTATTGATGGAATAAAGCTCCCCGTGGGGCACACAAGGAACAGCTGCTAGTCTGGGATATCCGAATTTCTGGCATAGCAGAGAGAGAGAGAGAGAGAGAGAGAGAGAGAGAGAGTAGTCAGGATGGGAGATTTCATTGTTAATTCTTGTGAAATGTTCTTTTTTCCTGACAAGTGTGCCCAGGCATCTCCAGTTTGATGAGTAATCATAGAATCATAGAATCCTAGAGTTGGAAGGGACCTAGTAGGTCATCTAGTCCAACCCCCTGCCTGCAGCAGGAAATCCCCCTAGAGCATCTCCAACAGGTGCTCGTCGAGCCTCCGCTTGAAGATCCCCAGTGAAGGAGAGTCCACCACCTTCCTTGGCAATCTGTTCCATTGCCGAACCACCCTCACCATTAGGAATTTTTTCCAGGTATCCAACCGGAGTGATGGTGATGTGTGATGATGCGGTGATGGTGAAGATGATGATGAGTGATGATGATGAGGCTGGCCAGATATCTTAGAACAGTGATTTCCAATGTGGCACACTGGTGTGCTGTGGAAAGTCTGCAGGTTGTGCCATGGGACTTTGGGTGTACATTTATTATAGGGCAATGGGAGGATTTGAGCACTCTACCAGGAGCATGGTGTGCCTTGTCAATGGTGAAAAAACTGATGGTGTTCCTTGACATTTTTAGCGCCAAATGAGTGTGTCATGAGATGAAAAATTAAAAATTGCTGCCTTTTGTGGCAGACTCTCTCTCTCTCTCTCTCTCTCTCTCTCTCTCTCTCTCTCTCTCTCTCTCTCTCTCTGTCTGTCTGTCTGTCTCACACACACACATACACACACACACAGACAAACACACACACACATTGAGCAATTCACATTCTGAGCATCATGTGCAAAGACAAGGAAGGGCAAGGCTTTTCCAAGGCCTATTTAATAAAGTGGAATTATATCTCCCTCTCCATCCTTTTAAAAGGGGCAGAGGATGCAATGCCAGCAATCAGGTCAAAAGAACCACAGTTCTCGCTGCTGAGATAGGCGGGTATAACTCTAAGGACCTTGGCGCACTCACTCTTCTGAAAGGGAAGCATAAATGTGGCAGATCCCTGAAGAGGGCAAGTCAAAGGAATTTTTTGGTGTAGTAGTTATCTAGAATCAGTGAAGGCTGAAGGAATCAAAAGAGGAGGAAAATATGTCCAAAATGAGCTCTCGCTCCATCCCGACAATGATGAACATGAATCCTGCATAGGGAAGATAAAGCAAGAATTACCAGCATGTGAGGGAGGGGGAATCTGCACAGGAGGAGCATGTCCTTCCAGATTCCATTATTATACAGCAGCACAGGCATAAATTCAATAGGTGTGGACATGGTCAGAAAGGAGGTTCTGAAATTCCTGTTGACTACAGTCCTGCTATTCACATGCATGCCATTCTTAGGTACCTCTTATCTAGTCAGGATCTGGATGAGATCCCAAGCTCCACACTGTCCTGTTTAAATGTAGGATGAGCCCCTCTAGCCCAGGCACTGCCTGGAATGTTTGGTTATTTTTGTCGACCAAGTGTGAGACCAGGTTCCCCCTCTTCCCTGCCCCCTTATTTTTAGACCTGTCAATAGTGTTGCGGATTGACTTGCAGGATCACATTCTCCCTATACATTTACAGGAAACCCTCCTGGGAGCCACCATGTAAATTGAGAATCCACACGCCTGTCAGATTCCATTCTCGGAATTGGCAGCCACCCCATGCCCCCGTCTGTGGGAGGGATACCTTCCTTCTTGCACATTTCCATCAACTCCAAGTTATGGCCAGGGTGATATGTTCCACTAGTTTAAACCAAAAAAAAATCAAACCACAAAAAAATGTGTACATGCTGGAAAAGTGTTCCCTTTCAACACTGTAACTGGTATTTTGAGGTAGGGTGCCACTGAACCCAGTGCATGCATCCAGTAGGGTGCATGCATCTCTTAGTGTTCCTCATCTGTAAAATGGGAATATGAATCAGTTGCTTCAAGCAACTTCAAGATCACCTTCAAGATCTTCATGCAGAGGATCGATGAGCACCTGGCGGGGATGCTCTAGGAGGATTTCCTGCTACAGGCAGGAGGTTGGACTAGATGACCTACTAGGTCCCTTCCAACTCTGTGACTCTATGCTTTATACAGCTGTGCTGGCCAGAGTTTGGGATGAGAATCCTTGATCCAAATGAGCGAAATGTCAATATGGGTTGAGATACACTCATCACTCACGGTCCTGACTCACAGCAAGCGGTAATTTGTTCCACCTTCTGAACCACGGTTTTGCATTCAGCTGTGTTTGGTGGACCTTGGGCCATTCGAATGACCCGAGGAGATCCTGCATATCTGAAATGTCCCCAAATCTGTCTTGCAGAAGCCTGCAATGTTTGATAACAGAGGCAGGGAGGGGGTAAATGAGGACACCACAGGTAACAAACCTGGGCCATGCCACTTTTATATCTCTGCCAACACCGGGCTGCACCAGAAGGCTGTTTTCATTTGGAGACAATATCGTTATTTCAGAGCATTTCTGAGCAAGCAAAGCTTTTTCAAACTTTTATCTCACTCCTGTGTGGCGCAAAGTAGGTCACTACTCTGCTCCTTTTTTCCACATGAATCACCTGAGGATTAGCAAAAGAAGAAAAAAAATTATATATAATACATGACAGGGCCAGCGATGGCATTTTGACATTCTAGCCAGGACTATTGACATGGTGTCTGCTCAAATCTTTGTGGGGGTCTTCAAGCTTTGCACAGAGAGTGTTTCCTGCAAAGAAAATCACAGACATGCGCATCAATGTGGAGAGGAGAAGCAGACAATACCAGTAGCATATAACCTACCTGTGACTCACAATGAATTCCCATCTAGTGATGGGGAACAGGGTAGCAGTCACTCCAAGTCAGGGAAGCAAGGAGATCATCCAGTCCAGTAGGTCTAGTACAGAGGTCAGCAAAGTGCGGCTCTTTGGCTCCTTGAGTGTGGTTCATCCATTGGAGGAGACCAGCTCAGGCTGCCCTCCCAGCCACACTTTCCTGGGAGTATTTTTATCAATTTTAGAATTGTAATTATTTTGTGTTTTCTTAAAGGAAAACAGGGAGACTGTTTAAGAAAAATGGGAAAAGGAAAACAGGGAGCAGGGAGACTGGAGAGGCTTCTCAGCCTGGCACAGGCAGGGCTGTGGAACTCCCTGCCATTGGAGGAGGAGACCAGCTCAGGCTGCCCTCCCCGCCACACTTTCTTGGGACTTACTTGTAAAGCAGATCTGCCCAAGAGGGAGCCAGGCAACCAGGAAGGTCTAATCCTTTGCTTAAAGCAGTGGTTCTCAATCTTCCTAATGCCGTGACCCCTTTATAAGTTCCTCATGTTGTGGGGACCCCCAACCATAAAATTATTTTCGTTGCTACTGCTGCAGTGCTATTCACACTTTCCTGGGAGTAAACCTCACTTAACTCAATGGGAATGACTTCTGAGTACACATGCATAGAATTGGGCTCTAAGTTCTGCAATCCTAGCACTTTCCTGGGAGTAAGCCCCACTCACTATTATGGGACTGACTTCTGAGGAGACCTTCGTAGGATTGGGAGGAGGAAGCTGCTGTCTGTGGTGTGTCTGGTGCCTCCCCACCCCAAGGCTCCACATCGGTCTCACACCAGCTCAGAGGCTCCTTCTGAGTCGCTTCTCAGTGGCTTCTTCCAGCCGCAGCGGCTCCAGCGTTTCTGCCAGGTCTTCCCACCTGGCCCCCTGCACCAGGGGTCTTTAGGCGACCCCCAGGAAAGCTCCAGGTGACCCCCAAAGTGGTCCCAATCCCCACTTTGAGAAACACTGGCTTAAAGGGACCCTGCTCTTTGGGGGAACGGGGGACTGGAGAGGCTTCTTAGCCTGGCACTGGAGGACACAGGCAAGGCTGTGGAACTCACTGCCACTGGAGGAGGAGAGCAGCTCAGACTGCCCTTCCAGCCGCACTTTCCTGGGAGTATTTTTGTTATCAATTTAAGAATTGTAATTATTTTGTGTTGGTGGCTTTATTATTATAAAATGAAACATTTTAGGTGCCCTATTTGACATGGCCAGCTTAGGAGTACCCTAATTAAGTTAATAACAATGTACCTACCTATTTAGTTTAAGTTTAAAAAATTCAGCTCTCAAATGAAATTTCATTTGTTGTACTGCTGATATTTGGCTCTGTTGATGAATGAGTTTGCTGACCACTGGTCTAGTAGATCATGCAGTCCAGGCCAGCCTGAGGCCAGCTGATTTTTGAAGTGTTGGACCAACTACTGGCTACCTTTAGCTAGACATGAGCCAGCTCTTATTTTTTCTTACTCTCTGGATTGGAAAAAGAAAGGGTGATAGTAGAATAGAAGAGTGAGTCCTGCCCTTACCTATTGCTCTACTCCCTTTTACACTTCTCCTTCCCCTCTATCCAACCTTTTCCAGGACATGGAGTTGGAGAGACAGCATTAGAAGTGAGTAGGTGGATGAATGTGGACATGCCAGATGCAAGGGAGGGGGCACCTGGATTCAAGTGTCATATGTGCTCTCTGAAGCATCTGGCCGGTTGCTGTATGATACAGGAAACTGCCCTAGATGGGCTTTTGGCCTGATCCATTGGAAGTTCTTCTTACATTCTTATACCCCTCATATTCACAATATTCATATTCACATATTCATATTTCAACCAGCGTACTGTGGATAGTCCTCAGGTGTGCCTTTCAATGATCAAAAAAATGAATGGTGTGCCTAGACTATTTTAGCATTTTGTCAAGGTGCCTTGAGATTAAAAGGTTGCAAACTGCTGCCCTAAGGCAACAATCCTGTCTTATGAATGGAACAGCCATGCATTCGGTCCGTAGTCTATAAAAGCCAGTAATCGCTCAAAAAACAGATTAAACCAACATTTTATTCCATATTGAAATCATTCAGCAGCCAAAAAAAGCAAAACATCATCACAAAACAAACACCCACAAACCTTTCTTAAAATTCCAAACACCTGGGGGGATTTAAAGATTTTATACTATCAGCTTCTTGAAACGTTCCTATAGAATTAACCTGGCAGGACTCCCCTAGGAAAGACCAACCACCACCTTTATTCCTGTTTTGAATATGGCCAATTTAAAAGTTTAGCACACAAAAAATTCAGTCAAGAAGCAAAAGGGGGGGGGGAGCTCACATTTTTAAAAATACACCCAAACCTGGGCTCACAGCACTATCGGTGAAAATGGCTGCTTTTCTGTTATTTTGACTGAACATCCAGCATTATCCTTCCCTTTTGCAAACAGTCGTATTTGCAAATACTACCCATCTGAGTCAACAGACTTGGAACACCACGTACCCTGTACCTTCTCTGAAAAGGTTGAATCTGTTGATTGCACCAAAATGCTTTGGGAGAACAGCTCAAATTATCTTAGTTTCGCTGGGTTGCTTTTGTTTTCTGAGAACGTTCCTCTGTTGCATTGTCAGAACTGGCAATTGGATACCCCCCCCAAAAAAAAAATCTGTCCTCATTAGTGAATTTTGAAATTTAGAGCACAATCCAGAGTAACTAGAGGAGTCCTTGCTCCAGTGTAAGAACAATTTGCTCTGGATTGCAAAATGAATTTCCCATAGGTTTTCACTAGGTGGTGTAGTAACTACGGGTGCGCATAATGTCTCTTATGTGCTCCTGTAGTTACTCTGGATTGTAGAGTTTGTTGCATTTTTATTTATTAAAAAACTACATAGAAAAACTCTACCACTGTAGCAAATCACCATAATGGTTTTCTTGGTTCTCAAAGTAAATATACAACCTCCTGGTTTTCAAAATAGGTTAACACTGAATGCCAGATTGAAGGAAATGGCAACAGGTTACACATATCTTTGGGTGTTATGTGGGCCACTGTGAGATACAGGTGGGCTAGATCAAGGTGACCAGATGCCCAAACCTCAAAAGGAGAACAAGGTCTTGGATTCCTCTCAGCCTGGCCTTTCCAGCAACAATGGCATGTTTGCCTACTCACAAGTAAAGCTGTGATATTGGGCACTTTTACATTCCCATAGAGCTCAATACATATTTTTTTAGTTTTTTTGGGAATACCCTTTGATAAGGAGATATTCCAAAACCGATTTTTGCATTGGATTCTGCTCTTCAATATGAATCCAATGACATATGACATGAAGGGGGTACTGCACACCATTGCAATGTTCCAAAATGAAGCTAAAATGGAGGACAATGAAGCTCTTTTGGAGGACACCCTGACAGGAGGCTAAAAAAGAGGACAAATCCAGAAATGTCCAGTCATTAGATCACTCTGGGCTGGATGGGACTTTGGCCTGATCCAGTGGATCTCTTCTGATGCTCAGATTCTTATCCTACTGCCTTAGATCTACATCCCTGCCAAGCTTTTATTATATGTCAGTTACTGCCTTGCACCGAGCTTTGCAAGTTGCTGTGGAATTCCACCTGTATATGTTTTGGGCTACATACCTTATTCAATCCCTACTTGGACCACCGACTGACTCATCCAGATCCTGGAACGCAATCAAATGAAGTGTGACCCCAACACATCCTCCCCCAAAGATCAGACTTTCTAGCTCTGGAAACATATCTCTGCATCTGCCACAGACTTGACCAAACCCTCCCCTGGAACAACGGGAAAAAATTGTTTGTTCCCTTGAGATGTTTGCCAGATTTCCGAGGCGCTTATGAGAACACAGAGCTTTATTTTGGATGAAAACAAAGGCTTATCCAAAATCAGGCAGTTTAGGTGAAATACACCCTCGAGCCTTTACCACCCACCCAGCATTTGGCGAAAAGCACCTGCTGTCCCTATTTGGTGTTTGAAGGTTTTTTTTTAAGGCAACTCAGCTGAAACAAAACTGTTCCCCAAATTTTGAGGACTCCCACCAATCTCTGAGCAGAGATGGAAGAGACAGCCTCTTTGTTCAGAAGGAAGGACTTTTATCCCAGCACATCAGAAATCTTTCACCAGGGAAAGAACAAAAAAACACTGCCAACCTGAAGATGCTTTCCATGATGCCTTTGGGGGGAAAGGCCACTGGATTCTCTCTGCTATGTGCAAAAGCACAAAGCCAACTCAGTTTTTAAAAAGAGATTTTCGTCCCACCCCCTGCTTCAGAATGAGGTGGTATAACTCTGAGGGCTGGAAGAGGGCATTTCTGCCTTGGAAACAGGCTCTGGATTCAGAGTAACTGCTCTGCCCTAGGCAATGCTAAACATGCCCTCAACTTGCCTCTCCTGAGCTGCTTAGGCTGCCCCAGTTAGGGCAGAGCAGTTCCACCTCTCTTAGGGCACCCTATCTTGCCTTGCTCTGCCCTAAGCCTCTTCCAGAGTAACTGGGCTGGAGCATCTTGCAGTTGCTCCAACCTAGTGTTAGATAGGGCAAACTAAGGGCTCTTATGTGGACAGATTAGTTGCTCTGGATTGTCCTGCCAGAGCAAAATCCAGAGTCCTTGCTCTGGTGTAAAAACAACTGACTCTGGATTCCAATATGAATTTCCCATAGGTTTTCACTAGGTGGTGCAGTAACTATGGGTGCACGTAAAGTCTCTTACATGCTCCCATACGTAGTCAGGATTTGGAGGTTAGGTACTCTGAAGTTCTTCCCTCTGATCCGGGGGTTTCCAAAACCTGGCCCAGGGAGCAGATGTGGTCCACGGTGAGCCTCTAACTGGCCCACAGCCAGCCTCTGGTCCTCTAAGAGTCTATGATCCAGTTGACCAAACTGTGATGGTGGGGTGGAGGAATGGGGTCCATTTAAGTGTTTGATTTATTCTGTCCTGTGCACTGATGCGTGCAGATGTCCTGGAAATTTGAGCTCATTTATTCATTAATCTAAGTTCCATCACTAATCTGTTTATTCAAACCTTATTGAAAGGTGGCATCTCCCTTGATCTCATAGTGTCCCTCCAAAAGGTGGCAACACCATCAGCAGTTTCCCTCAAAGACCTTAAGGCACATAAGACAATCTACACTCAAGGGATGGTCTTGAATGTATCTCCTTGAACCTTGGCTGTTTATTAAAGATCAATAAGCATGTATTGTTTATGTAATATCTTATAATTGGACTGCAAATTGCCACCCTCTTCTCATAAAAGATTTGCCATTTAGCACTTCCTGGGAAATCCCAAAGTGATCCCTCCCCATTTTTTTGAATTTTTATTGGCATTTACACAAGGATACATTTAATAGGCCCAATTTGATATTTCCTTGAGCCAAACACTGCTACTTGTTCAAAGAGATTGATGCCAGCATGCTCTGGCTCTGCTAGCTGCCCATTTCTTCCACCACCCCCTCAATTCCCTATTTTCCTTTTAAAAGCTGTATTCATCTCTAATCCATCATAATACTATCTCTGCAGCTTTTAACGTGATTAAATAAAGCACAATGCATGACGACACCGGGATGCGCTGTTTCCCAAAGTGTATTAGATTGCACATTAAAGCAACGGAGATACCGTCCGGGACATGCGAGCAATGCTTTGTCTTGGTCCCTTTGAGAGCAGAATCCACTTCAGTTCTGATCCATCTTTTTTACAGTACCCTGTGACCTGTTTGTCCTTGGTGTGGAAAATTCATTCATTTTTTATCATACTAGTTCTTCCTCCTTGTGCTTGCCCTACGACAATGAATGAAAATATTTCTACTCCTAAAGCCAGTTTATGCCATCTTACTTGGCGTCAATCAGTCTTGATAGACTATGGTATCGTGCTCAACGCTGCACGCGAAGCACGAAGGCCTGGGTAGATTAATATGGAGGATAGGCCTGGGTAGATTAATATGGAGGATAGACTGAAATCGTCCAATGGAACAGCAGGGTTGATACGATTGGTTTCAGCTGCATCACAGAGCTGGGCTAAGGACAGGAGCTCACCCTGTCTTGTGGGGACCCAGGTCTTGAACTGGCCTGCTGATTAACAGCAGTCTTTATCACTTGCACCATCCACAACTAAAGCACCTCTTCACATAGTGCTCTGTATGCATGAAGCCCAGAAACTTGCTTTTCCTTCATTTTTTAAAAAAGCAAAAATAATAATTCTTTCATAACCATCTGGAACTTTTGCCACCATCAAAACTGACCCATGGAAAGAGGCAAAGCACTCTCCAGCCACCTTCTTCATATACTGAAGGATGAATACATGTGTTTGCTTTCTGCAAAGATTTCTGAAGAAAAGGGTTGAATTCTCCATCTTATCCACCCTGATTTCTTATTATTGCAAAGGCTCCCCCACATGGTGAAAGTGAAAGATTTCCTCTGCCAGCAGACATGTAGTTGTAGGAATTCAGAGCCTCAGGAAGGGGATTTGTAAGGTCCCTTGTAAAGTTCCAAGAGGTTTCCAATTTCCTGGGACAGTTACTTAATTTTTGTTATTAACCCACGGTATGTAGAAGTCATCAGTGGCTTGCAAGAAATGGTGCTGTTATGGTCATAGGGTGAAATCCAGAGTAACTGCAGGGAGTCCTTGCTCCGGTGTAAGAACAATATGGATTGCAATATGAATTTCCCATAGGTTTTCACTAGGTGGTGCAGTAACTGCGTGTGCACATAACATCTCTCACGTGCTCCCGTAGTTACTCTGGATTGTAGGGAATGTCTCTTATGTGCTCCTGTAGTTATTCTGGATTGTGCCCATAATCCGTTCTTAAGTGGGCTGCTGTCCCTTCTGCCAGCAAAATGGACATTTTGCAGTTGAAATTGTTATTGCCAAAGAATCAAGTTTCCAATTTCTCCAGCAATTCCAGAGGGTCTTTGAAAGGAAAGCTCAAGTTTAGCAATGCAACAGAGCTATACGTTTGTTTCAGAACAAATTAAAAACAAAAAAGTGAACGCAATGGGCCTGTTCAGTGTCAAGTATTTCTTTTTATCTTTCAAGAAACATATGCCAACAAATCAAGATTCATTTTTGTGACTTGTTCACTTTGACTTAAAAAATAAACTACACACACAAACACATTTTTTCCCATCCAGGGTGACCATATGACCGGAAATTTCCAGATTTCTCCTCTTTTTTAGCCTCCTGTCCTGGTGTCCTCCAAAAAGGCTTCATTGTCCTCAATTTTGGCTTCATTTTGGAACATTGCAGTGGTGTGCAGGACCCCATCATGTCATATGTTGTTGGATTCGTATTGAAGAGCAGCATCCAGTGCAAAAATCAGTTTTGAAATATCTCCTTCCTATCAAAAGTTATGTCCAAAAAAATGCATTCAGCTCTATGGGAAAGTGAAAGTGCCCAATATGGCAGCTTTACTCGTGAGTAGGCAAACGTGCCATTGTCTACCGGAAAGGCCAGGCTGAAAGGAATCTAAGACCTTGTCCTCCTTTTGAGGTTTGGGCATCTGGTCACCCTCTCTGTGACAAAAATCATGTTGGAGTCAATTACAGTGGCCACCTCTTTTTTTCCTTATTTTCTTTTTTTTTTACCCAGAAAGTTTTGGTCTTATTAACATTTTTTAACCCAGAATGTTTGGTCTTATTTGGTCTTACTCCTGGTCTTATTCCTTATTTGGTCTTTTTTCTTATTTTGAGAAAAATGGCATCCAGCAGAAAAAAAGGCATTCACCATTTTCCCAAGAACATTATTAGAGCAGTGTTTGTCAACCACAGTGGTATGAGTACCACCAGTGGTACTTGAGATTACTGAGTTACTTGTGGGACTTCTGCTCACCTGCTGGCCAGCAGTGCAACCAGGAACACAATGCAACTAACAGTGAAAGGAGAATTGGTTTGTCAGGTAAAGCTCCAAAGCATGTTTTTCCCACACTGAAAAAACCTTCTTGTCCACCTTGAGCTTCTTGATGGGGTTGGTAGCATTGCAATTCAGAAGTAACTGTCAATTATGTCATCACGAGTTACTTCTGGTGGTAGGTGGACCAAATGAAGTGTTGCGGTGGAGGATAAACCTTGAGAAACTCTGGTCTCCAAAACAATCCAAGATCAATGCATTCTAGGTGAATGCAACCTTCCATGTTGAGATGCACCTGCCAAAATGTCTTCTTCTATACAACAGTTAATGATACAGGCATTCTCCGTTGCATCTGGTACACATATACCCTCACAATACTCCTGCAAGGCTATTGAGGAGAAAGCCTAGCCTGGATTCTCCAAGCCCTTGGGAGGCATAAGATAAGCCAATAATTGTGCTGGTAATCTGAGCTTTTGTGCATGAAATATACTATTGGCATGGAGGCCATCCACACTTCAGAGACAGATTTCTACAGGGAATCCCCTCCAATATGTTATTCTGCATGCTAAGGATGATCCATGATCTCAGCTGAATGGCTTTTCCTTTTATTAAAACAAACCCCTCACTCCCTTCTCAGTCTCAAGCCCCTCTCCGGAGCTCCCCTTCAACAAGACTCTGATTTTAGCATATGAAAAGGAAGGAGCTTGAACCTTTTTCAATGAATCAATTAATTTCCAAGCCTCTTGACTCCCTCTCTCTATCTTACTGTTTTGGAGGAACAAAAGATGGGTTTAAAGAGCAACACTCAGCCTAATTAAACGGCACTGGCAAAGATTAGACCGTGGTGTTGGACCACGGCCACATGTTGGAGATATATTAAATCCGACCATCGAATGTGCCCTGGTTATAAGTAGTCTTTCCTAAGTAGTGCTCGGGAACACTGTTTTTAATCGTGTACCCCCGCCCGACCCTCTTTAGCCACGCCACTGTCGAGGAACTCTAATGTTGAAAGATTGGCCACATCTACTCTATACCTATGGGCAAAATCCAGAGCAATTATGGGGCTTCCTTGCTCCGGTGTAAGAACAACTTACTCTGGATTCCAATATGAATTTTCCATAGGTTTTCACTAGGTGGTACAGTAACTATGGATGCACATAAAGTCTCTTACATGCTCCTGTAGTTACTCTAGATTTGGGGGTATATCTAGCTGGCTTTTAAAGCCATCTAATGTGGTTGTTAGGGCTGCAGTGGGTCAATGGTTAAAGACACTGTGCTTATCAACCTGAAGGTCGATGGTTCAAGACCCAACTACCACATGACGGAGTGAGCTCCCATTACTTGCCCTGCTCCTGCCAACCTAGAAGTAAAAAAGCATGCAAATATAAGTAGATAGATACCACTTCAGTGGGAAGGTAATAGTGTTCCATGTGCCTTTGGCATTTAGTCATGCTGGCCACATGACCATGGAGGCATCTTTGGACAATTTTGGCTCTTCAGCCTTGTAACGGGGCTGAGCACCATCCTTAGACTTGGTCATGACTAGCAGGGCAAACTGCAGGGGACACCTTTAATGTGGCTGTTACACAAAGCTAGGTTGTGGCACTGCTGTTCCCTGTGAAAGGCTACAGGTCCCATTGGGTAGGTTAAGGGAACATCTACATGGGAAAAAGTTCAGCATTACGCACCTCCTCAGCTTGGTAGAAATTGCCCCTCTTCGCAAACCATTCCTGGCTCCAGCTTGGCTCAGCAACACTTCTTTAAATCTCTTTCACACCTCCTCCTTGCTTTCTCTCCACTTCTCCCTCTCGTTCCCTTGACGAACATTCCACAGATGTGACACTTTTTTAATATTCCATGAATGGAGAGATTACTCAAACGAGACAATTTGTGGGGAACCAGAGATGCTCTTCAAATATGTAATTGCTGCATTAATGTTTTAACCACCCGCCCATTCCTCCTCTCAACACCCTTCTTGCAGAACCACATTTCATTCATTCCACCCCTAATAGCGTCTTGCTGGCACCATGTTCCGTACGACACAATCAGTGTTACTATTGATTAGTCATACGCCCCTTGTAGTGACAAATGTTTGGGGATTCCCAATATGTGTAAAGATCTCTTGATTCTATTTTGCTTTGTCATTTCTGGCTCTTGTCAACCCCTCTAATTTTTTTTATAGCTTCCTGTGGACAGGCAGAAATTCATCTGGTGTAGATTTCCATGCATGGATTCAGTTACATGAGACTGCATCTTGAGTTGATGAGCTTCTGCCAGAAGAAAAGGATACTGCATTTCTTTTGCACTATGTTATCTTTCTGCACTATGTTATCTGTTTGCAAATGAGAGGCAGGCCTAGAGGTCTCCTCTAGGTAAGGGAACATTCATTCCCTGGCTCAAGGATAAGCCTCCATTGCTTCCATGGGAATACCTGGATCTACCCCAATATTTGGACTTGGGAACATGTATCAAGGCTGGAAAGGAGGACTGGATATTGCTGTAGCTTGTACCCAGTGACATTGTCCACTTCTCAGCCTCAATCTCTCCTCTTCTTCCTCTCCCCATTTTAATAAAATAGCAGGGGAAAATTATTCTATCAAATAAAAATAAATAAATAGTAGCAACAATGGCTGCACTGGAGAACAAAAAATCTAACCCCCCCACCCCTCAAAAAAAAATAGAATTACAGAACTACTGAATGTAGTAGTTCTACATTCCACCCCATAGCCTGCATTTTCCTTTTGGAAACAGATCCTGGTTGCCAAGACCAGATTCCGGGAATATTATTTATAGCTTGCAAATATGTTCTGAAACAATCTGGGATGTGGGTCTCTGCGGCTTCGTGCCTTGCGTAAGGAACAGATGCCCAAACAAGCCGGGTGGCAGAAGAGCAGAACTCTGAAACTTCTGCCCAATCATCTCCCTTTCAGCTTGTCCAAGCAAGAGGAGGCAGTGATCGTGGGCTGGCTGATGCTCTCAGTCCAGCAAGCAAAAGGGGGAGCATTTTCTCTCTGAGGTAGGACCAGAGCTGTGGCTGTACTCTTGGGTTGTGGGTCATGATGGCTGTCGCTGGGGTACAACTGCCGGGACCCAATTTGGCCAAATTGGTCCAACTGGCCTGAAGCTGGCCATGTCTCCTATTATATCCTGTGACACTTTGGTCTGTGCCCTCCTGGCACCCTCAGCTATCTAAATATCAAACAAACAAACAAACAAATGAAAAAAACAAACAAATGATGGCTGGCTCAGATCTCTGAACAAGTTTCATGCTAGCCTGGGGGTGTTGCTAACATGCCATAAGGCACTTCTGTGCTATTTTCAGGGGTGCAGGGGAAGGGTAGGCCAGTGCACAGAAATGTGCCAGCCTCCACAGACCACCATGTGATTTGGGAGATGGCTGAGGCTTATATCCTAAAGTGAAATTAAGCCCCTTGCTCCAGAGCAGTTAAGATGACTTTCCATAAGATAACACTAGAGGGTGATGTAACTGGCATGGACCCATAACTGCTCTGGATTTAGCCCTGAGTCTCCCCAATTTTTAAATTGGTTAGGATTGTGCCATGAACACAATGAATGCGATGGTTAGGATTGTGCCATGAATGAATGAATGAATGAATGAATGTTATGATCTATGTTAGCCGCCTTGAGCTCCCGCTTGCAGGTGAGGAAAGGTGGGATATAAATTAAATAAACAAACAAACAAACAAATAATGAATCTCTGGCTATTCACCTCCCCTGGCACAAATTATGCCTGGAACCACCTGCAAGGTGCCTTTCTGTCTTATATCCTTCAAATCCCTTCACCTTTTCCTTGAAGTTTCTCCCCTTGTTGCAGGGCAGGAATGTAATTAATATCATGGCCCATTATGTAGCTATCGAATGACAAATGGTAGGTCTCCTCCTTGCCAAGTTCTGCTTTGTAAAAATCCATGTGTTGAAATCAATTTTGTGCAACTCATTCTAAGTCCTCATATCCAAATTTGTACCATCTAATTATTCACAGCTATCCTTTTCTGGACAATGGATATTGCCACAGAGTGCGACCTGTGCTGTTTCCCATCAAGGGGGCTTTGTTTCAGCACCAAGGACAGCTGCTTGGGCACAGGGCCACAGGGCCATCCACAGCAGTGCCAGGGTTGTTGGCAGGTTGTTGTCCATGTTTATATGAAGAAGCTGCCCCCCCCCCCCCTAGAAGTGGTGGATGAAGGGCACACCCCTGGTTCTCCTCCACAGATGGTGTGAGTCGGACGCTGCAGGCCAACATCTAATTGCACATTATTTTTCCCAATTTTTTTTTAAAAAGAAAAAAGACAAATTGCTCGTGTGGACATCAGCATGGAGCATTCGGTTCGTACATTGCAGTGATTGTACCATGGATAGTCCTTAGGTATGCCGCGAGAATTGGGAAATGGACATTTATTAATAGGGATTTGAACAGCATGGAGTGTCTTGTTAACGGTAAAAACAACTGATGGTGTGCCATGAGATGAAAAAGGTTGAAAATCACTGATATATTGTAATGATGGACAGAAGGGGGCACTGTTTTCCCCACACTAAAGAAGGGGGCACTGCTTTCCCCCCACTAAAAAAGCAAGGTAGTCCTTTTAATGGATCTCCATTAACTGAAAGAGGTAGTGTGGTTCAATGGTTAGTGTGTTATGGGGCAATCCTAACCAATTCTAAAGACACTTTCCTGGGAGTAAGACTCATTCAACACAAGGGGGCTTACTTTTGAGTAGACATGTTTAGGATTGTGCTGTTAGGCATGCACAACTCACCCATCTCCCACATTCCCACGGTGCATGCCTGTGCACAGGCCTAACTTCCCCAGGTGTGGTGCAGAAGTGCCTTACCCTACAATCCAGAGTAACTACGGGAGCACGTAAGAGACATTATGTGCACTCATAGTTACTGCACTACCTAGTGAAAACTTATGGGAAATTCATATTGCAATCCAGAGTAAATTGTTCTCACACTGGAGCAAGGACTCCCCGTAACTACTCTGGATTGTGCCCTACATGGCTTGTAACAGGACTTGTGGCAACCTAACCAAGGGTTAGAATTGCGCTGTCATTCTAGAAACCGGGAGATACAAGGCAATCAAAGATACTGATGGCCAGTCTCTCTGCTGAATCTGCCTTGAAGATAAACTGGGGTGAAGAAAATTTGACTGCTCCAGGATAAAAATCAGGATTTAAATACATCTTACAACCCAAGATCAGAGTCCTTCTCACCTTCAACTTTGTTTTGACAATTGTAATTGACAGAGTGACATCAGTATGGTTTTAGGGCATGTTATGAGTCACCTTGAACATCTTCCATTTGGAGGGGTACAAATAGTTGACTTAAATGAATGATCAAATCTTGGGTTGATTTGAGAAGCGTACAGGAAAAGAGAGTGTCAGGATTTGGTGGAAGGGCAGTTGATAGGAGAAGCAGGCTGGGGAAAAATTCATGTTACCGGGAAATAAAAGGGATCCGAAGCATATGAATTTGCCATTGGGGAAATGGCTGGTTGGAAAATATCTCTTTCTGGAGGGAGAGAGAGAGAACAGCAATGTCAGCTGTAAGGGGGGGCATAATGGATATAGTTGACTTCAACTCTATCCCATGATTGCATTATCGACTGAGAGACAAAGCAGGGGAACAGCATCATCACTGTTCATAACTGTAGCAGAAAGAAACCAATTGCACATGACAATATCGGTGCTTTGTGTGTGCCGTGGCAAACGGACTCCTTCCCCAGCTTATCAGGGCAATGGGAAAAGAGAGCCAACATGCATCCAGTTGCTCCATCCCACTCTACACATGCATGTTTATCACTGAGAGAATGTAATGTCAGCCAGGATGGTGTAGTAGTGGTTAGGGAGCTGGACTGTGACCTGGAAGATCAGGGTTCAAATCCCTCCTTGGCCATGAAGCTTCATGGGTGAACTTGGGCCAGGAGGAACTAATGCTTTGTAAGATATGTTGACATGGAAAAGTAAGAGTAAAGGATGGACGTGGGAAAGGACCAGGGAAAGTTAAAGTAAAAATCAGTGGTTGGAGAGCTGGACTAAGATCTGGAAGATCCAGGTTCAAATCTCTCCTTGGCCATGAAGCTTCCTGGGTGACTGTGGGCCAGTCACTCTACATCACAACTACCTCACAGGGTTGTTGTGAGGACAGCAAGAAGGGAGGAACTAAGGTATAAGCCATCTTGAGCATTTGCATTGGCACAGGATCAGCAGGGTATAAATTCCTTGAATGAATGAATGAATGAATGAATGAATGAATGAATGAATGAATGATGTCACACCCAGCAGCAGGTTGCGTGTGGGAACAGCTGTTGGCCTCATATTTCATGGGTAACTACCCTAAACAGACCTCCAATCAAAGTCACTGTGAGCTCTAACCCAGCTCTCAAACTCAGGTTTTAGTAGCATCTACAAGTGTCAAGCGTGTGTTTTTATGGCAATGTTACAGCTTCAGCTACGGCGAATTTATTGGTAATGCTGTTTATTGCCGCATGATTTACTTCCCAGCTCTTATGGAATGTGAAGGCATTGCTTTTAATAACCATTTAGTGCTGATATTACAGCAAACATTTCTTTTCTTTCAAGGGCTCCTCCATTCTGGGTTTTGCTGGAATCAGCAGGGTCCCTGGCTGGAAGAGGGGAGGCGGAAGGCTCGGGGTCATCTGCATTTGCACCAGTGCTGAAATTCAATCTTCAGATAACACTGAATGAAATAGTCTTGCTATCTCTTTGGAGTGCATTAAAAGTGCTTTCTTTTAGGGGCTGTTGTGGCCCAAGTGGTTAAGACACTGTGCCTATTAACCAGCAAACCAGGGTTCGAAACCTTGGTCCTACAAGATGGGGTGAGCTCCCATCCTTAGCCCAGCTCCTGCCAACCTAACAGTTTGAAACTATGCAAATGCAAGTACATAAATAGGTACCACTTCGGTGGGAAAGTAAGAGCATTCTGAGCGCATGCAAGCCACATGTTGGACAAGGGCTGACTCTGTGGCTCTAACAGGGATGGGCACTGCACCCTACAGTTGGTCACGACTATCAGTAAAACCTTGGGAGACACCTTACCTTAAATGACACCAGTTGGTGTTGGAAATTACTAAGTTTTTTCCAAATTTTATTCAGAGAACTCTTGCAAAAAACAATTGCAATATTTTGGACAAATTCTCAAAAATATTTTATTCATTAAAACACAATTTATACAGTGCTTTTCTCAAAGATTCATAGACCCAAAACAAGTTGTATAGTCAGTCTGGTCATAAACCTCATTTTTTTCAATTAACTTTTGCAGTTTGAAAGATTCTCTATTTCTCTGGATATTTTTTTTCTAGAACCGATAGACATCCAGGCTGCACAGCACTTGAGCTTTCCAAGCTCCCACAGCCAGTTGAAAGTTGTTATGTTAGGATGTTATCCATTCATTGCCAGTTGACTCCTCCAAACTCCTCCATATACCTTTGTCTCAAGATTTCTGACCTCCTCTCCAAGGCAAGCCTTGATCTCTTACTGCTTAGCTTCTTCAAGATGGGAGTTCCGCCTCTGGAACACACTTCATGTCCATTGAGTATCCATTGGCACAGGGGTTCATGTGGAACCCCTGATATCACAGGAACTCCTGCCATTTCCAAAGCCTTTGGAAGAATTGGAGGAATAGAATTGGAAACAATATTTTCCTGTGCATCTCTCGGTACCTGAAGTGGTACATCAGATGCCTTCCTCTTTTACCTGGTTGTTCTATAATCCATCTATCTTCAGTTTTTCTCCTTACCCTAAATTTCTGCAACCCCATTGGGATTACAACCCCAAGATTTTTTTAAAAAATCAATCCAATAGGATTGCAATAGGGCATACAAAAGTGGCACCACAAGTCCCAAGTGGGTTCTCCTCTCTGCAGAGATCTCTTGCTCTGTACCAGGTTTAAGAACTCAAGGTGGGTTATCCTATGTGCATCATACATCCCTCAAAATGTATAATGAATCATGCACCTGTTCCATAGATATGGTTGGTGGGTATTTCTGGTGCCTGCTGACACCTTGCAATGAAACAAACTGAATTCATTTGTTTGCCTTGCCTGAGAATTATTGCAGCTCCTTAACATTAACCTTTTGTATACAGCGCTTTAACTTAGAGTAACTGAAGAGTCAAAGGCTCTTTCACTGAGTCAATACTTGGCTAGTTAATCATTGAGGTTGCAATTGACTTCCGTGCTGTTTTTCTTATTCTGATTTGAATTCCCATTATTCCTCAACACAGAAAGATAACGGCCAGCGCAGGAGCAAACACACACCAGTGCTGAGCTCTCAGAGAGAGGATGCTTGTTTCCATAGAATCATCTGTTTGCTTCCCTGGTGGTTCAGAGCCGCAGATGGATACTATAGTTACTGGATAATCGGGCTCCGTCAACCAATGACGGAAAAGAGTTGACCTAACTTACCTGCTGTGTGTCCATGTGGAATATACTTCTTTTGTACAGTTGATATTTGGAGAGATTTTTTTTTAACCCTCAGTATACTCGTTTTCAGTATTTTGTTTTTATGGTGCAGTGTTTGGTGAAATGTTCCCCTTGGCCGATTTGTGTGTTAAAATGCCTTCAGCCCCAGAGGAAGCTTTTGAAAAGTTAATCAGGGCAGGTCTCTATATCCACAAACACCTCACAAGGTGTGAGGTGCTAAGCCCCCCCCCCCCCCATATGGCCAGTTCTTGCAGCAACCCCCCAGGAGACTCTTGGCTGTTCCATCTCCTTCTTATTGCAACCTGGTTTTTTTTCCCTTTGCAAATCTTTCTGCCTAGTGACGCAATTGGCGGAGGCTGCGTGGGTGTCCTCAAACACCCAGAGCAAGCATAGCAGTCTGTGGCCTTCATGCGTGGTGGGGAAAGCAAGCAGCTCTTTCTCTCACAGTAGACCTGGGTTGACATTAAACACACTCAGCAGTTGGGAAGGAAAGCGAGCCTTTTATCCCCGTGACAAGGAATGGGGGAAAGGTTAGGTGCTTAGCCATATGCGCCGAACCGCCTTTTACCATTGCTTTGTATGGGGTGTCAGAAAGTGCAGGAGAAGGCTGTGCTGTGAGACATGGGTTGAGTTGGGTTGAGATGTGACGCCTGTCCCAAACACAGCAACAGTGGGATCCAGTCTGCATGTGCCAAATCAGCCAACTGTGGGTGCAATCCTAATCAAATTAGGCCAGCACAACTTGCCCATGTTCCTGTTCCTGTGATTGTGTGGGGAGGCTGGTGTATGTTTGTGCCCTGCCTAACGCCCTAGGAGTGGTGAAGTGCTTTCTAGCACATTGCAACACCTCCAGACCAGCACAGAACTTGTGCCAGCCTAACCAATGTTTAGGATTGCCCTGAGAGTCACCCGCCATTAAGAGAGATAGTTTCTGCACACTTTGTGTGGGAACAAGTGTTATCTACAAAGTCAGAGGGGACCCTGCCATTCCCTCAACAGGAGTCATGATTTGTATTTCTGTGTACAGAATAGTCCCGCGGTGTCAAACAAATTTCATGCAGAGGGCCACAGTTTGCATTAAAGGTGTTTCCTGATGGCTGGAGTCCAATCTTATGCATATCTACTCGAAAGTAAGTCCCGTTATAGTCATTGGGACTTACTGTCAGGAAAGTGTGAAGGAGAAGTTCTCGGGGTCCACTTGAAATGGTGAGGTGGGCCGCTTTCAGCCCATGGGCATTGTGTTTGACACCTGTGGAATAGACCCTGCAGAAAGGGCACCCAAAGGAAACCACTGATGCATGACCACCACTTATGGGCAGGTATGTATGCAATTTGCCAACACTGATGCGAACGGCAGGTTTTGCTTCAGACTTTGACCCTCTGCTGTTTTGCCAGATGCATTACGTCTGTCCCTTTCTCCATCAACAGAACTTTCCCAGTAACTGAGTGGCTGAGGCTAGTATACAGGACATATTCATGCTGTGGGGATGAGCAACTAGTGACAATAACAACGTATTTTATCACCAGTCCTTTGAAGTGAAACCAAACTGGTTGGAAATTGCTGGCCTAAGGAACACCATTGTCATCCTATCCTGCTTCTTGGCAGGGTGACCATATGACCAGAAAAACCCGGATTTGTCTGGATTTTTAGCCTGCTGTCTGGGTGTCCTACATTTTGTCTTCATTGTCCTACATTTTGGCTTCATTTTTAACTTTGCGATAGTGCGCAGTACCCCATCATGTCATACGTCGTTGGATTCATATTGAAGAGCAGATGCAAAAATCAGTTTTGAGATATCTCCTTCCTATCAAAGGTTATGGCAAAAAAAACCCAAAAACCCAAAATATTAAAACAAAAAAATACATTTTTTGGCAATTTTTTTAAGCGGGTAGGAATTTTGGCTTGGGAGGGTAGGAATTTTGCCCTGGGGGTTCAGGAATTTTGGGTTTGATATATGGTCACCCTGTTCTTGGGGGATCTGGACTAGGAGAGCAATGCTTGGATTTAGATTCAGCCCTCCTACTTTTCACAACATGCCCAATTATGTGCCATTTTGGCCTTTCACCCAGGTTATTGGTTTAGTTGGTTGGTTTCACCAGTGTTCATTGGTTTAGTCTGTGGCTCATTCTTTGGGAAGAGGAATACCAGTGGAAAGACCATCTTAACAACGTCTCAATGACTTTTGCCAAGTTGCTCTGCTCAGGGGATTAGGCTGGGGGGGGGGGTAGGAAAGTCATACATTTCAGCTGTTTACCTCTTTTGCGGAATTTGTTTCTCTTTTGGCGAAAGGCTCCTGCATCTCTTAAGAAAGGTCCCACTGATTGCTGCATTGAATTAGCATTTCCTCCCGTGTGAGGCTTGACAGGCGTGTAGAAAAGCACTTCATAAACATTAACATCTATGAAAAGAACAAATTGCACAATTTCCATTTTTTCCCCCTCGTGGTGCCTGTTGAAGCAGAGCCCGTGGCCTCATTTTGTTACATTGCTCTGCCATTTCTGTTGCATCCCGTTTTGGGGGGTAGAAGAGGAGGAAGGCAAAGGAAACTTATTTAGCCACCTGGAGGTGCTCTTTTGCACCAGGTAGTCCCCATGGAGCAGATAAGCTGGCCTGGTCCTGGAGATCAGCTGTGTTTCTGAAGCCCTCGTTCACTCATTTTGGGGTCTGCATCAGTTGGGGCTCTCTTGCCTCAAGGGCCCACGAAGGCTAGCCACTGCCACCTGTGACCACTTTGCTTCCAGCTTCCGAAGCTGTGATTTTGGAGTTCTGTGCTGCTATGAACACTCCCATCAATTCATGTAACCCAGAGATTTTCAACCAGTGTGCTGTGGCACACTGGTGTGCCATGAGTGGTCCACAGGTGTGCCATGGGGGGGGGGGTTCGAAAATTTATTTATTTATTAGATAATCCCCCAAATCCAGAGTAACTATGGGAGCACGAAAGAGACTTTATGAGCACCCGTAGTTACTGTGCCACCTAGTGAAAACCTATGGGAAATTCATATTGTAATTCAGAGTAAGTTGTTCTTAAACTGGAGCAAGGACTCCCTGTAGTTACTCTGGATTTTGCCCAATATCATTATTAATAGGGCCATGTGGGTGGCGCAAGTGGTTAAGACGCATGCCTGTTAAGCAGCAGGCCAGGGTTCGAGACCCGGGTCAGCCCCACAAGACAGGGTGAGCTCCTGTCCTTAGTCCAGCTCTGCGATGCCAGCTGGATCCAATCATATTGTCTCTGCCTTTTCATTGGACTAATTCAGTAGCATGGAGAGGGGGGATTTGCTGCTTGGGTAAACAGCCTATCCTCCATAACAATCCAACCCAGGCGTTCGTGCTTCGCATGCAGCGTATGCAGCACCGAGCACGATACCATAGTCTTTCAAGACTGACGGAGGCCTGCTTTTTTTATTAAGGGATGTGAACATTCCACCAGCAGCATGGAGTGCCTTGTCATTTGACAAAGGTCTGATGGTCTGCCTTGACAATTTTAGTGCCTTGTCAGTGTGCCATAAGATGAAAAATATTCAAAATTACTGATGTAACCCCTTTAAAAGCCAGTGTGCATCAGTATACTAGTTAAGAATCCCATGTCTTAATTTAGGGAACGGGCCCAGTTCAGCAGAATACAGCTTGAAGAAGAGCTCTCTCAGATCCAAAAGCCTATCTAATCCAGCTTCTGGTGTCTCACAGTGGCCCACTGGGGCTACATGGGAACATTTAAGACCACAAGAGACCTACATCCTATTGCCACTCCCTTGCACCTTGTATTCTAAGGTAACCTATTTCTAAAAGCAGCCTACAGGCGCAATCCAGAGTAACTATGGGGAGTCCTTGCTCCGACATAAGAACAATTTACTCTGGATTGCAATATGAATTCCCCATAGGTTTTCACTAGGTGGTGCCATAACTACTTCAACATAAACGTCTCTTACATGCTCCCGTAGTTACTCTGGATTGTAAATCATCATGGCTTCTCACCATGATGAACTGTTCCTCTAGAAATCTGTCCAATCTCCTTTTAAAGCTGTCTAGGCCAAATGCCATCATCACATCCCGCAGCAAGGAGTTCCACAGATCAAGGAGTTCTTCCCCTTGTGGGGGAAGAAGGGCAGGATTCAAATTGCTTAAATAAAAATAAATAAAATATTTAAAAAATTACATTCCTTTACATTAATTACATTCACAGATTAATTACATTGGTTTTTGTTGGTTTTTTGTTTGTTGTTTGTTTGTTTTTTGGTCTGATCATTTTTGTGATGAGATGAACCTCAGGTTTGATGCAGGAGGGATGCTCTTGTGTCCGACAACAGGGTCTGCTGAGTCAGGACAGGTGGCTTGCTTTGGCTTAGAAGCAAAGGGTGATTCCAGAAACGGTTGGATATTACTGTTAAGCATACCTCCAACTATCCATCTTTCACCCTCTGCCAATCAAGTCCACTGGATAACCTTGAGATCTAGTGTTCACAGGGCAGGAGAAAATTTAATTTTTGTAAACTTGTGCCCTCTTTATTGGAAACACAGACACTCCCCCCACTCTTTTAACCTGTCCTTGTCAGTAAAGCTGAAAGGGCTTGGCCTCTCTGGGGTGCCTCTTCCTGCAGCTGGTTCTTTCTCCCAATCTTTGTACAGCCATCGGTGAACATCGGTTGGATATCCGGAAAAAATTCCTGACGGTTCAGGCGGTTCGGCAGTGGAACAGATTGCCAAGGGAGGTCGTGGACTCTCCCTCACTGGGGATCTTCAAGCAGAGGCTGGACGAGCACCTGTCGGGGATGCTCTAGGGGGGATTTCCTGCTGCAGGCAGGGGGTTGGACTAGATGACCTACTAGGTCCCTTCCAACTCTATGATTCTATGATTCTACACACTGTGGCCTTTCAACTTCACTACAGTCTTCACCTCCTTGTTGCGATCGTTGCAAACTTTATGATCTGTGAAATTGATCCAGGTATCGGTCAGTTGTTTATCAAGGCAGAGGAAAGAAAGCACATATTCGCTTTGCTGTACTGTGGCCAGAAGCCCACAGCCTCTAGGAGTATCGAACGCTCCTTTGCGCACCTTGGCCGTTCCTTTGTCTTGATTTACCAAGGTGTCAGAGTGGTGGCAGAGGGAGAGAGGGCAAGCATGCAGTGCAGTGCTCTGAAGGATGTAATGTGCAATGCGTGCATTTCTTTGACTGGCTTTAAAGTGTCCAGGGAATAGGCAGGATGATCCAGCATGGACACAGCATCAGAGCACTTGAGAAGTTGGGATGCAGCCTGGGATAATTCTCAGTCTCTGGAAGCCCCATCTTTTCATAGAATCATAGAGTTGGAAGGGACCTAGTAGGTCATCTAGTCCAACCCCCTGCCTGCAGCAGGAATTCCCCCTAGAGCATCTCCAACAGGTGCTCATCGAGCCTCTGCTTGAAGATCCCCAGTGAGGGAGAGTCCACCACCTCCCTTGGCAATCTTTTCCAGAGCACAGGGGGCTGCAGCATGCTTTGCTTCAACATCCCAGAGTGTCTGCAGTCCCTCTTAGGCTCCTCACATGTTCTCTTGGACCAACAGAAAGTTGCTTACGATCCATTTGTTTTCTATTGAAGTGGGTGGATTAAGAGGTGACCCCCTCAGCATGATTACATAAGTGTCTCTGCCCCTTTGCAATCGGATGAATTTATTTGCCTGATAGAGAGCGCAAGCTCCGTACCATACCTGGATAATCCATCATTTTAATTGCTTTCAGAAAGCACAGCTGACAAGCCCTCAAGGCTGCCGGCTTACTGTCCGCACAGCTGGAATGTAGTGTGTTTTTGGGGGGGGGGGAGACACTTTTGCAAAATATAAATTTTGTAGCTTCTGTTTGTGTGTCACATAGGGGAATATTACGAGCCGCTGGGTAGTATTAAACACAGCTGAAATGAATTGGCTCCCTGAAATTGACGTCTGCAGACTAGTCTCTAGGTGTTGCTGGTATGTGGTGAATCTTCCATGAATGTGTCAAGTCTGCATCCAACAGACTGTGATATTTCATTTCATTATTTGGCAGGATTAGAAAGTTGCGTGCAGTGGCGTTTGTTACGGTCAGTAACCAGCAATGGTGCTTAGCAGGTGACACTATCTGATACCGTGGGATGATTCGACATTTGAGGCCAAATGCAATGGCAAGGAGTTTACGGCTGCAATCTTAACCCCTGGTTAGACTGGCAGAAGTCCCGTGCGACCCAGCTAGTGGATTCCAACCCAGTAATTGAGAAACACTGTGCTCTGTGTTACGATGAGCAATTTAAAAAGCAAGTTATGTGTATCATATAGCATAATGAGTTGTACACAAGTTAAAATATAGATTTCCTTTAAATGTACAAGGAAAGTTTAAAAGTTTGTGCTATAGGGAAGGGAATTCACATGGCATGCTACAAACTACAGGTGGGCGCTCAGATGATGTCCTGCTCCCACAGACACATTACAGGAACATAACACGGTATGAATCCAGGGTACCCATATTTCATAACCAAAAATAAGGACAAGGACCTCCAAAATATAGGACATCCTAAAAAAATTTAGGGCGTGACAAAATAAACACTGAAAACACTCATGTATAGTTCTTTCATGTGATTAATTTAAACACTGTTACTTATTACAAAATTTTAAACTATTATATAATTATAATGTATATAAATTATGTAAAATAGTTTCCTCTTGGGGGGAAAAGCAGGATAAAAACCAAATTTTTTATTATTATTATTATTATTATTATTATTATTATTATTATTATTATTATTAAAATTAAAATTAAAATTAAAATTAAAATTAAATTATTAAATTATTAAATTATTATTATATTATTATTATATTATTAAATTATTATATTATTATTAAATTATTATTAAATTATTATTAACATTATTATTAAAATTATTAAAATTATTAAAATGAGCAGGTCAAGCTTCTGTGGGACTTCAGGATACAGACGGACAAGGTCTTGGAACACAAGACTCCAGATATCACCATCATAGAAAGCAGTCAGTTGTGGGTTGTTGACATTGCTATACCAGGTGACAGCAGATTGAGGAGAAAGAACTGGAAAAGATCTCCCGCTACCAAGACCTAAGAATTGAATGACAGGAGATCTGGTGTAAGCCAGTGCAGGTGGTTCCAGTGGTAACTGGCACACTGGGTGCAGTGCCCAAAGACCTTGGCAGGCACCTGAAAACTATTGGCACTCACAAAATATCACTCTGCCAACTGCAGAAAGTCTCTTCTGGGATCAGCACGAATTATACGCCGCTACATCACACAGTCCTAGACTCTTGGGAAGGGTCCACTGGTGATGTGAATGAAACCAGCACAAAATTGTTCGCTGTGTATTTATGGATCAGAAGAAGAAGAAGAAGAAGAAGAAGAAGAAGAAGAAGAAGAAGAAGAAGAAGAAGAAGAAGAAGGCTACATGCTGCCTGCTCACAAGGAAAATAAGGAAGATTTTTTTTCCCCAGGACACAAGGCTAAAAAAGAGAACATGTCTTGGAAAAAGAGGACATATATGGTCACTCTGTGTGAGTCTCTAGCAATAGTTTGGGTTTGGTGTAGGCCATCAACCTGTAGGCCAGCTACAGGTTGATGGCCTCAGCTAGAGCCAAAACTTTGACAGTAGTGTCACTCCAAGACGTGTGTTGGAAGGAGCACATGTCATCGAAGATTTCTTAAAAGGGAGAGAGGATGCTACCCCTTCCTCAATGCACACAATGAAGTGATTGCGAAGGAATCTCCGTGGCAGAAAGCAGGGTGGGATGCATCTATGGCATGGGTGAAAGCCTCTTGGTTGAGATCATGTAATGAGCCCCCGTAAGTGCGGAGCGGATGAACAGTGGCTCATCATTGCCACCTGGAAGATAACACTGGATCCTTTGCACTCAGTTGCCATGGCAGAGTTATCATTGTGCTGCCTTTATTCAGACAACTCAGTGGGGGTATGTGAGACAGCAGTTGATAAATCTGTATGACCTGATCGACTAGCTTTCCATTCCATGCTCCACGGAGAGTCACGCCTTTGCAGCTGTAATGCTGGTGGTGTCATTAAGATGGTGGCCACTTCCAGAAGAGGTGCAGATGGTGGGGTTTCTTCCCCACTAAATTTCCAATCTGAATCATCTCAGCAACTGGGAGCAAGTTGCAGTATATGGCAGTGTGCTCTCCCCCTCATTTGTTCATTTCAATGAGACCTGTAGAAGCTATTTTCATGGGGGATTGAGTTCTTAGCCATACCAACTATGCCATCACCACATCCTGTGGCAAGGAGTTCCACAGATTAATTATGTTCTGGGTTAAGAAATGTTTTCTTTCGCCTAGTCTTTCTGTGATAAGATGGGCCTCTGGTCTGATCTTGCTTTCCAGCAAAAAAAAAAGCAGGCCTCCGTCAGTCTTGAAAGACTATGGTATCGTGCTCAGCGCTGCATACACTGCATGCGAAGCACGAAAGCCTGGGTTGGATTGTTATGGAGGATAGGCTATTACCTAAGCAGCAAATCCCCCTCTCCACGCCACTGAATTAGTCCAATGGAAAGGCAGAGCCAATACGATTGGATCCAGCTGTGTCGCAGAGCTGGGCTAAGGCAGTGATGGGCTTCAAAGAAATTAAGAACCGGTTCTCTGCCCATCCGGCAGCCACTTTTAAATGGCTATTTTTAAACTTTATATGTCGTATCTCTTGTTAGGAACCGGTTCTATAGAGTAGGTGCGAACCTGCTGGTGCCCACCACTGGGCTAAGGACAGGAGCTCACCCTGTCTTGTGGGGCCGATCCGGGTCTTGAACCCTGGCCTGCTGGTTAACAGGCACAGTGTCTTAGCCACTTGCGCCACTTTCCAGTAGCACATTTGCATTTGATGATGATAGTGAGGAGGAGGATAAAATGATCTCACAGTTGGAAAAGTGTTGTCAGCTGGTGTGTTTTATCCTGGTATTGTTAAGAAGAATGAAAATAAGAATATTTATATACCACTTTTCTACAAGAGTAGTTCATAAAGCAGAACACAACTGTTTCATTTTTTCTGCCTTGAGATGAAAGCCAAGATCCCACCTTCGGCTTACAGATACTGGGGAAGCTCCATCGATAACAGGAAGGCTTTTTATTGCCATTTCAAGTAACACAATCCTATTTCCCTGAATATTAAGCTTCTTGTTTGGTTTGGCTCGTTTTCACAGAAAGCCCTGCAGTTTTGAATCAAGCTGAACATGAAAAGCATCATTTAAAATACGCGATAAAATAGATTTGTTTCACGGTGTTTATGAAGAGGTGGTGAAGCAATTTTCTCTGCCACCCATAAACAGGAGATGGAGGGCTTTCTTCCTCTGGTGATAGTGATCTAAGGAGGTAGAAATGGAATCGCACTGCCAGGGAGGTTTTTTTATCAGCAAGTACAGATATCGGACAAACCTTTGAACAAAAAATATGGTTGTGTTTTAACCTCTCCTTATCAAGCCCATCTGCATTCTTGCAATATTTAAAATGTTTTTTTTATCATCAAATCAACTCCTGTAATCCCGCCAAGTGTTGTAATGTTGACCGTGAAGTGTTTGCAAAGAAGGTGCTGTACCTCCAGGGGTAGATCCAATGCTATTCATCCCGTCCCCCCCAAAAAACCTGTCACATCAATGTTGAAGGGTGGTCACTGGGATGAAGAGCAGCCCAAACATCTGGGCGGCCTTGTCTACCTGCCTGGAAAAGGCACAGTGGGAGCCCACATCTGCCCAGCAAGGCAATCTAGGCTGGGCAGGAACCCAGGTCTAACTACCCAGCAAACTTGGCCATGGAGCTGGGAACCCAGGTCTACCTTCCTATAAGAGGTAGCAGCAGAGGACAGAGTTGGAATGAGAAGCCAGGTCTACCTGGCAGGTAAATCTGGGCCCCAACTCCAGGCATGAGCTCAGGTCTACCAGCCAGGCAAACATTGGCCACAGTTCTACAGAGAGGCCAGGTCTATTTTGCCCCACTTGACCTGAGGTCTGCAGTTAAAGCAGTATTCATGGCCCGCCCTCCAAACATAAACACTGAATCAGCCCTTCTCGGGACCTTTTTTCCCTTATGCCCAAACTCTGCCACGAGAAAAAGCTGCCTCTGTTTCTCACCACCTTCATTATCAGCCCAGGTGTTAATCAGCACCATTTTAATTAATGAGGAGCCATCGTAAACTGTCACTGATCAGCAGTGCAGGGATCCGGAGGTATGCGCGGCTTCCAGAGAGTGTGCCCGCATCACTCTCCTGCCTGCTGGGAATGGCAGGAAGACAAATTAAACAGCACCATAATGGGTTGGGTTGATCAACCTTTGGAGAGAAAAGGAGAAATCAGAAATATGTGGTGCGGGGCAGAAGGAGATGCACTTTTCTGGTTCAGGAAAAGGGATCCAAGTTTTTTTTGATGCCTAGACAGAGACTGATTCCGGTTCTGAAAGAGCTGTAGATATCCATCTCTAGACATCTTTGGAGTGCTCCTTCTGGTAAATGAGTGTTCCCATCAGGTGTCATTATTGTGGGTCACAACTCAGCGGCAGTGTACATGGTTTGTGTAAAGTTCACTCCAGGTTCAATCCATAATATCTCTTCTTAAAAGACCTATGTTGGAAAAAGCTGTTCTCTGGCTGAGAATTTGGGGAGCCACTACCACTCCAATCAGACAATACTTAGGAGTGATGGTGGACCCATTTACCTTTCTGAAACTTTAATGAAAGGTGATCTAGAAAAGAAGTATTTATTTATATTTTTATTTATTTACTAGTGAAAGGCGTACCCGCGTTGCGGGAGTAAAATTCCCCCGTATGCCATTCCCCCATAATCATCAACCCCCCATGGATAACTTTCCCCCAGGCATAACAACCCCTCATGCGCAACTTCCCCCATACACATCAACCCCCCCCAAGCACAACTTCACCCATGCGCATCAACCCAGCATGCACAAGTTACCCCATGTGCAACTTCCCCCAATGCACATCAACCCCCCATGCACAACTTCCCCCATGCGCATCAACCCCCCATGCACAACTTCCCCCATATGCATCAAACCCCAGGTGCAACTTCTCCCCATGTGCAACTTTCCCCATGCGCAACTTTCCCCATGCGCAACTTCTCCCCATGCGCAACTTCTCCCCATGCGCAACTTCCCCATGCACAACTTCCCCCATGCGCAACTTCCTCCGTGTGCATCATCCCCCCATGCGCAACTTCCCCCATGCGCAACTTCCCCCATGTGCAACTTCCCTCATGTGCAACTTCCCCCATACGCAACTTTCCTCTCATGTGCAATTTTCCCCATGCGCAACTTCCCCCCATGCGCAACTTCCCATATGCGCAACTTTCCTCCCATGCGCAACTTTCCCCCATGCGCAACTTTCCCCCCATGCGCAACTTTCCCCCCATGCGCAACTTTCCCCCATGCGCAATTTTCCCCCATGCGCAACTTCCCATATGCGCAACTTTCCTCCCATGTGCAACTTCCCCCATGCGCAACTTTCCTCTCATGTGCAATTTTCCCCGTGCGCAACTTCCTCCATGCTCAACTTCCTCCATGTGCATCATCCCCCAATGCACAACTTTCCTCCGTGTGCATCATCCCCCCATGCGCAACTTCCCCCATGTGCAACTTCCCCCATGCGCAACTTCCCCATAGGCAACTTTCCTCTCATGTGCAATTTTCCCCCATGCGCAACTTTCCTCCCGTGCGCAACTTTCCCCCCATGCGCAACTTCCCCCATACACATCAACCCCCCATGCACAACTTTCCCCATACGCAACTTCCCCCCATGCGCAACTTCCCCCCATGCGCAACTTCCCCCATGCGCAACTTTCCTCCATGTGCATCATCCCCATGCGCAACTTCCCCCATGCACAACTTCCCATATGCGCAACTTTCCTCCCATGCGCAACTTCCCCCATGCGCAACTTCCTCTGTGCGCAACTTCCTCCGTGCGCAACTTCCTCCGCTGCATCATCCCCCCATGCGCAACTTTCCTCCATGTGCATCATCCCCCCATGCGCATCATCCCCCATGTGCAACTTCCCCCATGCGCAACTTCCCCCATGCGCAACTTTCCTCTCATGTGCAATTTTCCCCATGCGCAACTTCCCATATGCGCAACTTCCCATATGCGCAACTTCCCATATGCGCAACTTTCCTCCCGTGCGCAACTTTCCCCCATGCGCAATTTTTCCCCGTGCGCAACTTTCCTCCATGTGCATCATCGCCATGCGCAACTTCCCCCATGCACAACTTCCCATATGCGCAACTTTCCTCCCATGCGCAACTTCCCCCATGCGCAACTTCCTCCGTGCGCAACTTCCTCCGCTGCATCATCCCCCCATGCGCAACTTTCCTCCGTGTGCATCATCCCCCCATGCGCATCATCCCCCATGCGCAACTTCCCATATGCGCAACTTCCCATATGCGCAACTTTCCTCCCGTGCGCAACTTTCCTCCCATGAGCAACTTTCCCCCATGCACAATTTTCCCCCTATGCGCAACTTCCCCCATGCGCAACTTCCTCCCATGTGCAACTTCCCCCCTGCGCAACTTTCCTGCATGCGCAACTTCCCCCTTGCACAATTTCCCCTCATGCGCAGCATCCTCGCCAGCGCAACCTCTTCCTCCGAACAACATCCCCCAGTGCACCAGGATCTGAGCACCAAATTGGCTGGATGTTGTTCAGTCTCCATGTTAAGTATAGGACAGAAACACGTTGCCCCCTTTTCAGCCCCTGAAGGGTTAATTTCTCCAGATGGTTCTTGGTGGGAGTTCAGGTGACAGAAGGAACTCCCAGAATTCCATGCTTCAGGCCCAGCAGTTGGGGTGGAATGTTGCTGAGTCAGCAATTCTCCAATGCAAAGTATAGGGAGGAAAACGCATTGCGCCCTTTTTCACCCCCTTCCGGTTGGAATTTCCAAAAACCAGTTCTTAGTGCACCCCTCCCTCACGGAAGGAACACCCACCCCAAATTTCACGCTTATAGGCCCACCGGTTTTGGCAGGGCGGTGATGAGTGAGTGAGTCAGTCAGTCAGTGAGTCAGTCAGTCAGTGAGTGACTTTTCTCTTTTATATATATAGATTTACAAGTAACATGTGCATTTAATTTTATAAAAATTTAATCAGTTTCTTATAACAAGGCAGTCTTAATAAATAGGCTTGAGCAGCTTAGTGATGTGACTCTCCAACCTTCACCTGCCCCCCCCCCACTATCTGTAATTGATGGGGGGGGGGAACAGACACACCTTAAATAGACCATCAAACATTTATCTCCCTGTATTTACAAAGCTTGTGAACTGCAGGAGCTCAGCTATATGAAGGGCCGTTAGAAGCTATCTTGTTTTTGAAGATTCTCAAGGCTTTAGGTTGCAATCCTAATCTCCACTTAGGCCAGCCTAAGCCTATGATCATAGAATCCTAGATCATAGAATCATAGAATCCTAGAGTTGAAAGGGACCTAGTAGGTCACCCCCTGCCTGTAGCAGGAAAATGCTGACCTGGGGATGTCATAAAAGTGCTGTAAAGCATTTTCTGCACCACTCCTGGGTTGGGCCCGTGCGTGCTTGCTTCCTTGCATCACCATGGGATGGGAAGTCCAATGAGTTGTGCCAACCTAGGTTAGGACTGCACCATCAGGCGATTAGCTATCTCATTTTTCCATTACCAAAATTTTCACTGGAGGCTCTTCGGGACCCACCAGAAAAAGGGACATGGCTCACTATATTGGAAAATCCTGCGTTATGATATATAAGAGAATGTAAAGATGGTTTTATGTGAAATTGGATTAAATTCAGCTTGTGAAACTTCCCCAACCAAATGTGGGAGTAATTATTGTTCTGAGGGGTCAACCATACCCAGAACTGGCTATTCCTCCCCACCAGTCCAGAATCAGACCCTCTTTCTCCCTCCTTTCCAAGTGGTATTTTTTCAGACTAGCTTAAGCTCACTGATAGCCGAGGTTGTTGAGTTATTAAGTTGGCCCCATTGCCTCCCAAGATTATAGCAATTTGAGGACTTCCTACATAGCAAATGAGGGGGCTTGAGTTATTTAAGGCAATAAGAAGAAAATAGCTAGTTGATCATAAGAGCCTCCTTCAATCCGAGTTCATTGAAAGTGTTAAGTTTAAACTGCCCCTTGAATCAAAAGCTGCTTAAAGTATCCTTTAAGAAAAAAAGTTATAATTGCCTCTATTAATCAGATGGACATTCATGCATTTCCAAGTTTAGCACTGTGGTTTAGGGAGGGGAATCAGTCCATTTTTAACCACCACCCCCTTATTTGGTTCTGCATTCTGATGAAGTCTTGAGATGATTGCCTGGCAATGCCTCTTCCAATCGGGGAGGGCCGGTTGATCAGCATTTGAAACGGGAGCTGCTGCGGTCCTTGATGGATGCCACCCCCTAAGGCAAAATATAGCCAAAATGTCTCCGTCTAATAGCTACAAATCTCTCTTTGTTGAATTTAAAATGGGGCAAATAAATTGGAGAGGCAGATAAAGTGTGAGCTCCAACTCAATTGATTTTTCAGAGAGAGAGAGAGAGAGAGAGAGAGATTAAAATCATTAGACCAGTTTTGTCCTTATGGGAGGTCCTCAGGTGCAAGTCCTGTGGACCCCAATTTTAGATACATGTTCGCGTTTCATCTCCCCAAGAACTGAGCCAAATTTAGAATAGACATTACGGGCAAAATCCAGAGTATCTATGGGGAGTTCTTGCTCCGGTGTAAGAACAACTTACTCTGGATTCCAATATGAATTTCCCATAAGTTTTCACTAGGTGGTGCAGTAACGACGGGTGCACATAAAGTCTCTTACATGCTCCCGTAGTAACTCTGAATTTGGGGGCATGTTTCCTTTGTGTTCCCATCAGCACCATCTTGCTCCAAAGAAGAACCTCACACCTCACATCTGGTCCTGACACCCCTTTTGCCCAGCAAGGGTCTTCACAGTTTACCAGGTGATAGGCAATGGCTGCGATCCTATATGCACTTTCCAGAGAGTAAGAGTGCAATCCTAAGCATAACTACTCAGAAGTAAGTTCCATTGTGTCCTATTGGGAATACTCTCAGGAAATTCTGCATAGGATTGCAGCCAATGTCCCATAGAACACAATGGGGGTTACTTATCAGAAGACATGCTTAGGATTGGATCCTATGGCAATAAACTATTTTCCTTCCCCCGTTCCATCACCCATTTTAAAGTTTTAAGCTGCAATCCTACCCACACTTTCCTGTGAGTAAGTCCAATTGTCTATAATGAGACATACAAAGCAATCCTAAGCATGTCTTCTCAGAAGTAATTCCTATTGTATTCAATGGGACTTACTCCCAGGAAAGTGTGTTTAGGATTGCAGCATTTGTTCTGAGTAGGCATGCATAGGATTGGGCTCTCAGATGCCCTAGTCCTTGGCTCTACATCAGTCTCAGGGCCCTGGGCTCACTAGCAAGGTTCATTTTGAATAGCTGGTAACAAAACTGTAGGACAACGACATGTTCTGAGCATCTCATTAACACACACCCTTGTTTTTGACCTAAGTGGAGGACGAGACATTGCAGAGCAGACAAATCCGGCACACAGATGTGTAATCAGGGATGGGGGAAAGTCAGGCAATTATCACTGGCACAAGAAATGGCATTGCTCTCTGAATATCAAAATTAGCTTCACCACCTCCTGCTGCCAAATGTGTCACTCTGCACCCCTTCAAACACGAGGCAACCATTCTCTGAATTCAAACAGCCCCACTCAACCTGATCAGTATAACAGAATTCCTCTGCAGTGGGTTTCATGTTCAACGCTCACCCCCCCCCCCCCTTTTGCTCAGGTCACGTCATTCCCCTTGCTTGGAAGTTGGTAGACCTGAAAGCTTAACCCCATCACCGTGGGCAGCTTGCCTTGGGCAAGACCCAGCACTGCTTGAGCTGTTATCCTCTCAGTCAAAACCCCTATACAGGATTGAGGAAACACACACACGGTTGGATGGATGGATGGATGGATGGATGGATGGATGGATGGATGGATGGATGGATGGATGGATGGATGGGTGGGTGGGTGGACAGGCAGATGGACTGGACTGGGCAGGGCCCTCCTCTCCTCCACAGGTTGCCTGTGGATCTTCATCCGCCCACCTTGAATGTCAAAATTATTGCCCTTTCACTTGCAAAGCAACCAGTATTGGCTCCCACCTCCTGCTAACAGCACGGAGTAAACAAAAGCCACTTGGATGTGTATCCCGTCTCCCAGGATAAGCTCAGGGTCTCTAATCAGCTAACTCCCAGGAATCTTTAAACAGAACTATGACAATTAAATGGATAGGGACCTAAAGGTTCTGCAGTGTAGATCTACCCACAAAGTCCCAAACTCTTTTACGCTGAATTCAAATCCATTAGTATGCTGAACATAAATGCAAGAATATCCCTTTTCCCCAAAGGATGGAGCTGTCATTTGGTGGTCTGCAAGCAACAAAGCATGACAAGGATCCCATAGTCCAGCTCAGTCTCATCTTGTGCCATATAATTCTGTGGTAGCGTAAAAAAGTGCTCTCCCTTTGTGCGTCTCTTGTACACAACTCCAAAAAGCATGAAGTGGAGACTTGTAATTGCGTGTCTTATCAGCAGCCTGCCACAGCTCTGGCAGGCTGCAGAGTGGCGATAATGATGCCTAATGGAAACCCACCATCCCCTAACCCTTTTCCCAGCCCAGTGTTGAGAGGAGGTTACTTAGGAAGAGCTTTTTGGAGACTTGTTAGATTCAGTGAAGGACTGCCTGGCCTGTTTATTTCCATACATGGTCAAGGAGGATGAGGAAGCACCACTGCATTTCAAGGTCAGCTTGCTCAGCCAAAGCAATGTGTCTCTAATGGAGCACCCAACGGCAAGACAGGTTGGAAGAGAGACAGCAAATGTGTCCTACTCAACCCCTGCAGAGACCACACAGAGTAGTTGGCAGTACTGCCACCCCAAAACCACCTCCGAGGAGTTCATTGCTGAATGTTCAATAAGCATTTAATGCCAGTTCAATCTGATAGTGATGGTACTGCTTAAGTTTGATATATGGATTTGACATATGACTGTATGGTGAGAGATGGTGAACAGTGGGAACAGATACGATCTACAATCTATCTCGTAAATAGACAGACAGACTGAGTGAGCGAGCAAGTGAGTGAGTGAGTGAGTGAGAGGTTGTGGACCCAACCATTGATCCTGCCTTCCAATCTGCCAACTAGCTTTTGTGTTACCCTTTAGTTCTTGTGCCTTCATAACAACCCTGCAAAGTAGCACTTCTAGTGCAGAGTCAGCCTAGGAGCTACAGGGCAAGACAGTGAGGAGAGACTATGCAGGATTATAGGTGCAATCCTAACAAATTTAGGCCAGCCTAACTCACATGGCATATCTTTCCATGGTAGTGTTGGGAGGTCGGTGTATGCCTGTGCAGTGGCCAAACCCTCCATGAGTGGAACAGAAATGCACTTTTGTGCAACCCTCAGGCCAATACAGGTCTTTTGCCGGGGCTTATGCCAGCCTAACTGGAGATTAGAATTTCAGCCTTTATCAAGATTTTGATCAGGCAGTTGGCATCATCAATCTCGAAAGACTATGGTATCATGCTCAATGCTGTGTGCGAAGCACGAAGGCCTGGGTAGATTGATATGGAGGATAGGCTGTTACCCAAGCAGCAAATCCCCCCTCTCCACGCCACGGAAATAATTCAATGGAACGGCAGAGCTGATACGATTTGTTCCAGCTGCATCACGAAGCTGGGCTAAGGACAGGAGCTCACCCTGTCTTGTGGGGACCTGGGTCTCAAACCCTGGCCTTCTGGTTAAACAGGCACAGTGTCTTAACCACTTGCAGACAGTACTATCAGGCAGTACTATTATTGGACTGAATGCAAGCCCCCTTTTGCTCAAACCAGTGAGTGAGGATCTACTCTAGCCTCTTGGTGTAAAGCAGACCAGCTCCTTAGGCCAGAATTAGGTGGGGTATTATAGACTAAAGCCCTGCCTGCTGGCTTTCCAGTCTCAAGATCAAGGTCTTCAGGAGGGTCGTCCTCACCCGCTTTCCTGTGCTTGCCATCAGGGTCGCCTCCAACAAGAGGAGTCTCACGTACTTGCTTTGACGCCTCTCCTTCTCAGAGTGGCAGTTTAATGCTCTGCTCCAGCCTCTTTCTCAGCTTAATTTCCCCACCCAGTAAAATGCAATCAGAAATTTGTCCACTGTGTTTGCTTCATCTGTCTTACTTCTCGATTGCCAGATTCCCCCAGTGCTGACCATTACACTTAAGCTTGATGGGTTTCAATTCAGGGCAAGGTGCGCATTTACGTGTAGCTATAAACTTCCACTGAAAGAAAGCAGAACTTTCTTCCCTCTTTTTATTTATTTTAAACCAAGATTTCACAGCTCTCCACATTCCATCACTCCTGCCAGTTATGGTGTTTTGGTCCACATCCAGCCATTTTGGGGGAGGGAGTCTTTTATTTCTATTTTTTATTTAAAATTTAATATTTTTGCCTAGGGAGGGAGTCCTCTTAAGCCCCTCTCACCTGCAAGTGGTCCCATTTCTCTGCCTGGCTCACAGGCCCTGGATCATCCGACTTCGGTCCACAAAATCCTACAAATGACATCAAATAAAGAGATGTGCACACAGTCATCAACTGGGGGACTTATGACCAGCAGCTCTCAGCTGAAGGTCAGCGCCATGATTTGCAGAGCGTTCACTGCACCCCACCAGCAAATATTGCCATGTGCAATATTTCTTAAACATCTCAATTACGGGACTGTCTCTACTCCACCTGCGTTTCTGGTGCCAGGGCTTTTTTTTCTAACTAATGGGCAGACCCAGAAATACTGCTGTACACAAAGGGATGCATTTAATGGTGCATTACTGGGACCATTACATGCAATCAAAACCTCTGGCATCCTGGTGAACACTTATCCCCTCCTCCATATACACCTGCTATAATCACCTTGATGGCAGTTGCCTCTGACCTCCATTTATCTCCAACTCCCTCCCCAAAGAAGGATGGAGAACATTAAGGTTTCCATTTAAGTGATCACGAGTTGGTAATGCAAGTTGAAGTAATAGGGTGTACAGCTGGCCTTGACTTGATCCTTTATACTAAATGTCCATGGCAGTGAGTTCATGGTGATCTCATTGCCTTGATGCTTGGCAGGGCAGTACCAATAACTGGAGAGTTTCATGGTGCAGCTAAGTTAGGGGTTTTCTTAGCTGGTCCCTCAAGTTTCTAAAGTTCCATTAACAGGCATTGCTTGATCTATGCTTAGGGTTGCCATAATTCTCTTTCACAAAATCAGGACAGGACCTTCTGTTGCACTTGCAACAGGGACACAATCGGAACTGTCCCTGTTTTCAGGAAATATGGCAACCCTAGTTATGTTTAGCCCTAGCTCAGCTGGGACAGGCAAGACTTAGGTGCATGCAACAAAGCTTTGACTTAGCAGAACTCAGCTGTGGATTGTGGTTCAGCTCTATGACCACAAAACCTTGGCTCATTCCTCATGAAGCATCACATAGTATTTAGCATGGACTAAGAGTTGGAAGAGCAAAGGAATATGCACCAGGACCAATGCAGTGTGCATCTCCACTTGATGGATACCCTGGCGCATTGGTGGCAGTAGAGGTTGGATGTGCTTGATGGGTGGGTATATATTACCACAGCACGTGTCAATAGAGGTCTCTTGAGCCAAGAAAGGCCAAGCCATGATAAGAAGGAACAGTATGATTTGCACTTGGTGTCCATCCAAAGCCCGTGACCCTTGTGAGGTTTCATGGAATTGCAATGCCAAACTTTTTTTTGGCACAGCAGGGGAAAAAAAACACATTATATAAAGATGCATTTGGCAGCGGGTTTCATGTGCATGCAAGTTGTGCGTGCGTGTGTGTGTGTGTGTGTGTATGCGTGTGTTTGCACATAAAGAATGGCCAGCCGCACGGGATGCTGAAGCGAATTCAAAATTGCTGGCATTGACCTAGTTTGTTCCAGTGACAAATTGTGACAATCAATGTAATTGCAGGCCTTATTGCGTTTGGTGGAAACCGATCCTGTCATTACGACAAATGAGTGTGAGGCGCTGACTCATGTCATGCTTCCAAACCGCAGCAGGCCAGTTCATTTGGAGAAAAGGAGGAAGGAGAGAACGAAAGAAGGAAAACATCTGTCTTTTAAACCCATCTCTTTTCCTACTGTCAAAGTGGCTTCGTCCCAGGCTTGTCTCTCTCTCTCTCTCTCTCTCTCTCTCTCTCTCTCTCTCTCTCTCTCTCTCTTGCAAGGTCTTCCAGAACTTTTGTTTCTAGAAACTGGGAGTCTTTTACAGGACCAAGCCCTTTTTTCCTCCTTAAATGACTGTCTTCCATGAGATTGAGACTGTAACCCTATGCACACTTACCTGGGAGCAAGTCCCATTTAACTGAATGAGACTTCTTGAGTACATCGTACTATATTGCTGTTTATCAAATTCTTGTCCTCTGCTCTACCACAAGTACAGGATAACCAAATGTCCTTTTTTCCAGGACATGTCCTATTTTTTAAGTGTTGTGTCCTGGAAAAACAACTTCATTGTCTTCGGGAAAAATCCAGAGTTACTATGGGGAGTCCTTGCTCCGGTGTAAGAACAACTTACTCTGGATTGCAATATGAATTTCCCATAGGTTTTCACGAGGTGGTGCAGTAACGATGGGCGCACGTAAAGTCTCTTACGTTCTCCTGTAGTTGCTCTGGATTTGGAGGTTACTTTTCCTTGTGAGCAGGCAGCATGTAGCCATGTTATAATTAATAAATTATGGCTGCAACCCTACAGATATTTTCCTATGAGTAAGACCCATTGAATACAACGTGGCTTACTTTTGAGTACACATGTTTAGGATATTGCTCTATATGTTATAGTTTTAAATTTAATCATCAGTAATAAAGTCAGGGTGACCATAAGTTCACTTTTTCCAGGACATGTCCTGGGCTTTATCCTAATGACATGGAAAAAAACTTCAATATCCTACTTTTCCTTGTGAGCGGGTGGCAAGTAGACTTTTTTCAATTAATAAGTGTAATAAATTACATGTAACGACGGATTCAGTAATAAGTAATAAAGTGTTTCATTTAACCACATGAAAACAAAATGTATTAGGGCAAAATCCAGAGTAACTGGGAGTCCTTGCTCTGGTGTAAGAACAATTTACTCTGGATTCCAATATGAATTTCCCATAGGTTTTCACTAGGTGGTGCAGTAACTACAGGTGAACGTAAAGTCTCTTACGTGCACCCATAGTTACTCTGGATTTGAGGGCTAGTGTTTTTAGTTTTTATTCTGTCATGTCCTACATTTTTCTTGAGTTCCTACATTTTGTCCTCTTTTTATGATTATGATATATGGTCACCCTGTATAAATACCCCTAGAAGTAACTGATGATGACATTGTTGCCAGTTACTGCTGGGTGATCAACACCAGCAAGAGGCTCAGGGCTTTTCTGAGTGTTGAAAACCATGGTTTGGAGCTCTGCTCTGTTTGGAGCTCGCTGCTGTGTCCAGGGGTCTGCAAGTACCACCAGACAGCACTTGAAGTATCACTGGTGGTACCTGTACCACTGGTTGTTAAACCCAGTGGTACCTATAGGTACCTATAAACCTATAGGATTCTTAAATAACTCACTTGCCTGCCTTCTAAGCAGGTGACTTGTGATCCCAGAAGCAGTCTGGGGCCTGTCTGTCTCCCACAGGGCAACCAAACAGAATTAACTCATTCCATCCTAATTTTGCCTTTAAATGTCAGTAAACTGAATCAGAGGCTGAGGTGAGTTAACAGAAAGAGAGAGAAAAAGCCCTCAAGGCAAATCAGAAGTTCTCTCAGTACTCCCAATTTAATTTGGGCTGTTGCTAAATAGGAGGTGTTGTAACTGCATTTTAAACAAGAAGGAAAGGAGGAAAAATTAGAAGCCAACACTGTATATTGGAGTTTTCAGGTTTCACAAAGCTGATGCTGGAAGCAATTGATACACGTTGAGCACAATCCTAACCATGTCTCCTCAAGTGTAAGCCCCATTGTGTTCAATGGATCTTACTCTACAATCCAGAGTAACTACGGGAGCACTTAAGAGACATACCCCCAAATCCAGAGTAACTATAGGAGCACATAAGAGACTATGGACACAATCCAGAGCAAATTCAGCCTGCTCTGACCTAACTGCACTCTCCTAACTATTCTGTATCCAGAGCAGAAAGTTATGCTGAATCCAGAGAGTCAGGAAGCCTGGGCTGCCCAACTGCTCCAGAGCATGCTAAGTTGTTTCTGAAGCCAACTGGCTTCAGAAAGAGTACTGCGCAGGCACCATCTCTGACACCTGCGCAGTACTTTTCTGAAGCCTTTTGGCTTCGGGGGAGACTGTGCAGGCGTCAGAGTTGGTGCCTGTGCAGTACTCTTTCTGAAGCCATTCGGCTGCCGCTCCGCCTCCTGAGTGAGGCCGAATGGCTGTGCAGAGGCGCAGACTTTCTCTGCTCTAAGGAAGTCTCCTCTGAAGCTGTTCGGCATGCTCAGTGTGTTTCTGCGCAGTGCACCTCAGATGGCCGTTCAGGCCAGCTCCTCAGACAAGTGGCAGCTTCTGGCTGCTGCTCTGCCTTGGAGCAGGCCTGAATGGGGGTGCTGACACCCAGGGCCTGCCAAAGGACAGTCAAACTCCTCCGGCGCATCACCCCATACGGAGCGCATCCCCAATGCAGCCCACACCAGCCGCACCAGTCTGGTGACGCCACTGGGTGCCTGCCTTATAAGGAGTCCCTGATGAGATGCCAGTACATTCTACAGTGAATACAAGGGGCTTCTCGGAGTGGCCTGCTGTATCCTGAGGTTTGTGGGCAGCCGTAGTTTGTTCCATATCCTGAGGTTGAGAGGCAGGGGTTGCACCTAGGATGGGCAAGAACTCAGATTTTTGGTCAACACTGCCATTTTTACTCGGGCCTTATCATGGACCCCTATGGGTCTACTCATTACTATACCTGCTCCTGAGGTGGTATAACTCTGAGGGCTGGAAGAGGGCATTTCTGCCTTGGAAACAGGCTCTGGATACAGAGTAACTGCTCTGCCCTAGGCAATGCTAAACATGCCCTCAACATGCCTCTCCTGAGCTGCTTAGGCTGCCCCAGTTAGGGCAGAGCAGGTCCACCTCTCTTAGGGCACCCTATCTTGCCTTGCTCTGCCCCAAGCCTCTTCCAGAGTAACTGGGCTGGAGCATCTTGCAGTTGCTCCAACCTAGTGTTAGATAGGGCAACCTAAGGGCTCTTATGTGGACAGATTAGTTGCTCTGGGTTGTCCTGTTTATGTGCACCCATGGTTACTGCACCACCTAGTGAAAATCTATGGGAAATTCATATTGGAATCCAGAGCAAATTGTTCTAACACCGGAGCAAGGACTCCCTGTAGTTACTCTGGATTGCGCCCTTACTTTCAGAAAAGTGTCGTTAGGATTGCAGCCTAAATTAAACCAGAGTTTTCCATAAAATCCTAGGGTATCTCAACTCATGTTTTTGTTTAGACTATTCTCCTGCCAGTGTCAGTATTAGAAATACAGGTAGATTATCTCTAATCCAGACATTCAACATCTGTTCAAAAATTCAGGCATTTTTTTCCCAAGACTTGTTTTCTGTAGTGTGAGCACTATAATGCAGTGATTTTCAATCTTTTTCATCTTATGGCGCACTGACAAGGTGTTATAATTGTAAAGGCACACCATCAGTTTTGGACTATTGACAAGACACACTATGCTGTTGATGGAGGGCTCACACTACCATTGATCTGAACTGATCTGATGGCACACCTGCAGACCATTCACAGCACACCAGTGTGACATGGCACAGTGGTTCAAAATCTCTGCTATACAATCTTGCGCTCATTCCCACATATGGTGCAGGGACAAGCTGTAGTTTCAATTATCTAATTCATGGTGTGGACCTGTATAGACCACAAGAGCTGTACAGAATGACCAAGAGACACCAATACAGATGTCCCTTGTTATCCATGAGGTTTTGTTCCAGAAACTTCTGTGGATTAAAAAACTCTTGTGGATCCTTTCCTGTGTACAAAGGAAACAATAGAAAAATAGATTTAAATACCTCTTTTCAAGTTTCTTGCTCCTAATGGAATAAGGCTGTGCCTTAATGCTGCAAGGGGTTGATTTTTGGACCCCCTGCTGATACTAAAAATGTGTTAAATCAAAGCAGTTTAAAAAATAAAAAGTGCATCCCTTTACAATTGTTTAAAACAGCTTTTCTTACAATTGTCGAGAGGCAGTCAGCAATTAGAAATGCAAAGGAATTACTAGTGAAATGTACCCACATTGCAGGAGTAAAATACCTGCATTGTGGGAGTAAAATAAGTAAATAAAAATTCATCCCACGCGCATCATCCCTCCTTGCACATCATCCCTCCCATGCACATCATCTCTCCCATGCGCAACATCCCCATGTACATCCCCCATGTGTAACATCAACCCCCATGTGCACCAAAATCCCCTGCACATCATCCCTCCATGTATAATATTCCCATGCACATTAACTCTTCATGCACAACATCTGCCGATGCGCGTCCAACCCTCATGTGCATCCAACCCTCATGTGCATCATCCCACCATGCACAACATCCCTCCCAGTGTATCAGGCACCAAATTGGCTGGATGTTGATCAGTCAGTCTTCAAGTTAAGTTTAGGACAAAAACACTTTGCACCTCTTTTCAGCAACTTAAGGTTTAGATTTCTCAATGTCAGCTCTTGGTGGGTGTTGATGTCACAGAAAGAACACCCTCCCCAAATTTCATGCTTCTAGGTCCAAGGATTGGGACAGGGCAGTGATCAGTCAGGGATTCTTCAATGGAAAGTATAGGGAGGAAAATGCATTGAGCCCCTTTTCACCCCCTTCTGGTTGGAATTTCTGAAAACCAGTTCTTAGTGAGTCCCTCCATCACAGAAGGAACTCCCTCCCCAAATTTCATGCTTCTAGGCCCGGCGGTTTTGGCAGGGCATTGATGAGTGAGTGAGTGCTGTGGGTGGCGCAAGTGGCTAAGACACTGTGCCCGTTAACCAGCAGGCCAGGGTTCGAGACCCGGGTCGGCCGCACAAGACAGAGTGAGCTCCTGTCCTCAGCCCAGCTCTGCGACACAGCTGGATCCAATTGTATTGGCTCTGCCTTTCAGTGGCGTGGAGAGGGAGGATTTGCTGCTTGGGTAACAGCCTATCCTCCATAACTATCTAACCCAGGCTTTCATGCTTTGCATGCAGTGTATGCAGCTCCGAGCATGATACCATAGTCTTTCAAGACTGAAGGAGGTCTGAGTGAGTGAGTGAGTGAGTGAGTCAGTCAGTCAGTCAGTCAGTCAGTGACTTTTTAATTATATATATAAATATATATATACTGTCGCTTGATTCTGGATTCCCAGTGTGTGCTTTTATCCAAGGGATATCTGCATGCTTGGCAAAAGTACTTTTGCTTTTCCTACTCTGTGCACACCCCTCTAGGGGAAATATCTCGTGCCAAGCAAGCAGCCCTAATAGTCTCACTCGATGGGAGCGTAAATTAGAATTTTCAATGGGTTGCAATTTGAGTTCCAAATGCTGTGTTTTACGCCGCATTAACCACATGTCTCAAGCCCTGAAATTCCCAAATCCAACCCATCAGGGCTGTGGGGGGATCTTTGCTCTTCTAGGTTTTTGTGTATTTGTACTGCATTGGCTCACACATGACTAGTACCTCCTTGAGAGAGAGAAATATAAGCAGTGAAGCAGGGGTGCCCTAGGTGAGATGCCAGATGCCTGTTACAAGCTAATATTCCGGTTGGGTTAAAAAAAGAGCAAGAGATTATTCTCCTTCTGCTGCTGTGGAAAAGGCTTAATCTTCTGTAGCAGAAAAGGCAGGTACTTGTTCACTTCAGCTTATGCTTGTGAAATCAAAGGTGGCTATTGATTGATTACAGCTGCTGAAGTGTATTATTAAGGTTCTCAAAGACTATTTTTGTAAAAATAGTTTTTTTTTGGGGGGGGGGGGGCAATCACACGCCACACTCTTGGATGCTTTTAAGTGAGACAAAAGGAGACAAAAGCAGGGATACATTTTCTCCACTTTGCACAATTCATTTATTAAACTCACTGCCACAAGATGTGGTGATCATAGAATCATAGAATCCTAGAGTTGGAAGGGACCTAGTAGGTCATCTAGACCACCCCCTTGCCTGTAGCAGGAAGTCCTCCTAGAGTATCTCCAACAGGTGGTCGTCAAGCCACGGGCTTTTTTGATGGTCATGGGCTTTTGGGAAGGGGGGATATCATAAGGGTGATAGACAAATTAAAAGAAGTGCAAACACTGCTGGGTACATCTGACAGCAGTGGCGTCGCTATGTAGTATGGGCCACTCTAGGGGGTGACTTACTACTTACTAATTTTTTAAGATCTTTGCATTTTTCAAACATACCATTATGTTATAGATGCAGGGTGATCAGATGCCCAAATTTCAAAAGGAGGACAAGGTCTTGGATTCCTCTCAGCCTGGCCTTTCCGATGGACAATGGCACGTTTGTCCAAGCTTCAGGAGACTTAGCGTGCTTGCATCCAGCTAGACGCATGCGTTCTGAGTCTCCTGAAGCCGAGCTTCAGGAGACACACTGCACATGTGCCAAGCCTGGCGCATGCACAGTGTGGCGGGATTGGGCTCCCGCCCCCGCCCCACCCCCTGACCCCAGCCCCGCCCCCTGATCCTGGCCCACCCCCCAAGTTCCAGCAAACCAGATCTTGGCGTTGGCTGGGCCCACCCCTGCCCATAGAGCTTAATGTATAGTTTTTATTTTTAGTTTTTTGGCCATAGCTTTTGATAGGAAGGAGATATTTCAAAACCAAGATATTTCAAAACTCTTCAATATGAATTCAATGACGTATGACATGATGAGGTAATGCACACCATGATGATGAGGTAATGCACACCATTGGAAAGTTAAAAAATGAAGCCATTTTGGAGGACATCCGGACAGGAGACTAAAATAGAGGACAAATCCGGAAATTTCCAGTCATATGCTCACTCTGTAACATCATCCAAATGCTTAACGTATGCAGAATGCATTGAAACAAACTGCATTGAAATATCTTGTAGCCAAAAATAAAACCAATAGAGGCAGTGTAATGATGCATCACCGTCACCTGGGGTGTTGCCCTGCCTTCCCTCTATGGGAGGAGGTCCTAGTGGTGATGATGCATTGGCCTTCTGCACAGGGTGACACAAACCCTAGTGATGCCACTGACCCGAGGGTGCCCATCAAAGTATCCTGGATGATGAATTAGTTTGGGAGTTGGATTTAGACCTGGAAGGTCCAGGTTAAAATTCCCACTCAGCCAGGGAGTCACTCCCAACCCAAGGGTTATGAGGTAGGGTGAAGACACCAAGAGGAAAGGAAGGAATCATGTATACCACCTATAGCTCTTTGAAGGATGGGTGGTATAAAGATGTATATAAATAAATCTAGTTCTATTTCCTGTGGTCAACTGTGGTCCACCAGCTGCTTGTGGGGAGCCTAAAAGTAAACAGACCTTTCAATAAGACATTTTCCAAGCTGCTTCATCCTCAAATCCATGTATTTGATTTTATTTCAGAATATATCAGTATACTGCAAATAATCTCTCAAATGTTGCTCACCTACCATAATAAAATTTAGGAGAAATTGAACAATAGGTCCTACTTAGGGTTGCCATGTGCCCGGAAAAACTAGAACATTTCCAGTTTGGGGATCCCGCACCATATGGCTTGGATTTGGACTTAGCCAGAGGGGCGAGAGGGGGTGTGGGTGTGTGTGGTGTAAATGAGAGAGGTGTGTGTGTGGTGTGAGTAAGCTCAAAAGGGCTCTCCCCAGCTGGCACCCAAGATATGAGATGGCAAGGGAGGAATGCACCCGTTGAGGCACATTGTTCCTGGGTATAAGCCCTATTCACTATAATGGAGCTTACTTCTGAGTAGACATGCAAAGGCTTGTGCCCTGTCCCCAAGGCTCTGTCCTGATTTTGTCCTGGTTTGCATCAGTTTTGAACCATCCTGGTTTTGTGGAAGGGAATTGTGGCAACCCTGACCTGGGCATCCATCAGTCTCAAAAGACTATGGTATTGTGCTTGACGCCATATGCAAAGCACAAAGGCCTGGGTAGATTGATATGGAGGATAGGCTGTTACCCAAGCAGCAAATCCCCCCTCTCCACGCTACTGAATTAGTCGAATGGAAAGGCAGAGCCAATGCGATTGGTTCCAGCTGCGTTGCAGAGCTGGGCTAAGGACAGGAGCTCACCCTGTCTTGTGAAGACCCAGGTCTCAAACTGGTTAACAGGCAGTGTCTTACCACTTGCGCCACCCACAGCCCTGTGGCAACCCTACTCTTACGGACACCTGCATGTTTAGAAGCAGTTATCTGTAAACACCCACTGCTAGAGAGAGGCAGTTGGAGAGTCAGCATCATGCCGTGCTGACTTTTAGTGTTTTTGAAGACATCTGCTGTGGCCATTGTGAGAATCCGGATATTTGACAGACCTTGGGTCTGTCTCTCTTATTTTTCTCTTCATAATTGCGCCAACCTCCCTCCTTTAAAACCTTGAAATTTGTTCTTTTTCAGCCTTTTCTTAAGTCGAGAACGGCCTGTTCCTGTAAGAACGATGATGTCCTTGTACATCTTTCATCACAAGCTAAGCACAGAACTTCATCAGTTCCCCCCCCTCTAAATGAACCCACATTCTTTTGTTGTCGTTGCCACTTAAAACAGCATTTAATTCATTTGACTCTTTAAGGAAAAAAGTCTCTTAACTGGCACCTTTGCATAATTTAATGCAATCTGCCCAGTGGGTGTTCCACTTCATTGCATTTTTCCTAACTCTCCACCCTGCTGCTTTAAGCACTTCGCAAAATAATTTGGGTTTCCATATTTTTCTCCCTTCACATTTGTTATTTGAATAAAGGGGAAGGAGATCATTCAGAAAATTTTCAAATTTCCTTGATCCCCACAACTTCATCCTTCAGTCATCTTACTAATGGGGGGGGGTGATGGTTCCTTGTTGGCTGATTCACCCTCCCATCCTGAAACACACACACACATCACCTGCATTTTTTTCACACATTCTGGCTGCAATCCTAAAACCAAGTTAGGCCAGAATAAGTTCCAGCACAAGGCCTGAGAGTGCTGCAAAGTGCCATGAAGTACTTATGCCCCACTCCTGGGGGGTTATGCCAAGACACAGTTATGCACCATGCACCAAGGGAATAGGGAACTTAGACCTGGGAGAAAAAACTTAGCCCTGGAAAAAAAAGAAACAACCTAAATTGATTAGGATTGCACCCTCAGAGTCCAATCCTAATCAGAGTAACCATATAGAATGGAGAACAGTGCCTGTACCTTTAACAGTTGCATCGAAGAGGGATTTTATTTATTTATTTATTTTTATTTTATTTATATCCCACTTTTCCTCTCCTACAACAGGGAGCCCAAGGCGGCTGACAGGTTTTTTAGGCAGCTGCTGTTTTTTAAACCCTTCTAAGATGAGGGAGACCTGTCTCAGTTTCCTCTTCTGTACAATGCATAAAGGTGCAGGCACTCCGTCCTCCATTCTGTATGGACACCCCGATTCCTATGCATTTCTATTCAGAAGTCCCATGATAGTCTATACTGCTAACTCCCAATAAGTGGGGCTGCAATGTTAATCTCCAGTTGGGCCTCCATAAGCCTCATCATAAGTCCTGGGGTTATCACAAAAGTGCTATAAGGCACTTCTGCACCACTCCTGGGGTCTTAGGCCAGTGCACAGCAATATGTCAACCTCCCCACTCCACCATAGGAAGATATTCCAGGTGAGTTACGATGGCCTAAACTGGTTAGGATTGCAGCCTCCATCATCTATGATTTTGTAGAAATGTCTTTTGCAAGATTGCCAAATGATGGAGAAAAAACTTAGGTAGCTGCTATGCCTTTAGAAGCAGCCACTTCTTGTTCCCCCACCCAAAAATGCAAAGCAGCATATCCAAGTGTAAGTATGAAACTAAAAAATCAAACTGTCCATCAACTCTCTTTGCCTTTTATGATCAGTGGGGGGTGGTGGGGATAGGTGCCTATTATTCCTTCATCTCAGCAAGGGTCCCCTTCCGCTGTGACAGCTTTGCTCCAAATCTCACAGATCTGTTGATATTTTTCTTTATGTGATTGGTGTTGTCATCATGTTTCTAGCTGGGAAACTGGACTCTCTGATATGCAAATACCAGCAACCCCCCTTGTCTTTGTCTCCTGCCCCTTTTTTGCCATCAATGACTCAGTCTAGTGGGCTTCCTTAACTCTTGATATCCACCTGGTTCGAGCACGTCAGCATGCTGGTGATCCTCCTGAACTGTGTCACCCTCGGGATGTTCCAGCCTTGTCAGGACGACAAGTGCAAGTCAGAAAGGTGTACCATCTTGGAGGTAAGACCAGCACTTTTCTTCTGGGCTAAAGTGTGTGAAGTGGTTGGAAAATCTGCACCAGAGTCAATCTACATGCCTTCCTTCCTGAATTCTTTCTTTTTGAATCCTTCCTTCCTTCCTTCTTCCTTCCTTCTAATAATGCAGGAGTTCTGTAACTGGTCTCCCAATGTTCATTCGTTCATGACATCATCACCCTGTCAGTGACATCATCACCAAAGGTGGCATGACAGTCACAGCCCACTAAGTTTGAAAGCGTTAAAGCTACCTCCATGTCTACCCCAATGTAAGTCCCATTGTGTTCAGTGAGACTTACTTCCAGGAAAGTGAGTCTGCAAATCTGTCCATACTTTCCTGGGAGCAAGCGCCAGGACTTTAATGGGATTTACTTCTGAGTAGAGCTGCAACACACACACACACACACACACACACACACACACACACACACACACACAATTTCCCCATACTTCCCTCCCTTCCTTCCTTTCTTTTTTCTTTCTTTCGTTCTTTCTTTCTCAAGTTGCATAGAAGACTAGGGTGCAATGCTAACAACCCTAGCTTAGGCTGGCTAACCTCATCGGTCTTCCCATTCCTGTGGCGATGTAGGGAGGCAAACGTATGTCTGTGCTCTGGCCTAACCCTCCTCTGGCCTAACCTTCCCCTCTTATGACACTTTTGTGACACCCCCCAGGTCAACACAGGACTTATGCCTGGGCTTAGGCTGGCCTAACTGGAGGTTAGGATTTCAGCCTATATTAGTCTAATGCAGTTTTTCTCAATTTAGATACTCTAAACTTGAGGTGGTATTTGAGGTGGTGCCCAGTGGTGCATGCATCCCTCCCCAAGCCAGCAATACAATATTACAAGGAGCAGTAGGAGGCTTGGCTCAATGGGCAGTGCTCCAGTTTGCAGTTTTCATGTGCTCAAAAATGTCCTTCCGTACATCCTGAGCCCCTTACTGGTGCATGTTGCATGCATCTAGCCTCCCATTCTGGAAGTAACTGGTGACAGCATTATCACCAGTTACTTCCAGTGTTATTTCCAATAAGTGGTCCATGCTAAGTGGCATATCGGTGGTCCAGTGGGTGGCACTATAGGTGGTCCAGCAGGGGCAAATGTTGGGAACTGCTGCCCTTCTGTGGACCCACTTAGGCATGGGGTCCAATTGGGAGCAGTTGGCCAATTAAAAGTTGGCCCTGATAAGATTCTACTTCCACCAAGCAGCAATTCCTCTTCCCCGGCAGTGGCTGGTATGGAGTCAGGCCATTGGCCCTGCTTCATCTCAGCCATTCCATCCCTTGGATCTGGCCCTCAGTCAGTCTCCATGTCAGCAGAAACCTGTCTCTGCTCATAATGCCAGGCAGATAAGTGCTTGCTGGGGGATAGCATTGAAGCCTGGAGCTCATCATCAGCTTCTTATCCTGGGAGCTTAAGGACATCCTAAGGCTCAGAGGCTAGATTGGAGCCACGAACCCAAATCACTGCACTGACACATGCCTTGGGGAAGACACTGCTGGAATCATTCTGCGCGGGGCAGAACTCCCAGCAGTTTGGGGATGAGCGTTCCCCGGCACAGCTTTGGGCTTCTTCAGGGAACAAATGTAATCACCTCCCAGCCAGCCTCTGCAGCAGCCAGACTTTATATTTATTCATTGCAATTATGCAAACTGTTCTTTGAAAAGGGAAAAAAAACACCAGACTTTGGGCTTGTTGTGAGTCCTAAGGAAGCCTTTGCTATTTGACACAGCATTTTCTTATGCAGGCTGTTGTCTGCAGTTGGCTTTGGGTGGGCTGATATCGCCCAGGATCAATTCCCTACCCCAGTTGTGGTCACTGAGATTTAGGCTTGCAGAGAAAATGAGGTGTTAAGATATTGGATTAGGCACTATATTTATTACCCTCCTGTTTGAAAACAAAGCTTAAGATGATCAGAGAGTGCATTTTTTCACAACACATGAGCCTGATCTACACAAATATAAGATGACGACCCCTATTCCTTTCCCAGTTCAGAGACTGGGAGGGAATAGTGGAAATTTCTGAACTGAAGCAGTGGATTTGTATGCAAACCTGCTGCCTGAAGCAGAAGTCTCACATGCCCCATAGATGTTCCTGCCCCAACTTGATCAAGATTGCCTTTCCCATGCAGTCCCTATGGAAGTCCCTTTCGATATCCGTCCACTGACAGTCCGGCTATAAGCCACCAGCTTTGTTAGGCTGTAAATAAAGTGAATTTTATTTCTATATAGAAAACTGTTCCTGTGCAAATATAGATACAGTTATATTAGATATATGCTTTTTTATTTGGATAGGGTTAGGAATGGGATAAGAGACTTACAGCCCACGTCTACTCAAAAGTAAGCCCCATTGTGGGTCTTACTCCTAGGAAAGTGTCTTTAGGATTGCAATCTTAGGATATATGACATGCCCCCAAATCCAGAGTAACTATGGGAGCACGTAAGAGACTTTACGTGCACCTGTAGTACGTGCACCACCTAGTGAAAACCTATGAGAAATTCATATTGGAATGCAGAGTAAGTTGTTCTTACACTGGAGCAAGGACTCCCTGTAGTAACTCTGGATTTTGCCCCATGGAGTTTCTTGCCATAGTTTATTGGCCAGTTGTAGTGAGATGCAAATAACTGAGATAGACACAGAGAGATCCAAATACCCAGGACACATTTGACAAGGACACAATCAACCAGGACCCAAATATCCTTGGATCCCTGTTCATGTCTTTCATCTCAAATATGGGAAGGCTTCTATTTTCTCTCCAGGACTGAAAAAGCCTCTCTTTATTGATGAAAGAGAAAAACTTGCAGTGCTACAAACTAAATGCAAACCATTTTTTGTTTTTTTTCCCCATTCAGGCTTTTGATCACTTCATCTTTGCCTTCTTTGCTGTGGAGATGGTCATCAAGATGGTTGCATTGGGGATCTTTGGACAGAAGTGCTACCTGGGAGACACATGGAATCGCCTGGACTTCTTCATCGTCATTGCCGGGTTGGTACCAGGCAGCAGTCAGCACTTGGGGATATGCCCTACAAGCAGCAAGAGACCCAAATGTATATTCATGTATATACAAGTGGGACCTTGATATCTGTGGGGTTTTGTTCCAGAAGGCCCCCACCCCCTGCGTACCAAAATCTGCTGGGTCCACATTTAAAGGGCTTTAGAAACCATTCCCAGCCTCTAGAGCTGTTTCTGTCATTGAAAGACTCCCTTATGGGTCATGCAGAGGTGTCCTAAAATGCACCAGGATGCTGGGAGGAGCACAGCTAAGGTTGCCCATATGTCCCGAAAAACAGAGGACAATCCCAGGATTATGATCACATACTGGCAAATGGGAAGAGGGTCCTGCCTGATTTTGTGGAAGAGAATTATGGTAACCCTAAGCACAGCACAATCCAGAAGTGAGATTTTCAGTACTAAAACTCGCCCTAGAGCAGAATAGGGCTACTAGAGCAGTGTAGCTGTACAAGGCTGCCTGTGGATCCAGGCCCTATCTCACCACCCTGACTGGCAGCTGATTCTCCTGCGGTTTTCCGCTTCTCTGCCACCGGCTTTTGCCAAGCTTTTGTTCCACCTCCTGGTCTTAGAAAGGAATTAGGAATAGTCTGTCTCTGCCTTGTTAAATAGTAAATAGAAGAGGCCTCTCGGGATATTCAAGTGGAAGAAATACATCGAGTTTCCATTTAGCTCAGTGCAGTTGACGCCAACCGCCTGTGGCTCCCCAAGATGCAGACAAGATATTCTTCTATGCCTCACCTGGGGATTCCAGGGCTTGGATCTGGGTATGACTGACCACTGAGCCTACTTTGGGAATGTCAGAGATGGCATTCCTTCTTTCCTCTTTTTCATCTACAAATGATCGTAGAATCATAGAATCCTAGAGTTGGAAGGGACCTAGTAGGTCATCTAGTCCAACCCCCTGCCTGCAGCAGGAAATCCCCCCTAGAGCATCCCCGACAGGTGCTCGTTGAGCCTATGCTTGAAGATCCCCAGTGAGGGAGAGTCCACTGCCTCCCTTGGCAATCTGTTCCACTGCCAAACTGCATCTATATGCATCTTTCCCATATCATCATATTCCCATTTTCCCATATCATCTATATGATCTTTCCCAACCCCTGACAGCCAATGTATACGATTAAGGGTGTCCAAATGCCGCCCTTTTTGATCCTCTATGCAGTTTTCAGCAAGACCCTTTCATGTGGCTCTCAGGCAACCCTTATAACCCTCTGGAGGTGAGGAAAGCTCTGCTCCCCAAATTCTTCACGCACCTCCCCTCTATGTACATGAAAGTGCTTATGACCTTATTGGAAGAACATTCCTTCACTCTATGTTTATGAACTGATTTGAAGTCATTCATAAGTTCCATCTCCAACATATTCATGTATATAAATGTATTCATATTTATTCAAATTTGAAATGCAAATCAATTATATTTTTCTTCTGGCCCCCAGCATAGTGTCAGAGAAATTGTGCGGCCCTCCTGCCAAAAAGTTTGGATACCTTAGTATATGAGCCTTCCCTCTGCTCTCCCCTTCCCTAACCCCAGCAGCTGATTGCAATACAGATTTTCCATGCTCCCTTGACAGTTTTCCCAATCTGCCTCAGTTATCCAGCAGTGTAGTGTTTGGTTCCTGCACATCCATTTGAAAAGATGCACATCCCAAAGTGTTGGAAGCTACTTAACCACCAGATGAGTCAGGACTGGGGCCAGACACTAAGATGTCACAAAAGTGCTGTAAAACATTACTGCCCAACACCTGGGGGAGGGATAAGCCAGTGCACAGACATGCGCTTGCCTCCCTACATCACTAACGGAATGGGAGATACCCTACAATCCAGAGTAACTACGGGAAGACGTAAGAGGCACTATCCCTACAATCCAGAGTAACTATGGGACCATGTAAGAGACATTACATGCACCCATAGTTACTGCACCACCTAGTGAAAACCTATAGCAAATTCATATTGCAATCCAGAGTAAATTGTTCTTACACCAGAGCAAGGACTCCCTGTAGTTACTCTGGATTGCGTCATTCTGGATTGCTCTATACATTTCCCATAGGTGGTACTGTAACAACATCAGTGTAAAAGATCCCGTAGTTACTCTGGATTGCAGCCTTAGGCTGGCCTAGGTTAGAACACCCTTTATGTTATCCCTGGAAAGTCTGTAGAACTCACGCACCTGGTGCTTGGCTGCAGGCCTGGGCGCTCCAATTGGCAGGTGCAAATTGGTGCTTGCAGTATGTCTTGCTGGGTGGCTACGGATCAGCCTGAGCTGTTCCTCCAACCTCGACTGTGATGGCAGCAGTTGCTAATTGGATCCAGGTTGATGGGTCCAAAGACCAGATAAAAAAAACACTGAGTATATACAAGTCAGGATTACCCAGGATCAGCATAGCACAGGCTTCCATAGCCCAAGGACTTTGCAAAATCTCATAAGATTCAAGTTTCATTTCATTTCATTCCTTTCTGCACATTCTTCCTTTCTTGATTCTGAAAAGAAGACAAGAAGGGATGGCTATGGTGTTTGGGAAACAGTTTTGTGCAGGGGGTTCCATCCTCGGGCATTGTGGGGCCAATTTCAGGTGGGGTGCCCCACATTCCTCAATAACATTATAATAAATTTTATGTCAGTAAGGTTATTCTACCCTAATTCCATTAGGGCACAATCCTATGCATGTCTACTCAGAAGTCACCCTATCGTGTTAAATGGAGTTTCCTCCCAGTAAAGTGTGTATAGGATTGCAGCCTTAAGAAAGCAATCAAAATGTGTGCTTAAAAGGTCATGTGAATTAATGTGCCAAATGGATCTACGCACAGTAGCCTCACATTGTGTGAGTGCTCAGGCTGACCCTGAATCTTACAAGCAGATTCCACCCATTTCTATCCCCCCCCCAATTTGCATGAACATGATGTCATGATGCCACATGGTATCAGACATCATGCATGCCAGGGCGCACAATGCCCCCACCATTGGCATTGCATGTCCATGGCACACATGATCTCTTGACAACATGTGGCATCATGACATCTCGTGCATGCACTTTGCAGCCAGCAGGGAAGCCCTGTCCAGCTGACTGCAAAGAGAACATGCTCAGCTCAGCAGCTGAGTTGTGCACATGCTCTTCACAACCAGCTGAGAAAGTGCTCTCTGGTCAGCTGTGATGAGCGTATGCACAGCTCAGCTGCATTTCTCAAGTCAGCTAAAAAGGGTTCAGAGCACTCTTCAGCTGGCTTGGAAGAGCGCATGTGTGGCTCAGTTGGCTATTGCAGCTGCACATGCACCCTTCTGAGCCAGCTAGGGAAGCGCTGTCCCCCGGCAGGCTCAAAAGGGTACTGGGCTGGAGAGAATGTTGGGAGACTGCATGGGTGGGTAGGAACATTCACTCCCACCTTTGTGTACACACCCATGGCATGAGACACCCATGGCATGAGACACCTCATGCTACGTGAATGGTATGCCACTGCCCCCTACCCCCCAAAAGCAAAGACCAGTGGAAGTGTGGAAGATTTATGTTTGCGCTCTCTCTCTCTCTCTCTCTCTCTCTCTCTCTCTCTCTCTCTCTCTCTCTCTCTCTCTCTCTGCTCCACAGCATGATGGAATATTCCTTGGATGGGCACAATGTCAGCTTATCTGCCATACGTACCGTCCGCGTACTCAGGCCTTTACGAGCCATTAACAGGGTGCCAAGTGAGTATCACATTTTTTGAGGCATGATTCAGCAGGTACACTGGAAGCCCTCCTCTGCAGGTGTGACACCACAGAACAGATGGAGAGGACTGAATCATAGAATCCTAGAATTGGAAGGGACCTAGTAGGTCATCTAGTCCAACCCCCTGCCTGTAACAGGAAATCCTCCTAGAGCATCTCCAACAAGTGCTCGTCGAGCCTCTGCTTGAAGATCCCCAGTGAGGGAGAGTCCACCACCTCCCTTGGCAATCTGTTCCACTGCCGAACTGGCCTCACTGTCAGGAATTTTTTCCCGGATAGCCAACTGGAATCTCCTTTCTTGCAGTTTATACCTATTGGTTCTAGTTCTGCTTTTAGAAGCAGCTACACCCCCTAAATGGCATGCTGTCTCCAAACTGGGCTCACTGGGCAGAGTTCAGTGTCCCAATCCCTCCTCTAAAGCACACCTCCCAATGGCAGCCCTGCAGCAAGTTCTCTGTCACCACAGTGGCCAAGTTGATCATCCCCTTTGGGTGCGCCCATTTTACAGAGACAAGTGAATTTGCAGTATGTGAGGCAACTGTGCATTTGCTAGCATGCTATTTTATGCAATTTGAACCTGAGAACTGGAGAAAGGGGATGGGAAGAAGGGACTGACCCCAAGGTGGTATTTGAGGGAGGCACGGAGTAGAGAATTAAGGGGCACATTCACTGCTAAAGTGGGAATGGGCAATAGAAAGAGGGAGGGAAATGAGAATTTTCAGGACCTGATCAGCTTAGGAGGCACTGATCTCAGCATTATCCAATTGTTGGAAAGATATTCGTGTCATGTTAGCTTAAAAAACAGATAGAAGGCTTAGGGCTGCTGTTTTGTGTTTTTTTTTTTAAACAATGGGTTTGTGTTCCCTTTTTATATGGGGCTTAGTTCTAGCACTGAGAACAGCAGGTCATTCCAGTGCCAAACTGCAGCTCAACAGCAATTGGAGCTATAGCCGGTGAGGGTATAATGAATCTCAGATAGCATCAGCTGCCCAGGTAATCCCTTCTGATCCCCAATTCACAGGCAAAGCCTCCGCATGCGGTCGCTCTCTGGCTCACAAGTTCTTTTATCAAATTGCATCTGCACCCTACTCTGCTTCCACCAAGAGGGACCAGTCCTTCCCCAACTATCCCCATAGGCTGAGCCGCAGCCTTGGTAGCTGGTAGAGGGAACAGCTGGTAGCTGTTCAGAGACAGCATTGCACATCTGGGAATGGCCTAGACTACCAGTGGTTCAAGAACGTCAGAACAACCCCACTGGATCAGGCAGTCAGAATGGGAGCTACCCACCTGGTTAATCAGGGCTCTGGAGTTAAGGAAGTGATCGGCCAAACACAAACTTTGGGTTCACCACTGTTAGCCACTCATATGGGAGAGACATCCCTCTTCTACCACACAGTGAAAATCCAAAAAGCAGAAGCAAGAGGTAATAATTGCAAGAGGTAATTAACAACAACAACAACAAGAAGAGGTAATTAATAATAAGAGGTGGAAGTAATTCACCACTTCAGGCAACCACCCCAGCGAGCTTAACTGATGGGCTAGAACCAGCCTTTGGAACCAGGTGCTGCCATCTCCCTAATGCTCCTCTTCACTTCTCTCCACAGGTATGCGCATACTCGTCACCCTGCTGTTAGATACTCTGCCTATGTTAGGCAATGTTCTTCTCTTATGCTTCTTTGTCTTTTTCATCTTCGGGATCGTCGGTGTCCAGCTTTGGGCCGGGCTGCTGAGGAACAGATGCTTCCTAGATACCAATTTTCAAATGTGAGTCCTCTAAAGATGGTCTGTCTTAAAAAAAACAACCAAATGCTATACATAGGTGGCAATAACGAGACAAACAATAATGGGGATTCCATTATCCAGGTGTTCAAAACATGCCCCTTCGCACTACCTCCTTACCCGCAAACATGAAATTCTTCTCCTATGAGAAGGTTAACATCTCCAGATCACACACTTATCCTTATCCACCAGACCTCTGCTGGCTTCCTCTATTCTTTTGCAGTCCATAAGAAAATTTTCCACTTCCCCACAGTCTTTGAAGAAATGTTTAAAAGGGAACCATCAGTATCTCCCAAGCCCCATAGGACTGTCCCGAATGGGATTGCTTCGGTCTTAATTAAACTTCTGAGCTTCTTGGCATAACCACGTCACTGGCAGCCTGTGAGGCACTCCTTTTTTCTCCTTTCCTTTTTTCTTCCCCCATATTTCTTATTTTTGAGACACAGAGAATGTAAACAGAGCATTTCAGGCAGTTCTGTGTGTTTAAATGATAGGTGTTTGAAAGAAGGCCAAAAGTCCTCCTCCCAGCTTGGTTTCCACTGCTTGTTTTGGTGTTGAAAGGAGGCTGGACATTCAGAAGCTGGAAGAAAACTCAATTTGCAAGTTGTCGGTTTGGGAATGCACAGAAATTGTGTTGTGTGTGGGGGTGGATTTTGATAGTTTTGTGGATTGCGGTGGATCACATTATTTCATTATAGGAAATGTCAAACCCATTTCATACAGTGGGCCAAACAGCATTTATGATGCCTGCTCAGGACCAGAAGTGATGTCATTAAGTTGGACAGACAGACAGACAAACAGATTTGTTTAATCAGTTGATTGATTGATTGATTGATTGATTGATTGATTGATTGATTGATTGATTGATTGATTGATTGACCGTAAGAAACAACTGCCCTCTGAGTCAGACCGTTCAACCTGACTTATTTTTGTTTAGCATTATTTTATGGTCTCTTCTGCCAGCATGACAGCAATTGATTGATTGATTGATTGATTGATTGATTGATTGATTGACTGATTGATTGATTGATTGATTGATTGATTGATTGATTGATTGATTGATTGATTGATTGATCATAAGAAGCAACTGCCCTCTGAGTCAGACCATTCTACCTGACTTATTTTAGTTTAGCATTATTTTATGGCCTCTTCTGGCAGCATGACAGCAATTCCCTAATGTGCCTTTTGGCCCACGAGCACACTGCTGAGATGGACAGCAGGGCCTCAAGCACACATCTGGCCAGATGATGGAAACCAACATCACAGGAAGTTGGATGGCCAAATGGATTTGAAAAGGGATGGATCAGGTGAACAGTCTTCTTGTATCTGTGAACCACAGTCTAGTGAGCAAACCCATGCCTGGGTCACACCACTTTAATAATGTTTAGATGGGCTGTAGAGTGTAGGGGCTACAGCATCAGTTCGGTTTCCTTCTGGACCAAATGTGGTGACTTAATGCCATAGCACATAAGAGGCTCTGATCTCTCCGGAACAGGAGATGGTGGCTCTAGTCAAATACAGGGGACCAAAGGAAAGAGGTTGGGATTCACTGGTAAGCTTCAATAGGATTTGCTGTGGGTCAGAAAGGGGTCTCTTCAGATTCTCAGTTGTTTAATGTGAGTGGGCAGCAAATAGTAACCAGAGCCTCTCTGACTGACTGCCTCACTGTAAAATAGGGGTATGAGCTGGTTGTTTTTGACTAGCTCTTGATTCAGCTCTGTTTCCAAGTGTAGATCTTGATTTGTGATAATTCAAGTATCGATTGCTTGTGCTATCTGCCATTTCATATCGTGGTGGTGCTCATTTTAATAAGAAATTGCCAGATGATCAGGGTGACCAGATGCCAAACCCAAAATTCCTGAACCCCAAGGCCAAAATTCCTAATCCCAGGCCAAAATTCCTACCCGCTGAAAAAAATTGCCAAAAAATGTATTTTTTTATTTTTGTTTTTCGGTTTTTTGACCATAACTTTCGATAGGAAGGAGGTATCTCAAAACAGATTTTTGCATTGGATTCTGCTCTTCAATACGAATCCAACGACATATGGCATGATGGGGTACTGTGCACTATTACAAAGTTTCAATATGAAGCCAAAATGTAGGACAATGATGCCAAAATGTAGGACGCCCGGACAGGAGGCTAAAAATCCGGACAAGTCCGGGTTTTTCCAGTCATCTGGTCACCCTGCAGATGATTATGTTTTAATCATCTACCTGGCATCCTGCACCTACCTGGCATCCTGCCTGGCATCCTGCAGTGGCTGCCTCTGCCATCCCTCTTTCTTCTGGACTACGATAAGCAGGAGAAGAGAGGGGTGTGTTAGATAGACCCATGCACTGTTCCCTCAGTACCAACCCCATTCCCTCTTTCTTTTCAAATCCAGGTGATGGGAAGAAGACAAAGGCCTATATCCTAAAGTGAAATTAAGCCCCTTGCTCCGGAGCAGTTAAGATGACTTTCCATAAGATAACACTAGTGGGTGACACAACTGCGTGGACCTGTAACTGCTATGGATTTTGCCCAAAGGCAGGTGTTCGATCAGGGAATCTCTAAACCTTTTGGCCAAAAAAAGTTGGCCAAATATCTGGCACTGTGCCAAGGGCCAGAAAAAAAGATTTAAATATAAAATTTAACTAAACAGATTAGAGTTGGAACTTAAAAAGCAGGCCTCCATCAGTCTTGAAAGACTATGGTATCGTGCTCGGCGCTGCATACGCTGCATGCGAAGCATGAAAGCTTGGGTTGGATTGTTATGGAGGATAGGCTGTTACCCAAGCAGCAAATCCCCCCTCTCCATGCCACTGAATTAGTCCAATGGAAAGGCAGAGCTGATACAATTGGATCCAGCTGCGTCACAGAGCTGGGCTAAGGACAGGAGCTCATCCTGTCTTGTGGGGCTGACCTGGGTCTCGAACCCTGGCCTGCTAGTTAACAGGACAGCATCTTAACCGCGTGCGCCACCCACAGCCCAACTTATTAATGAATAAATGGGGTCAAGTTCCAGGATTTCTACAAGCACCAACACATAGCACAAAAATAAAGTATGCATGTAAATAAACCACAATTTCCCCCAACCCACCATCACAGCTCCAGTCTTGTTTGGTCAATGGGTCAGAGGCTCTTAGGGTACCAAGGGCTGGTTCCGGACCAGTTAAAGGCTCATTTGATCTCCAGGCTGGGATTTGGCGACCCCTACGTTAGATGGAGATTGTTAATCCACGACCTGTCTCAGCCCCATGGGTGGCCCAGCTGGTTTCTGGCCTCTTTTTTAACAAAAGAGCAAATGCCAAACCGATTTGGAAAGTGACACAAGATATGCAATGGCTGAGTAAACAAACACAGCAGGCAGCAGGCCAAGGAGAGCCTTCAGCAACACTGAGGAGGAGGAGGAGGAGGCGGCAGAGGTGTCCGCACAAGGAGACGGGGATCATGAGTTTGGTCCTATCTGGGGCTGTGAAATTATGCTGCCCAGTTGCCCCTTCCTCCCTCCATTCCAAAGTGGTGAATTCATAGGCTTTTGTGAGTCCAGGCGTTTGGGGAGCACAAGCGGCAAATTGAGCTGTAGCAAAGCAAAGTGTGGGGAGAAAGCACAAGCTCTGCAGCAATTTAAACCTGTGGCTATCTCAGCCTACCAGGAACCACAGACCGAATCCCAGAGCAATTAAAACAGATTTGTGATAAGCAGAGCATCAGCTAATTTCTCTTTCTCCTGCCCCGTTGGCAACACAGAAGACTGTCCGGGCCCAGCGGCTGTGACTCTTCTCATTAACAGATGCACCAACAGAGGGAATTCTCTTAAAAGAAAATCCAAATGGTTTTGAATGGATAATGGAGTTTGTCTGAAGTTCAGTCTGTCTAGGGAGACACTGAGATTATCCAGCAGCTCCAGAAAGCAGACATAGGAGTGCCTCACTCCTTTGCTGTGCAAAGGAAGGAAGTGGGACACAGCAACAGAGATGTAGATGTAGCCACCAATATATACTTTGCACAAAAAAGCATGTAATTCACAACAAGGGTTTGAGTTGTTCCGCTTTCAGGCCTTTCATCCAGCTATTGTCAAAGCAGAGGAGCAGGGCTGGGTGTAAAGTTGGCACCCTTCTCAGGGTAGGGATGGTAGGATAACTCTTGGCTTCTTAAGTTTTAAGCCTCCAAGCCTAATTGTGTCCACTCAAAAGCATTATAGTTTGTGGAGCTTATACTGTGTAAGGGAACAAAGGAAAGGAGGCTGGGAGGCCAAGCCTGAGAAAGTCTCGCTGTTTGGATCACTTAAACATGTACCTTTTTGGTTGGTGTCTGGTCTATGAGAGTTATGTAAAAATTAAGTACAGAAATGCGATACCAGTGTTTTTAGCTTTATTTTAACATGTCCTACATTTGTCCTATTTTTAGGGGGTCCTACATTTTTTAACCAGGTAGGAATTTTGGCTTGGAGGACAAGAATTTTGGGGAACTGGGGGGGGGGAATTTGAGTTCGGCATCCGGTCACCCTGTGTAGAGGAGGTAATTTCAGCAGGTGCAGCTTTGCATCTCACGGATCACAAGCTGCACCTACTGAATCATAGAATCCTAGAGTTGGAAGGGAACTAGTAGGTCATCTAGTCCAACCCCCTGCCTGTAGCAGGAAATTCTCCTAGAGCATCCCCAACAGGTGCTCGACGAGCCTCTGCTTCATGATTTCCAGTGAGGGAGCATCCACCACCTCCCTTGGCAATCTGTTCCACTGCCTAACCACCCTCACCATCAGGAATTTTTTCCTGATATCCAACCAGAATCTGCTGTTGAAATAATTTCCCCTATATAATTGTTAAAGGGCTAGGAGCCCTAAAGTTGAGAGTTTGGACATCCCTGCATTAGTCAATCAGCCTCTGTTGACTCCCTCTCTCTCCCCCTCTCCCCATGAGTGAGTGAGTGAGTAAGAGGTGCATATGAATGGACAACAAAGTTCTCATTTCCTCTGCAGCAGGTAATCATTGGAGAGTGACATGGAATAAGCATTTCATTAAAACAAACTGTTCTCGGCCGGCCGGGATGTTTCCAGCAACACAAAAAGTCCTCTGCAATCTTGGCAGCCAAAAGGCCTCTGCAGTTGCTGCTTAGCTAGACCCATCCAGAGAGAGCCAGAGAAACATTCAGGAAGGAAACGGGGTGAAAATCTTGCAATGCTACGTAAAAGTGCCATAAATGCCACTCCTGGGTGTGGGGTCTAGGCCAGTGCAAAGACATTCACCTGCTTCCCCACATCACTGCAGGAATAGAGAGATGGGTAAATTACATTGGCCTAAATTGGTTAGGATTGTGCCCTCTGTTACCTTATGGCAGAGTCTCCAAACTTTTAACTTCAGGGCACCTGGACCTTTAAATGAGGAAATTTCAGCAGGTGCAGCTTTTCGTCTTACAGATCACAAGCTGAAATTCCCTCTTCTACACAATTGTTGAAGGTTCAGGAGCCCTGAAGTTAAATGTTTTGGGACCCCTACCTTATGGGACTGCTGTAAGGGATGACAAAAAATACAACTCATGTGATGCGCTTAGCACACTCCAAGTAGCAAGATAGTTCTTTGTTTCTCACCTTGGTTTCATAATACAGGTCCAACCTTGTTGTACACGGATTTTTTTAATACACAGATTTGACTCAACACAAATGGCCACTGCAAATCACAGTTTTTAAAACTGATTTTTTTACTGCTGTAGAGAGGCAGCAATGCAAGCAATCATTAAATTTTTCAGTCCTAGAATCAAACCCCAGCAGATATTGAGGTACCACCTTATTCAATTAAGTACAACAGAGGAGCAAGAAACCTAGAAGTTGATATTTAAACCTATTTTTCCATTGTTTTCTTTATATACGGATTTTTTTAATCCATGAGAGGTTCAGGAATGGGATCCTAATGGATAACGAGAGTCACCTGTAAATTAAATAGCAATAAATGCACATAAGGAACAGAGTTGCATCTCTGTTGATAGTTGATAGATAGATAGATAGATAGATAGATAGATAGATAGATAGATAGATAGATAGATAGATAGATAGATAGATAGATAGATAGATAGATAGATAGATAGATAGATAGATAGATAGATAGATAGATAGATAGATAGCATTAATGTAGATAGCTGCATGGCTCCCATTTTGGTGAAACAGGCAAGGGATTGATGGGGAATTTGGGAAGCATGTTTTCACCATGTCCTGAAAAGTGGTATTTGGACACTGAGCCGATCCTAGGCTCCCAATTTATTTCTGCTCAGCCAAATTCTCTGCCTCCAGAACTGCATCCATCAGACCTCGGCGCTTTGTGATGCAGAAGTCATTAATGCCTCTTTGTGTTCCTTCTCCTTGCTCAAGGACGTACAACTTGACTTTCCTGCAGCCGTACTACCGGACGGAGGAAGGGGAGGACAACCCGTTCATCTGCTCATCCCACCGGGACAATGGCATGCAGAAGTGCTCCAACATCCCCAACAGGAAGGCGTCCAAGTTGGAGTGCACTCTGAGCGTGGACTTCTACAACCCACAGTCATACTCCCTGGGGGGTGCCAGCAGCCACAACGCCTGCATAAACTGGAACCAGTATTACAATATTTGCAGGACAGGGGACCTGAACCCCCACAATGGAGCTATTAATTTTGATAACATTGGCTATGCTTGGATAGCTATTTTTCAGGTAAGGCTTCTTTTCCATTCCAGTGTGGGAGACCCAGGTATGTTTGAGAGGCAAGGCTACCAATGTAAAAGACTTATATAGATCTCCCAATATGGTGCTCTAAGATAGATGTCCCCAACATGTGGTCTCCCTCCTCCAGCACATTTGCTTCTGACAGTACCCACTTGTACCCACTTGTTGATATACCCACCTTCTCCTCCTTTCCTATCCTCTGGTAATCCACTAAATTTGAAATATTTCTTGACCCAGCCTATAATTAGTCAGTGGAACTCACTGCCACAGAATGTGGTGATGGCATCTAGATGCCTTGAAAAGGGGATTGGACACCACTGGTCTAGGATTGCAGTGATGGAGTCACCTGATATCTTTGTCTAAAAGTTATATACACACACACAGTGGTACCTTGTATATATATATACACACACAGTGGCACCTTGCTTAACAAGCGCCTCGCTTAACAAGCATTTCACATAAAGAGCAAAAATTTCCAAGAAATCTTGCTTCACATAACAAGTTCCGCTTCACTTAACAAGCAAGCATGCTATGGGCACGCGTGCTATGCAGTCCTGACGCTCCGCATGGAGGCTCTTTAAAAGGGCTGCTGGCCAGAGCTGCTGCCTCTAAGAGCCCCTAACTTGGGGGCAGTTGCCTGAAGGTGCCAGAGGCAGCTGCCCTTAACTGCCCCCAAGTGCCCCCACCGACCACCAGCAGGAGCCCAGGTAAGCCTCCCAGGAAAGTGTCTTTGATTGCAATCTCCGAACTATGTCTACTCAGAAGTAAGCCCCATTGTGTTCAATGGGACTTATTCCTAGGAAAGTGTCTTTGCAGCCTCTTAACCATGTCTACCCAGAAGTAAGCCCCATTGTGTTAAATGCATTGTGTTAAATGCATTGTGTTAAAAGCCCCATTGCATGTCTCCGGAATGAATTAAGCTCTTTATGTGTGGCACCACTGTGTGTATATCTATATATCTATGTATCAGATAGAAAGATAGATAGATAGATAGATAGATAGATAGATAGATAGATAGATAGATAGATAGATAGATAGATAGATAGATAGATAGATACATACATACATACATACATACATACATACATACATACATACATACATTGTGTTAAATGGGGCTTACTCCCAGGAAAGTGTCTTTAGGATTGCAGCCTAAGTAGACTTCATAGGATCATGCACATTGAATGCATGTTTTGAATTCAATTCCAGTGTTTTGTCATCATTTTTACATCCAGTTAATATTTTTATATGAATGTTTTGGGGGTTGCGGAACCAATCGTCTGAGTTTCCATTATTTCCTATGGGAAAATCTGCTTCACTTAAAGAGCGTTTCACTTAAAGAGCATGCCTCCGGAATGAATTAAGCTCTTTATGTGAGGCACCACTGTGTTTATATCTATATATCTATGTATCAGATAGATAGATAGATAGATAGATAGATAGATAGATAGATAGATAGATAGATAGATAGATAGATAGATAGATAGATAGATAGATAGATAGATAGATACAGAGAGAGAGAGAGAGCGGATAGATAGATAGATAGACAGACAGACAGACAGACAGACATATAAATACAGAGAGAGAGAGTGCGCGCGGATAGATAGATAGATAGATAGATAGATAGATAGATAGATAGATAGATAGATAGATAGATAGATAGATAGATAGATAGATAGATAGATAGACACACATATAAATACAGAGAGAGAGTGCGCGCAGATAGATAGATAGATAGATAGATAGATAGATAGATAGATAGATAGATAGATAGACACACATATAAATACAGAGAGAGAGAAAGCGCGCGCATAGATAGATAGAGAGAGAGAGAGCGCGCACGTGCATAGATAGATAGATAGATAGATAGATAGATAGATAGATAGATAGATAGATAGATAGATAGATAGATAGATAGATAGATAGATAGATAGATAGATAGATAGACATAAATACAGAGAGAGAGAGCGCGTGCATTTCTGTGGCTGCACTCCTTGTGTTCTGGAGAGAGCCTAATCGTCGTCCTTGTAATCCTCCCAGTTACACATGTTTCAGAGCTCGTGGTTCATTGTATAACAGGCTAACTCTTGTTCCTGTTTATTAGGCAGGCGCATTCTGTGGCAAATTATCAGAAGCAATTATTGGGGGATGAAATAGAGGAGACGGACAGTTAGATTAACTGCATGATATTGCAGTCTCTCAGTTGCCTGTGATTTTGAAAATTGAGGCAGCTTTCAAACCACTAGGCTAGCAAGTGTTGTGAGCTCACTCCATCCGGCAGGACGTGGGTCTCAATCTGCCGATTGTGCCAGCCTTCAGGTTGAAAAACACAGCGTCATTAACCAATAAGTCCAATGACCTGTGACTGAAAGCAAGCTCCAAATATACATTTATTTCTGCATGTGAATTTATGGATGTGCATGGATCAGATACAGGGCTTTTTTCTGTATCTGTACTCAGTGCCAACACCTTTTTCCACCTGCCCCCCCTGCAACTAATTAATAATTAGTGATACAGGGATGACATGTGGTGAGTACTGGAACCTTTTTCCCAGGGAAAAAGCACTAATCAAACATAATAAATACAGGTGATGGCCACCCACACAGGCAGAACTGGCCACACACCTCCATGGGCGGACGCTAATTGAGAAGCCCCATTCCTTTCATCACATGGCATGTCCAGATAGCAGCCAACTTCACCGAATATTGAACATCAACTCATAGGGCAAAAGAATCCCTCTCCATCAGACAAGAGATGACAATGAGATGGTTCCCATCCATAATCAGGCCCTGCACAATCTGTGTTGCTTGGTTGGGATGTGCTACACTTGTAATTCCCCTCCCCTTTGCGGTAGTTGGGTACTGTTTGAAAGCGCGGGGACAAGTTCTCCTCTGTGGAGGTGAGTGATCAAGATAACAGAGAACTGCTGGTGCTGTTGACAGCTCCTTTAATACCACTCAGCTTTGCAAGGTGTGCTGGCTCCCCCCCCCCCCCCCCAGCTTTCCTGCAACTCGGAGAAGAAGCAAGTGTGTTTGTTTCTCTATCTTGGACATTCCCGTCACGCTTCTTGCTTGCCACAGCTGCCTGGAGCTCTCTCTAACACATTTCACCGTAACAGAAAATGGGGGGGGGGGCAGCCCCTGTGGAGGATTCCTACTTAAGAGGCAACAAATGAAAGGCCCAAGATGTGACTTCTCGAATCTGACATGATTAATTCATCAGCAGAGATGTCTTCTTGGGAGAACGTGTATGAGGAAGGCTCCCTCTTTTTACCTGAGCTGAACCCCTTGATTTCTAAAGGGGGGTGAAACAAATTAACAAGAGAAGATGTCTTTCAATAGGTGGCAGGTGATGGACATTCATGGGCACTTTGCCAGAATTTTTTTTTTATTTATATATACTGCCAGTGTGCATGGTTTTTAACTTAGAGTGTGGAGAGACAAATCTCTGCCCTGAGGGTGCTTACAATCTGGATATTGACAGAACAGAGAGAGGGAAGCAGAATGGATGCAAAGGTTTGCAGAGTAATTGTGGACAGCTCTTTCGGTTGTTCTTCGACTGACAACGCAATTCTAACCCCTATGTAGGCTCCTGCCTTTAATAAGTGTTTAGGAGCGGGACTTTCAGCTTGTGATCAGTGAGATGAAAAGCTGCACCTGCTGAACTTCCCTCCCTTAAAGGTCCAGGAGCTCTGAAGTTAAAATTTGGGGACCCCCTCCTATATGGCATGATAGTGGTGTCAGCAGACAGAGGGCCATAGCTTAATGGAGCGTCCTTTAACATGTTCCGTTAGACACATGAATGGGCTGTGGGTGGCGCAAATGGTTAAGACACTGTGCCTGTTAACCAGCTTGCCAGGGTTCGAGACCTGGGTCCCCACAAGACAGGGTGAGCTCCTGTCCTTAGCCCAGCTCTGCAATCCAGCTCGAACCAATTGTATGGGTTCTGCCTTTCCATTGGACTATTTCAGTGGTGTGGAAGGGGGGATTTGCTGCTTGGGTAACAGCCTATCCTCCATATTAATCTACCCAGGCCTTTGTTCTTCACATGCAGCATATGCAGCGTCAAGCACGATACCATAGTCTTTCGAGACTGATGGATGCCAATACTAGTCACAGGATACTGACCCTATTTCTGATTGCTGCACAGGGTCAGAATAGTTCTTTATACCTTGAGCCAGAATTTCAGCTGCCGCTGATGAACTGCGCTTGTGGTGCAAAACCAGAAGGTGCTGTTCTTGCACCCTCAGTGTAAGTTGCACTAAGGCGCTGATCAGCAAGGAAAGTGCTGTAGCTGAGGCTAATAAATTGGCCCTCATTACACATTCATGAGGCTTGATTTATCATGCTAATTAGCTGGAGCATTTGCCTCATCAGGGCATGTGGAGAACAACTAACAGTTTGAAAAACATGCCGTCTCAATGAATTGCAAAGTGAAGAGGTAAAGGACAAAAATGCCAAAAGTGGCAGAATGATGAAAGTCACATCATGGGCTGTGGGTGGCGCAAGCAGTTAAGATACTGTGCCTGTTAATCAGAAGGCCAGGGTTCGAGACCTGGGTCCCCACAAGACAGAGTGAGCTCCTATCCTTACCCCAGCTCTGTGACTCAGCTGGAACCCATCATATCGGCTCTGCCATTCCATTGGACTATTTTCAGTGGCGTAGAGAGGGGGGGTTTGCTGCTTGGGTAACAGCCTATCCTCCATATCAATCTACCCAGGCCTTCGTGCTTCACATGCAGCGTCGAGCACGATACCATAGTCTTTCGAGACTGATGGATGCAATCTCATCTTAAGTTTTTAAGATGAAAGTCACAATAATGTGCTGTGAGGTTACCAAGTTCTCCCTGCTTGAAAGCCCGAACAAGTGCACTCCTCTTAGGGGCTTGGGATAAACTGCAGTATTTCACTGCAGGACCCACTGAAAACCATATAAAAACAGGCAACTACTTTTAAAAATGGCAAGCAATAATCAGTAAATCCAGCAGAGCTCAATCACACTCCCCATTTGTTTAGCTTCTGTTTGGAGACATCAGGGCAAGGGTCGTTCCATCCCCGTAAACCAAACACTGAGATGTACCCTGAAGGGAAATACATAGATTGAAGTGACTTCTCAAATAGGACTTGGAGAAGAGCAAAAAATGTCCTTTTTTCCCTGACCAGAAAGGTTACCCACCAGCTTGTGTCAGGAGCAGATCAATTAAATTCATGGAAAGAGAATCACTGGGAGGCAAAATTAGCTGCTTGGCCGCAAAGGAAAAAGAATGAGCCTCGATTCCCTGATTGGAGTTTGTTAGTCAACTCGACATACCCTTCAAAGGGCCTCTAGAAATGGACTTGCAGGACCTTGTAAACTCACCAGAAATAGCACTGCAATTATTTGGTGCCCTTTCCCGCTACCGTCTAGCATTGCCTTGAGAGGTGTTACGAAACCCCCATGTTCGGACCAGCAATGTGGGGTGACTAGAAGTAGAAATTAGACGGATTTGCTCAATCCCTGCTTAGTTTCTGCCTGCAATAATCTGTTGGCCAATAGTCCCATTTAATGCAAGAACTGCTTTGATGACAGTTCATTCTGCTTAATGATGTCACCTCCAGACCTCATCAGACCTCATCAGACCTCATCTTTGACCATTTTAGCTCCTACCTCCCCCCACCAATTTTCCACACCTATTACTAACTCCTGCTTTCCTAAAACTGAATGCACAGTGGACATCAGCCTTTTATTTATCTGCAAACTCTCAAAGTCCCAAATCCTGCCTTGTCCCCCCCAGGCAACGTCTCCTTTGCTCACCCCAGTGCCTATTAGTTATTGAGTTTGGCAGCACCCTGCAGGACCAGCTTGCCAGTCATCTTAATTGAATCTTTTGGCATTGGTCCCCCTCCAGCGGCTGATTTCCGGTTTGCTATGTGCCTCGCCTGAAATTGCTTTCTCAACGCAGAATTAAAGCCAATGCCCTCTGGCCACTCTTATCGCTGTTGATTAAAACAATTGCTCTTCCATCAACTTGAAGCCTCAGCCTTCAGCTACCTTTGCAGGGGGAAGTTGGAGGCCGTTTAATTGGTCTGCTTGGAAAGAGTGTGATGGTTAAGGAGGGATTAATTAAGAGACAAAAGAGGATTATCAAGTCAGATCCCAAGTAAGTTGGAGTTGTTGAGTTGCCCTAGACCAGAATAAAAATGGTTTGGTGAGCAGAGGCCCGATGAGCACCTGTCAGGGATGCTCTAGGAAGATTTCCTGCTTCAGGCTGGGGGGGGGGGTTGGACTAGATGACCTACTAGGTCCCTTCCAACTCTAGGATTCCATGATTCTATGGTACCTAGATCTGCCTTCACATGAATCTCCGTTGTCTGAGACTCATGAGGCTCCAATCCTAACCATACTTTCCTGAGAGGAAGTTTCATTGAACACAATAGGACTTCTGAGTAGACATGGGTAGGTTTGTACCCTCACTGAGGTATCCAGGGAAGGGAAACAGGCAGTCAGACGCAGAAACCAGTTGTCCTGTCCTAACTGACCATTTTATTTGAGAAAATAAAGTGGTATAACTGCTCTCCCCATGTTTACCTTTCTTGGAACGCATGCATAAATGCTATACATTTATGACAAGAAGGACTAATAAGCAAAAGTTAAGAACCCCTCATTATCGCTGGGGTCTCGACTCCACAGAACCATGCAAGCCACTCACAACTTTTGTAAACTTTGGCCATTGAACAAGGTGACCATATAGAATGGAGGACAGAATGGCTATACCTTTAACCATTGCATAGAAGAGGGACTTGAAGCAAGTGCTTCTTTTAAAACCTTTCTATGATGAGCTGAACCTGCCTGAATTCCTTCTTCTATGCAATGGTTAAAGGTGCAGGCACTCTGTCCTCCATTCTGTAGGGTCACCCTGTTGCTCACCCATGTCTGCTTTTCCCAGGCTGGGACTGATTGCCTATCCATTTTGGGGAGAAAAATTTCCTTTTCAAACATTTTATCTAAGTCTTGAGAAGGCAAAAACAGGCAGGGAGTGGAGAGGATAATGTTTCAACATCTAGGAACAAAAATATTTGATTAAATAACTTGGATTCAAATTAGCACTGAAGTAATTCAGCTTTCAGGCAAGAGACTTCCTCTCCTTGCTACCAAAGGCCACCATCCTTGGTAGAAAATCTACTCTTTCGGTGCAAGGCACAGTCCCCCAATATTGAGGGGGTTCCTAGTGTCTCTGCACTTGTTGGCTCCTGTGCGTCCACAAGAAACAACCTGCCCAGAAGACATGCTCAACCACCTGTCTGGGAAGCTGTGTATTCATCTTGGTAAATAGATTTTTTCCATCTAATTTCTTCTCAATTCCACTCGAGCCAAAAGCAAATGTGCAGTGAAGAGGTATATCCAATATGTTTGGGGTCCCCTTGGTTCTTTTTCCATTGCCGTGCCTAGGAGGGAACCACCTGTTTCTGCAGCTGTTCCAGCAGGTCTCCAGAAGACCCATCTAAGTAAGGAAAGCTATGGAATGGGGGAGAAATTTAAAAAAAAAACCTGGCACCACACCAAAGAGCACAGCTTCTAAGGTAGCTGGCAGCATCTTGAGTTTTCCCAAAGGGGAGATTGCCAGCCATGGATTTTCCGTGCAGCAGCACAAAAAAATCTGTGCAACCCATGAATGCAGCAACAGGCTGCTTTCAAACAGGCTTGGAAGTAGCCACTCACCTGGTAAGGCAAAGCATGGGAGAGAGACGGAGAGCACTCTCCGTTCCCTTTGCACCAGCTGAAAAGTGGGCTATTTGGCTCCAAAATAGCTCTTTGCAGCCCAGAGATATAAAAGGCAAGAAGCAATAGCTGAGTAAGGTGAACTTTCTGACTGCCTGGCTTGAACTGGTATCCTGCAACTAGACCCTTCTTCTGCATTTGGCAGATTTAAAATTGGGAGACATGGGGCATCCCAGGTCCTTTACCAAGGATTGCTGCCTAAGGACTCCCTGTGGTCACCACCGTTGTACAGTCACAGAAGGCTCTCCTCCATCTGGAGCATGTTGTGCTCGGCCGCCTTCCACCTGCTTAAAAGCCATCAGGAAGCATGTTTGTTCTTTTGGTGAAATCGATATTCATGCACGCACACCCCCTCGCAGTCTTGCAATCTGTGATGAAACTTCCAAAGAAGACCTCGGCAGCTGCGGCATGAGAAACAGTAGACTGCGTGCCACGTGATGTCTTCCCGCAGTCCTGGGCAAGCAGTTATGACAACATGTGCTAGAGACTGGGGCTGTGGGTGGCACGAGTGCTTAAGACGCTGTGCCTGTTAACCAGCAGGCCTGGGTTCGAGACCCGGGTCAGCCCCAGGGTGAGCCGGGTTCGAGACAGGGTGAGCTCCTGTCCTTAGCCCAGCTCTGCGACGCCAGCTGGATCCAATCGTATCGGCTCTGCCTTTCCATTGGACTAATTCAGTGGCGTGGAGAGGGGGGATTTGCTGCTTGGGTAACAGCCTATCCTCCATAACACTCCAACCCAGGCTTTCGTGCTTCGCATGCAGCGTATGCAGCACAGAGCACAATACCATAGTCTTTCAAGACTGACTAAGGCCTGCTGCTAGAGACTGGAAGTGTCTCCCCACCTGAAACATGCAAGAGGTGGGGAGCTGAATATCCCCCCCAAAAAACAACAACTTGAGCACTGGTTGACACTGCCAGGATTTGAACAAAAAGCCCAAAATCAGACTAGGATTGACCAGGGACAGATTTTGGAAAAGAAGAACTGCCTTTTTTAAATGAGTAAAATGAAAATATTAAAATATTTTAAATGAAAATATTCAAATTTTCTTACAATGGCCAGCTAAGGTGCTCCATCTTGCGTCACCCGTGCATCACCCACCATGCATCACTATGCCATCATGCTAGGTATTTTGACCACACCAGAAAACATAGGCCGTGACCGTCTCAGGAGCCACTTGCATTTAAACAAGCCTCTCTCATTTTCCTCACATGTTCCAAAACAGCTTGTGTTCCTTTTTTCCCCTACATGTTAATTAAGTTCTCAGCTCCCTTTTATCCGTAGCTAAAAAGAGATTGAAAATGCAAGGAAGCCATTGATTCGGCGTTTAATTAAAGCATCTTTTTTCCCCTTGTTCAAACATTAAACAGGCAAGTCGGCAAGGACAGTAATGCAGGTTTAACGCACACTTCTAATGTGCAGCTGATTTTAATAGGCAACTTAAAAAGGAGGTATTGTTTCTAATCCTGCCGGAGAATATTCTTTGAGTCCGCACATGGCATGTGCTGTTGAGGAACATGACCCTGGGCTGGGCCTTGGGAGAATTGAAGCACATAGGAAAAGACAGATGGCCCAGTCCTCCGAGAACTACCGGTTTTTGGTGGGGGCGGTTTGCGTGTTTGAACATTTTCCAGGCTAAAAAAGCGTGTGCCCCCCACCTGCAGTAAACTAGCACACAGCATAGCTTTATCTCTGGCAACAGATATTTTTTCATACAGCGCCATAAATGCGCACTGTTGCACAGAGTGACAGAGGCAGATCCCTGCTGCAAAGACAGGATTTGCAATCTAAATATTGACAGAAATACTGGTGCCAATATTTGGGGAAGCACAATATTTGGTTGCCAGCTCCCTGACCATACCTTGGAAATTAATTAAACCAAAAGATTCGCTATGAACATCAGTATTCAACTTTTTTGACTTGTCCCTACTGCTACCAGTATTAGGCAAACCCGGTGCCAGAAGAAAACATAAACCATGCCCGTCGGTTACATCCGGAGCTCTCATTATTGCAGTGATATTCTTGGCAGTGGGAACCTTGCAGGCCTCTGCAAATCTAGGCAGCTTCTCTCTATCTCCAGCCCCAAACAATGGCAGAAGTTTGATCTTAATCTGTGTGTATCTCCTTACAGGATCTAAGCCCACCCAGGTCATGTCATCCCTTAGCGACACCACAGATAAGGAAGCAAATTAAATTTCAGCGTTAGGTGAATGTGCTGAATATTGTTTTGGTTTGCTAGTTTGTATCCTCCAGTCTCCAAAACCGGAAACGTAAATGTTGGCTGTGATATTTGAAATCCCTGTCGTTTTTGAAATCTCTATAGTTATCAAAGTAAGAATTTTGTATAGTAAAGTAATAATTTTGTACAGTTTGGTATAACAAAAGGAGATCTCTCCAGCCATTCTCTCAGCAGCTCAGATGTTCGGTAAAATTCAGGAATATTTGCAAGCCTAGCTTCCCCCTCCCATTAAATGACCACAGCTATGGAGATGGAGGCCTTTGGAATGGCATCACATGCCCTTGGAGCTCCTAACCAAGCCCAATTAGACACACTTTCCAGCATCCCTACTTGTTGTGGGTTTCCACTTCTTGGCTTGCCCCTAACCTTTCATTTCCTATCTTGTTCCTCTGCAGGTCATAACCCTGGAAGGATGGGTTGACATCATGTATTACGTCATGGACGCGCACTCTTTCTACAATTTTATATATTTTATACTACTTATCATAGTAAGTATGGGAGGCGGTCAGGACATTAGAGGTTTGGGGCACAGTCCCAACCAATTTAGACCAGAGTCACCTGGCATAACTTTATCCACTCACTTAAGACTCACCTGGCATAACTTCCTGTGATGGTGTGGGTTAACCAGTGCATACGTTGTGCCCTAGCATAAACCTGGCAGAAACGAGACAGAAGTTCCTTATGGCACTTTTGTGACCTCACAAGGCCAGGACTTAAGCTGGGACTTATGTCGGCCTAACTGGGAGTTAGGATTGCAGCCTCGGGAAGATGAAAGGGAAGATTTTTGTGTCTCTCTTTCACACGCACAACTCTCCTAATTGCAATTGATCTGTCTTTCTTTTGATCCTGCCAGGTTGGTTCTTTCTTCATGATTAACTTGTGCCTGGTTGTGATAGCAACACAGTTTTCTGAAACTAAACAGCGGGAGAACCAGCTGATGCAGGAACAGCGGGCCCGCTACCTCTCAAACGACAGCACAATCGCCAGCTTCTCCGAACCGGGAAGCTGCTACGAGGAACTCCTCAAATACATCTGCCACATTTTCAGGAAAGTCAAACGGCGGACTTTGCGCTTTTACAACAACTGGCAGAGCAAGAGGCGGAAAAAAGTTAACCCCAACAGCGGGACCGGCGATCAGGGCCACCGCAGCAAGAAACGCATCACCTCTATCCACCATCTCATCCATCATCACCACCACCATCACCACCACCATTACCACATCAGCAATGGAAGCCCTCAGGGACCACGTTCCAATCCTGAGATCTGTGACCTGGAACTGAAAGTCATCAAGCCCGGAAACCAACTCATGCTCCCACCATCATCCCCCAGCCTCCGGAACTCCCCGGCTCCAGACTCAGAATCCGTCCATAGCATATATCATGCCGATTGCCACGTGGAAGGCGCCCAAATGATGTGGAAGTCCACCAATGTCTCAGCAAACATCAAGCTTACAAATCATGGCAACATGAACTACCCAACCATCATGCCTACTCCAGTTAGCAAACCCAGCATCGCTCCAGTGTCCAAAGGGAAGAAAACAAATGGCGGTGGCAGTGGTGCTTGCACCCCCATGGCTGTGGTTAACAGCCCAGTACATCTGAATGTGGATTCATATGGAAAACTTCATCATTTAGTGGGAGAACATGGTAAGAAGGGAGACAGACCTACCCTGTGTTTACCAGCATTTGGCAGCAGAAAGGAAATACTGGTTGCTGGAGAAAATCCATTTGGCTCAATATTTTATTCCCTACACAGGCCACTCAGATGCCTCAAGGAAGCCTCCTTAGTTCCAGCAACTGCAAGATGTGTCACTATGGTTTGCACCACTCGGTGTGAGAGCTCGATGCATCTTCCCCACACTGAAATATCCTGCCATACCAGACCACAGAGTAACCAGAACCTATCCCCAAGCTGGAAGGAGTTTTAGATTATCCCATTGCCCCCACCCATGTGAAAGGTGGTATCTTTCACCACCATGGGTCCATCTGGGAGAAAGGCAGGGTAGAAATAAAGTTTATTATTTTATTCAAAAGCCACAGTAATACACAACAAACAATTTCTCCATGCTGGCTTCTGTAACATCACAAGTCAGACCCTTCCCAAGCATCTAGGATTGTGTGATGTAATGGCATAAAATATGTGCAGAGCCCAACAAGGTGGCCTTTTGCAGTTGACAGATCTTTTCAGATTCTGATCATCTAAGTTTATTATTATTATTATTATTATTATTATTATTATTATTATTATTATTATTATTATTATTCTCCCTCACTGGGGATCTTTAAGCAGAGGCTCGACGACACCTGTCGGGGATGCTCTAGGGGGAATTCCTGCTGCAGGCAGGGGGTTGGACTAGATGACCTACTAGGTCCCTTCCAACTCTATGATTCTATGATTATTATTATTATTATTGACTTGGTCAAGTGATTCATTGATTGGATGACTCCAAGCTGAGCCCCTGCCAATTATTTCCAGAGGTTGCTTAGAAAAATTGGTCACAAACTGTTCATATGATTTTTCTTTTGCTGCAGGCCTTTGCCGGACATCCAGCAGACTGTCTGGCTTGAATGTCCCCTGCCCCCTGCCCAGTCCACAGGCCAACATGCTGAACTGTGAGCTCCAGAACTGCCCTTACTGTGCCAGCATCTTGGAAGACCCCGAGTTTGAGTTCAGTGAGTCAGACAGCTATGAGTCTGGCGACGACAACGGGGTTTATGAATTCACCCAGGATGTGAAGCATGGGGACCACCGGGACCAGATCCAGCAGCAGAGGAACAAGAAGAAGAAGAAAAAGAAACCCAAGGAGAGAAATAAAGTTGCCCAGCTTTGGAAGGCTTTTGGAAACAAGCTAAAGAGGATTGTGGAGAGCAAGTATTTCAACCGAGGTATCATGATTGCCATCCTCATCAACACGCTGAGCATGGGCATCGAGTACCACGAACAGGTAGGTGATGTGGACCTGGCTTTGGAGGTCTTCTCAAGACCATTGACTCCAATTAGGGATTGTGAGGGAACTAGCCATAGGGAGAGATGGAAAGTAGGGAGTCCCAACACAATGGGTAAGCCAGAAAGGGAACTATCCATGGTAGCTGAAATAGGGAGCTGTCCATTGTGCTCACTGTCCATTGTTGGTCTTGCTGCCAGTTTGCAAAGTCTCTTGCCCCATGTGTACCATCATAATGGTCACAGGGTGCAATCCTAACCAGATTTCCAGCACTGATGTAGATGTGCCACATCCTGCAGTTGGGGGCAGTCTTGGAGGCTTCTTCAAGGTGAGGCAACGTTTGTCCCCTTATCTTGGAGTTGCATTGCCCTAACCCTGGAGCTGGGAAACTGGGTTAGGATTGCACACACTGTCTTTAAGTGGTCTAATCAAGTGAGGGATTGGCCCGCGGTGGTCAGTTTGACCCCCAAATAGCTACCCAAGTGGGTGTGTGGATAATTTATCACTGTGTTCCCTTGGTGGTAATTATTTCTGGACCCTGTGACAATCACCCTAGGTTCGGATTGTATCCAGCAGACTCTTCCAGATTTCTTTATTAATTTCCATTTAAACTCTGCATACTGACAGTGAAGGTTTGGAAGGCTTTGGAGAACTCCAGGAATCATCCCTGTTGGCCCACAAAGTCAGCCCTATCCCAGCATGTTCCTTTGCTACCTGCTCCCCTGCAGTTATGCGACACTTAGATGACAGCATCTTTGCAGCAGAGAAGCCTCTCATGTACACATGCTCACTCACACACAAACACATGCGCACACACAGTGTCATCTGCTCTTGCCGGGCAACAGATGATCTTCCTTCATCTTTTTTTTCTCCTCCAAGTGTTTAGAGGAAAGAAGATGCATGCTGTTCACACTAATATTGAGAACAGCATGATGTTAAAAAACATCTCCGAAAGGCGAGGACAGAGCGTCCTGGTTGCCTGGTTGGAATGAAGGACAGAGGGATGAAAGGAGGTGACTCATTCTGAGCGCCATCGTTCGGGTCACTCGCAGTATAGAGAAAGCTGCCCTTTTTCTGGTTTTTTTCTCCCCTTTTATTTTTCTTTTCTTGGAAAACCAGTTAATTTTGGCTATTTTACTGTCTTGTATCCGCCAATCTTTTATGTGCTTGTGTTCTCTCTCTCAAGCTCTGCTTTATTTTTCCTTTGTTACATCTAATGTTCCAAGAAGTATATTATCTACCCAGTATAAGATCCAATTAAACTGGGCAATATCAATTAGTCCTCCTAGATCCACTGAGTGTGGCACAAGTGGTTAAAACACTGTGCCTGTTAGCCAGCAGGCCAGGGTTCAAGACCTGGGTCCCCACAAGACAGGGTGAGCTCCTGTCATTTAGCACAGCTCCACAATGCAGCCGGCATCGTACTGGCTCTGCCTTTCCATTGGACTATTTCAGTGGTGTGGAGAGGGGGGGATTTGCTGCTTGGGTAACAGCCTATCCTCCGTATCAGTCTACCCAGGCCTTTGTGCTTTGCACAATACCATAGTCTTTCAAGACTGATGGATGCCAAGAATAGCAGTATTTTTCCCCCTCACTGGAATTTTTTCAGATCTTGATCATCTTGTCTCCATTTTGCATGTTACGGATGAAATAGCCGGGAGGAGGGAACAGGAATTTGCAAGTGCAAGACCAGCCTGTCCTGCATTCTCTCTCTTTTTTTAAATCCTGTTGCTAAAGAGAGGGGGACACAGATTATAGTAGTAAGCACCACACCTCTTGTAGGATGTTATTCCATTCTCAAGACCCAAAACATGACACAGCTTCCCTTCCAATTCGTTACCTGTCTTGAGTAACTCTTGTGTTTTGGGTGTCAGAGGCATGCCTTTTGCTGGAAGAAACACCTTCCTGCCTCCTGTGGTCAGAGGTGAGCAATTGGTAGTCACCAGGTGAGTTCTAGAAACCAGAATCAGAACAAAGGGAACCAGAAACCAGACTTGCTGGCAAAGAGTCAACGCCACAAGGTCAAGTTTGGGGGGGTCTATGCTGTGAAGTCAAGACCACTGAGCAAGCTAAGGTTATCCTTGCCCAGATTACATTCCAACCTGGAAGTGTAGCCCTTCCTTCAAAGGAGAACCAATCACCGACGTGGTTGGGTAGTCACTAGCCTAGAGGAGGGGTGTCTAAACTTTCACCTTTAGGGCTCCTGGACCTTTATTGTTTAAAGAGGGAATTTCAGCAGGTGCAGCTTCTCATCTCACAGATCACAAGCTGCACCTGCTGAAATTCCCTCTTCTACACAAACGTTAAAGGCCCAGGAGCCCTAAAGTTGAAAGTTTGGACACCCAGGTCTAAAGGCTGAAGATTCCCTTCTGGAGGAAATTTGGATGGCAAATGTCTCCCATACACCTCCACTACCCAATGAAATAGATCAGGAGCAAGAAAGCATTGCAGTGTGATGTTCTGATATCATGGGTTTGAGATGACCAGAGATTACCAGGAAAACCTAGAACTCCTCTTTTTCTGGTAGTACTCATAATGTCTAGTCCCACCTATGCAGTGAGTTGTACCCTTCTGAGTCCCTGATCCCGGGGGCAGGGTGAACATCTCCACTGTGCTGTCCGTCCTTGTGCGCTGTCAGAAACATCTGGAGCAGCTGTCAGACATAGAAGCCTGGATTAAATGGACCTTGTTCTAACCCAGCAAGGACGTTCTTTGCTCCTAGCACATGTTTCCTTAGAATTCTGATTTATTGTGTCTGCTCACATCTGCAGCAGGAGAACACAGTGATAAGCGCTGAAGGTTCTGGAGCCTTTGCACAAACGGAAATCCGCTTGGGACTGAGAGAAGTGCGGACACAAGATGTCCCATGGGTTTTGCACAAACCTGTAAATATTTAATGGTGTGCTTTGTTTTTATGGGAAAAAAGAAAGAAAACAGCAAATGCTTAGAAGAAGATCTTGGTGGATTCATAAATTAGGGGGTTACAAGCAGTGGCAATGGGGACAGACCACCAGGAGAGGGAGGCTCTGCAAGAAGTGACCCGGCACTGTCTAAGCCTCCCTCTGGCAATTTCTCTGTCACTTCAGACCCAACCATTTCACAATTTCACCTTTAATTGTGTTTTCACCACAGGCCTTTGAGAGTGCACAACAGCTGAGCCCAAAATGTTCTGAAAATTGCCAAAAGGATGCTGGATTTTTTGCATTTAAATCAGTTTGACAACCCAGAAAATTGGGGGTGTTACAATTATGTCATTGCATCATTATTGCAGGTCAAGACAGACAGACAGACAGATAATGTCATGCAATATTTATTCTGACGTTCCACTTAAGTGCCACTGAAGGGAAGCACCACCACCCCAGGTATACTCCAAGGCAGGTACTCCTCTGGTTAGACAGGATTAACCCATTTATGCCTTTTATTCATTGTGTTCCTTTTGTGCTCAGGTATAAATGGGTTAAATTTTATGCTATTATAGACTCTGGCAAATGAGACAGAGAGATCATGATGCTTATGGGATCACAATAAATGCAATGCAAGCCAGTTGGGAGAGAAAGAGATGGCAATGTTTAAAAGAGAAACATTTCTTTCCAATCAAAAGTATTCTACCTTCAGCACAGCCCTTTCTCGTCCATGCCATCAGCATTCCTTTAAAAGACACAGCCTGCAATCCTATCCACACTTACTTAGAAGTAAGTGCCATTGGCTAGAATGGAGGATACTTATGAGTAGACACACAGAGGACTAGGCTCACATTTTTTAAAAAAACTGGGGTTTTGCAATTCTAGTTTATCTCAAGCTTCCTTCCACCCTGCAAAATCCAAGAGCAATCAAATGCTCCCGCCTTTCCCCTCTGCTCAGAGGCACGCAACATATCACTAATCTGCTCAGCAGTTTTGTGCAGCAGAAAGCTGGGATTTCCAGTCAAAGGCTTGGAGAGGACCCTGTACGTGCCTGGCTGTGTAAACCCTGTCTTAGCTTGCAGATGTCTCTGCTAATAAACAGCGGAACGGATCGAGCCAGGCCTCCTTCGGAGTACCTCATGCTGAGACAGCCTGACATCAGAGAAGGGCCCTCTGGGGCTTTGCCTGAGGCTGGTACTGGATGCCACAATGCCATGTCTGCCTCCTGATCCCTCTGCCAGGAAAGCTTCAGGCTTCTATGTGCACCTGTGTGCATCTTCAGATCTCAGATTTATCACAAAACAGGAAGGGTGGAGTGGGTTTTGTGCAAAAATAGAGGAGACGCATCCCCTCTGGGGCTACCTTAGAGCCAGATCTTTGGTCCATCTAGATCTGCTGGATGGAACCCTCCAGGGATTCAGATAGAGAGGGATCTTTCCCAGCCCTCCCTGGAAGTACAGCCCTATATGGAACTTTGTGAAAATCAGATACTCCACCTCTGAGCCATAGCCCCTATGGCTGAGTTCCATGCGCATGTGCATGTTTGTGTGATGTAACTAGGCCATGTCTGGATCAGGCCCATGCATTGCTTGCAATAAAAAGCAGGCCTCCATCAGTCTTGAAAGACTATGGTATCGTGCTTGGCGCTGCAAACGCTGCATGTGAAGCACGAAAGCCTGGGTAAATTGTTATGGAGGATAGGCTGTTACCCAAGCAGCAAATCCCCCCTCTCCACGCCACCAGTGATGGGATTCAAAGAAATTAACAACCGGTTCTATGCCCATCTGGCAGCCACTTTTAAATAGCTATTTTTAAACTTTATGTATCCTATCTCTTGTAAACAACCGGTTCTATAGAGTAGGTGCAAACCTGCTGGGCCCACCACTGCACGCCACTGAATTAGTCCAATGGAAAGGCAGAGCCAATACGATTGGATCCAGCTGGCGTCACAGAGCTGGGCTAAGGACAGGAGCTCACCCTGTCTTGTGGGGCTGACCCGAATCTCAAACCCTGGCCTGCTGGTTAACAGGCACAGTGTCTTAGCCACTTGCGCCATTCAAGCAAATCCTCAGACAAACCCGGTGTCTTCATGAATGAGTCAAGCAGTTAGTTCCAGGCTCCAGTCTATTTATTCATACCTCTCTCTCTCTCTCTCTCTCTCTCTCTCTCTCTCTCTCTCTCTCTCGCTGTGTGTACTCAAGATATGCCCAAACACAGCCCCAAATAGATTTACTACTACTTCATGTGAAACCTTTGCTGGTACCACTTGTTTCATAACGTCCCTGTGTCTTTTATTTATTTGTTTGTTTGTTTGTTTGTTTGTTTATATCCTGCATTTCCCGTGCCAAGTCAAATGCCCCAGGCGACTTATGCCACATGCTCTTGTTTTGGAATCATGGCATGGGTGAAATTTACGCCCTAAGGAAAACTGAGAAGTAGGAAATTTGTTACATTTGTTTATTTTCTTCCCGATCCGTCCTTATTTGGGTTTCTGTAGCTGATTTTTTACTAACAAGGGGATTCCCGTTGCATTTATTTTTCTTGAAAAACGAAACAGATGCAATATTTATGGTTGCATCTGTCCTTGCTCAGAAAACATGAAGGAACAAGGAGTGTAACAAGATGGGAAACCGAGGAGCAGCGTTGGGAGAGGAGGCGTCTTTCTTTAAAATGTTTTTGCATTGAATTCAAACAACATTAGTGTACTGAGAAGCGTGGATCCTTTCTTCCTTCTTCCTTTTCTACATCAAGGGCTCTTTTATCTTTCAAGTCACCAAATGTTTCCTAATTGGATCCCGTCATGCCAGGTTTTTAACAGCTCAGCCTATGTTGTGCATGGAGCAAGCAGCTTCCACAGCAATAAACAGCCAGAGGGGACATGCTAATATCTTGGCAATCATACCTGGTGTACCTGGAATATCAAAAGCTACCAGTTTAAGTTCTTCATAACTGGCACAAGAGCTGCAATGCGCCGTAAGCTTTTGGGATAGAAGATGCTCCCCCCAGCACTAGACAAGGTGGTTGGAATGACCTGCTGGATTGAATTTCCATGGCGTTCAGATTTTGCAACAAAATTTTCCTTTGCAGAGGGAAGTTTTTTCCATCTGGCAAGAGTTTGGTACCATGTCCATCCTATCCATGATGCTGGATTTGTGAAGGGAACACTACCCTCTATCTTTTATGAATGACCTTTTTGAGATACATTTCAGAACAAGATATTCTTGCTGGAAGCCCCGGAGTCCTTGACATATAAGTCTTTGGAGATAGAGTCGGAGCTTTTGGTGATAAACCAGGAACAACATCTTGGAGTCATCCTGGGGAGCTCAGTAAATAACAAGGTTTAACTCAGTACGCATCAGCAAATTCCATGAAGAAGATGGCTGCTAAAATTAGTGATGTGCCCACATTTGGAATACTGTGTACAGTTCTGGTCGTAACATCTCATCACCAACATTATACAGCTGGGAAATGTGCCAAAGTTAGCAACCAACATTAAAAAGCAGGCCTCTGTCAGTCTTGAAAGACTATGGTATTGTGCTCGGCGCTGCATACGCTGCATGCGAAGCACGAAAGCCTGGGTTAGATTGTTATGGAGGATAGGCTGTTACCCAAGCAGCAAATCCCCCCTCTCCACGCCGCTGAAATAGTCCAATGGAAAGGCAGAGCCAATACGATTGGATCCAGCTGGTGTTGCAGAGCTGGGCTAAGGACAGGAGCTCACCCTGTCTTGTAGAGCAGACCCGGGATTAACAACCAAAGTTAATATCAAAGGGCAAAATCCAGAGTAACTATGGGGAGTCCTTGCTCCGGTGTAAGAGCAACTTCCTCTGGATTCCAATATGAATTTCCCATAGGTTTTCACTAGGTGGTGCAGTAACTACGGGTGCACATAAAGTCTCTTATGTGCTCCCATAGTTACTCTGGATTTGGGGGTAAGTTGGCCGAAGCATCTTTGCTCTAAGGAAAGGCTGTGTGGGGTTTTTCCATTTGGGAGAGGAGCAACTGAGAAGGTGGATATGGTTAAAACCTCCAAAATTTCATGAAATTTTGCATGGTATGTAGATAGAAAAGCTTCTCCCTCCTGTGCAGTTCTAGAAGTGGGGATCATCCAACTGGCAGGAGAAACTAAAGGAGGCTCTTCATAGTTAGCCTGTGGGATTCATTGCCACTGATGTGATGGTATTCAGAAGCTTGGATGGCTTACAAAGAGAATTGGAGACAGACTATCACAAGGGTTCTGCATACCCTCCAGGTTCAGATGTGGTTTCCCTCTAAATACCCAGCAGGAGATGTACAACTTATCTCAATAAAATTGCTAGAGAGGAGCACACCTTTCTTTCCTGTATGGGGGCTTCACAATGGCAGCAGGGCTTTGTGTGTGTGTGTGTGTTGTGTGGGTATAGGTTAGGATCCCTTCTCAAATGCTTTCTGCATTTCCTCCCATGTTTAAAAATTCTTTTCAGTAATTGTTACAGAAGACAGGGCGGGGGAATTAGGGACACAGGTGGTGTTGTGGTACATTTTGCTGGCAGCGACACGACAATCCGCAGTGTGCTTTTTTGAAATGCAAGCTCTTTTCATTAATTTTACCCATCATCTCTTTATATGACTGCGATTGATTTTCATCGTCAGTTGAATATGATGATGTTCACAGCCACTAATGACTATATCAATAATCCAATTCTATAACTGGAAGGAGAGTCCTGCTTGAGCAAGCCAAGCACCCAACTTGCCGATCCTCCTCCTCATCAATCCCCGGAGTGACACCATTCATTGGCAGTGGACCTCATCTGCTGTTTTGGGTAACAGCAGGTTTTGCTAAGGTACATCTCCCAGGGATTCAGCAAGTTATTTGAGGTTGGGATTTGGAGAAGAGAAGAAATTGTCCACCATTCTAATGAAGAATAAAATTAGGACAAAATGGGAAGTGGAAGTGGAAGATGCCCCCAAAGTACCCCCATTTTTGCTGCCACAATTGTTTCTGCGGCACTGACCCTCCTCTGTTTGGCTAATGGTGACCATTTTGATTACTCAGAAGGCCTTTGGCTTACATTATCATCATCACCATCACAATATCATTCCCAAGGGACATTACGGAGAAAAAATTATGGTTGCAAGTCAGACAGATGCAGGGTGACCAGATGCCAAACCCAAAATTCCTGAACCCCCCAGGCCAAAATTCCTATCCTCCCAAGCCAAAATTCCTATCTGCTTTAAAAAATTGCCTATTATATATATATGGGTATGGGTGGCGCAAGTGGTAAAGACGCTGTGCCTGTTAACCAGCAGGCCAGGGTTTGATTCCTGGGTCAACCCCACAAGACAGGGTGAGCTCCTGTCCTTAGCCCAGCTCTGTGACGCAGCTGGATCCAATCGTATTGGCTCTGCCTTTCCATTGGACTAATTCAGTGGTGTGGAGAGGGGGATTTGCTGCTTGGATAACAGCCTATCCTCCATAACAGTCTAACCCAGGCTTTCGTGCTTCACATGCATTGTATGCAGTGCCGAGCACGATACCATAGTCTTTCAAGACTGACAGAGGCTTGCGATTATATATATATATATTACAATATATATATATTGTTTTTATATTTTTCTTTTTCGGTTTTTTGGCCTTTGATAGGAAGGAGATATCTCAAAACTGATTTTTGCATTGGATTCTGCTCTTCAATACAAATCCAAAGACATGTGACATGATGGGGTACTGCACACCATTGCAAAGTTAAAAAATGAAGCCAAAATGTAGGACAATGAAGCCAAAATGTAGGACACCCGGACAGGAGGCTAAAAATCCGGAGAAATATCGGTTTTTCTGGTCATATGGTCACCCTGGACAGATGAGCACTTCATATCTTGACCTCTCAATATAGATGACACAGTGAAATTGGTAGGGAGTATTTTGGCTCAGACTAACAGGAATTGCCTGTGGAAGGAGGCCTGCTGAGAACGCGCCCCCAAATGTGATTTCAAGCCTTTGCAGCATCACATCTAAAGTCCTTCCCCGCTGTCTATCCCAAGGAGGAAATCCTAAACATAAATGCAAGTCTATTTCCTTCTGCAGCACAGGTCTCTTCTATGCAAATTACTGCCTTCTTCTTTTTGACTGTGCAATTTAGTCAGCATTTCACAGTAGGAGTGCTAGTGCTTGCAAAAGGAGCATCTGTACAAGAGATTTGGAGGCAGCCAGACAAAGGGGGGCCACCCAGTGGGGTGCTCTAATCGGGAAATGATAGGGTTCATGAAGGAGACACAGGGGAAGCACTGTAAATGATGGCCAAACAGCTGTGTCCACCTGGCCATCCATGTTTGTGGCGTCATTCAGATGCTCTTCCCTTGTTTAGCCTGATTTGGAAGTGATTCATAGGGCAAAATCCGGAGTAACTATGGGGCGTTCTTGCTCCAGTGTAAGAACAATTTGCGCTGGATTTTTGCATTTCCCATAGATTTTCATTAGGTAGTGAAGTAACTAGAGGTACAAGTAATGTTTTTTATGTGCTCCCATAGTTACTCTGCATAGGGATAGTTGCCTGATTTATCCATGGAGATCCCCAGATTCTTGGAAAGCGTGAAAACACAGTGATTTTCAACGTGTGCCAAGCACTGGTGTGCCATGGCTAATCCTCAGGTGTGCCACGGGAATTCAGAGATTGACATTAATGAATAGGAAAATTGGGGGATTTGAATTGTCTGGTGTGCCTTGTCAATGGTAAAAACAACTGATGGTGTGCCCTGAACAGTTCATTGCCCTGTTAGTGTGCCATGAGATGAAAAAGGCTGAAAATCACCGACTCAACAGCAATCAGAATTTAGCCCCAACTTTCTTCGACATCAACTTCACATCACCCTTAAATATTAAGTCCAATTGTTGTCAAGAGATAATTGATTTTGTGTTTCTACCTCAGTCAGCAATTGGGACTACAATCCTAACACCAAGTTAGGCCAGCATATGTCCGGGCACAAGTCCCCCGGGGTGGCCTAGGGATGTAAGGCACTTCTGTACCACTCCCGGGGGTATTAAGCCAGTGCACAGACCAGTGCTAGTGTCCCACACTGCCAGAGGAACAGGGACACAGGTGAGTTGTTCCATCTTAAATAGGTTAGGATTGCACCCGTAGGCTGCAATCCAGAGTAACTACGGGAGCATGTAAGAGACATTACATGCATCCATAGTTACTGCACCACTTAGCGAAAACCTATGGGAAATTCATGTTGCAATCCAGAGTAAATTCTTCTTACTCCAGAGCAAGGACTCCCCATAGTTACTCTGGATTGCGCCCTTAGAGTAACAACATTGAAATGTTCTTTCGTCTGTCTTAGCTCTCCAATTTGGAAGTCAATGTTTGTTGTGCTCTTGGCGTCTCCTGGAGGACATTCTCCCTCATCCTTGTCCCTCCCCATTGGCAGCCACTTCCCTTGAAAGATGGCCACATGGGCTGTTGCTCAACTGTTTTCCAAAATCTTTCGCTATTAATGAGCGGTGTGAACCACTGAACCCTTTGTCCTGGCACTCCAGTCCACATTATCCGTCGTGTACTCAGCCCGTGCGCCGCCGGCCGTGAAATCTGCGCCTTTACCAGAGAGAATCTCCATAAAAGTCTATTAGTTAGGATGAATAATGGTTTGACAAAACAGATCTCCATGACCCCTCATGCATCATTCTGGCAGTAATAGAGACTGTGTGTCCATTTTTTGATTAAACATTTCCAGAGTGGTGGAGTTGGAAGAAGTAAACAATTTCCGTGGATAGAAGTGAGCAGAGTTGCTTTTGATGTCTTGTTACTTGACCGACATTGTCCTCTGGATTTGGGGAACACTTTTATCTTCCCTGCAAAAAGGAAAACTTTTCCGCAAAAAACCCACAAATTGGTACAGGTCTCTTTACATTCCTCTTCCTCTCCCTGGGAGCTCCTTCATCCCACCCCCCTCCTTTCCTACTAAGCCTAAACAAGTAGGTGTCCAAAACAGCTGTATATTTTACAGTGAGGGTGAGAAGCATTTTCTGCCTTGAAGACTTGGAGGGGGCAATTAAGGAACCCTCTCTCTGCTAAGCATCTTATTTTGGTTAAAAATCATATTCCTCACAAGTTTTGAGGAGGTATTTTCTTGTTTTTGCAAAGGCGGGTCTATGTAAATGAGGTCCCCTTCTCCCCCCACTGTGTAGGCTGAGTCAGGCACGTTCATAGATGCCCCACTAAAAGGTGGTGGTGGAGGAAGAGTGTAAAGAGACCTGTCCCTCCTGGGGGGCTGAGGAGATCTCTCCCTGCTGGCACTGGCAAGAAGAGGTCCCTGCAGCCCTTCTCCACCGCTTCTGGCCTTCTCCACCGCCTGTGGCCTGGAAATCACTGGCCTAGAAGACCCCCAAGCCCTCAGAGGCAGCGGCGAAGGGCTGCAGGGACCTCTTGCAGCCAAGCGCTGGCTTCAGGATGCCCTCACCACTGCCTCTGTTATGCCTCCTTCCCTCCCTTCCTTACTATTCCCCCCTCCCTCCCCCCACTCTCTCTATCCCTCCCTTCCTCCCTCCTGGGCTTACTTCCAGGAAAGTGTGGATTGCAGTCTTAGAGCCCCCTCCTAGGCATATCTCCTCAGAAGTAAGTCCCACTGGAGTAAATGGGGCTTACTCCCAGGAAAGTGTGCACTGCAGCCTAAGAGCCCCCTCCTTTGCATATCAGAAGTCCCACTGGAGTCAACGGGACTTACTCCCAGGAAAGTGTGTAAAAGGATTGTATCCTTGTATCAATCCTAGACATATTTACTTAGAAGTTAGTACTATTATAGTCAATGGGCTTTTCTTGGGAAAGTGTAGACAGGACAACAGCTTCAGAGCCAACCAGAGACTGCTGCATTTCCCACCCTCGGCTTATACGCGGGTCAATAATTTTCCCGTTTTTGGTGGTAAAATTAGGTGCCTCGGCTTATACGCGGATCAGCTTATACACGAGTATATACGGTAAGTTGTTCTTGCACCGGAGCAAGGACTCCCCATAGTTACTCTGGATTTTGCCCTTGTTTGGCCCATCTTAGTTAAGAAGATGAGCAGAGGGTGCTTATGGGAAAGACACATCACAGAAGTTTATAAAATTGTGCATCACCTGAAATTTTCTCTTCTTAATATTCAATTCGGGGACCATCAAGTGAAATTTTAAGGTGGTAGATTCAGAACCACTGAAAAGGAAATCTTTGTTCACATGGAACCTAAGGGCAAAACCACGGGGAGTCCTTGCTCCAGTGTAAGAACAAGTTACTCTGGATTCCAATATGAATTACCCATAGGTTTTCACTAAGTGGTGCAGTAACTACAGGTGCACGTAAAGTTTCTTACGTGCTCCTGTAATGCTCTGGATTTGGGGGTAAATCAGTGATTTTCAACCAGTGTGCCGTTGCACACTGGTGTGCCACAAGTAGTCCACAGGTGTGCCATGGGTGTTTGGAAAATTTATTTATTAGATAATGGGCAATATCCATAGCAGTTATGGGTTCACACAGTTGCATCACCCTCTAGTGTTAGCTTTTGGAAAGTCATCTTTACAGCTCTGGAGCAAGGGGCTTAATTTCACTTTAGGATATAGGTCAATTTGATTTATTAATAGAGCCATTAGGGAATGTGAACCCTCCACCAGCATCATGGTGTGCCTTGTTGAATATCAAAAGACTGGTGGTGTGCCTTGGCAATTTTAGTGCCTCGTCAGTGTGCTATGAGATGGAAAAGGTTGGAAATCACTGGCCTAGATAGTGTAGTGTTTTGGGAGTTGGACCAAGACCTGGAAGATCCAGGTTCAAATCCCTCCTTGGCCTTGAAGCCTCCTGGAGGACCTTGAGCCTGTCACTCAGCCTCAGCTACCTCACAGGGTTGTTGTGAGGAATGCAGGAGAGGAGGAACTAAAGCTTGCATTTGTCTTGGCATTGGAAAGGTGATCAATCCCTGGAATAAATAAAATAATTCAGATGTTCCCAAATTGAGTGTCATGGCACTCTGGGACACCATGGCACACCATGTCCCTAGTGACCCCTCCATACCTGGCTCTCCAGTCCGCATTATCCATTGGGCTCTGTTGAGTGCCACCATGCAAGATCTTGCAAGATTTGGGTTCTGCCATTTTAGATTACATGATATCCAAGACGGCACACTGAACCAAGAAGCTGAGCTGCAGCTTGACCTCAGTAAATTTTGGAGCCGCACATCATAAGTTAGCAAATTCTCAGCCACAATTCACAGCCACAATGATGGCCATTTGGCTTGGTCACCTTCATAAGAGGACGAGACTAAATTCTGCTTTTGAGGCACAGCAGATCCCTACAGTCCCTTTTGACTGACAAGTGGCCCAGAGAGTTGAAAAACCAGGCAAGCTAGAAGCCATGTGGGTGAAAATGGAGGACTCGGAAGGACTTGTTCCAGTTAAGGCTGCACTCATAGACTACATTCCTAACCCTAGTTAGGACAGCATAAGTCCTGGCACAAGTTCCAGGCCGGCCTGGGGGTCTCATAAAAGTGATATAAAGCACTTCTGCACCACTCCTAGTGGGGTTAGGCCAGTGCACAGACATGCAACAGCCTCCCCACATCAATATGGAAACAAAGAGTGGGTGAGTTGTGCTGGCCTAAACTGGTTAGGATGATCATACTGGGACCAAGCCTCACTAAGGGCAAAATCCAGAGTAACTATGGGGAATCCTTTCCCCAGCGTAAGAACAACTTATTCTGGATTCCAATATGAATTTCCCGTAAGTTTCCACTAGGTGGTGCAGTAACTACAGGTGCATGTAAAGTCTCTTACATGCTCCGGTAGTTACTCTGGATTTTGGGGCAACTGTTTCTGGGCTGGGTGCAAAAGTGTGGTGTAAATGATGATTTGTAACAATTTAGTACCACAAGAGGGGTGTCCTGTTTTTATCCTTCCTCAGTGGAGCTAATCAGTCTATCAGCTCATAGAAAGTTCATAGAGTTTATGTGCAAGAATTGTGTCCCCTAAGCATCTCCGTCCCTCAACTTCCTTCTGTCCTTAGACGGCTAGCCAGAGATCTAACAGATTTGCTTTTCCGAGGCTGTTTCTTATCTATGTACAGTATTTATATACCACTTTTCAACTAAAAAGTTGACAAAGGGTTTACAAAGAAAAATGAAAAAATTAATGGCTAATGGGTCTCAGTCTCCTGTCCCTGTTTCTTGCCAGGATCTGCTTTCCCTTTCTCTGTGTTTCCAAATGTTTGATCAGGTGGGTACCTGTGGAGACCTAATCCATCCAACCGGCCTCCCTTTTTCAGAAGAGATGCTTTCAGTCTCCATGCCGCAGGTACAGGCATGATTCAAATGTCTTGTCCTGGTTCTCACTTCACATGGGGGGGAGCTGGTAATTGATCTAATCTTGCCTGGCATTTACACCACTTGAAATGAGATTGCATTTTGCTGAGTGAAGTTGAGGAACGAGAGGAGCGAGGCCACAGAGGCTCACTATGTCATCGGCAAGAGTCTTGAGAGAGGATGGGAGTGTAGGATTGATGTGGGGGGTTGTCCCCAGGGGAACAGCCCTTGACTCAGAGATTTTCACAGAAAGTTAAAAGAGAGGGATCTCTTATCAACCGGCGGATTAGCCAAGGAAATCAACTTAAGGTGATGACAGATGCAGCATTTTCTAAAGAGAGGAGCTGGTTTCATCGCATTTAGTACAAACATACCTTTTGCTCTCCTAGTACATGCTGTAAAAAATTGCTTCTGCAGGTTTCTAGTGGTGGTCACTGTGAACTAAGGAAAAGTTGAATGTCGGGGGTGCTGATTGGCTAGAAAAAGTTGGGTATGGGGATGTTGATTTGATAGGAAAAATTAGATGTGGGGATGTTGATTGGCTATGAAATGTTGGATATGGGAGTGTTGGATGTGGGGGTGTTGATTGGCTAGGAAAAGTTGGACATGGATGTGTTAAATGTGGAGGTGTTCATAGTCTAGGAAAAGTTGGAAATGGGGTGTTGATTGGCTAGGAAAAGTTGGATGTGGGGATATTGATAGGGTAGGAAGAGTTCGATGTGGGACGTTAACTGGCTAAGAAAAGTTGGATGTGGGGGTGTTGATTGGCTAGGAAAACCTGGATGCTGGGAACTGGCTAGGAAAAGTTCTGTATGGGAATGTTGGATGTGGGGGTGTTGATAGGCTAGGAGAAGTTGGAAATCACCATATTGAATAGTGACCATATAGAGTGGAGGACAGAGTGCCTCTACCTTTAACCATTGCATAGAAGAGAGAATTGAGGCCGGTGCTGCTTTTTAAACCCTTCTGTGTTGAGCTAAACCTGCCTAAATTCCCCCTTCTATACAATGGTTAAAGGCAGAGACACTCTCTCCATTCTATATGGTCACCATTCAATATGGTCATGGATATGGGGGTGTTGATTGGCTAGGAAAAGTTGAATATGGAAATGTTGGATCTGGAGGGTATTGATACTCTAGGAAAAGTTGGTTGTGGATGGTGTTGATTGGCTAGGGCTTTTAACATCAAAAACATGGCTATATCACCCATCCTATATCCTATTGAGCTTCCTGGCTGATTTCCTCAATGTTTTTAATCTCATTCCTGCTATACATAGTGCAGTTATTGGTTGTTGTTGTGTTAAAGAGTTTTTTTGTAAGGGTTTTTTTCCCCAGTGATGCTTAAAAGCTAATGCATCGCTTAACCATATTATCGATTCAACTTCTTGCCTACATTACTAGCACTTTAAATCCATTTAAACTATTTCCTGCAATTGTGGGGTGGGGTTGAAGGCGAGGGGGGGTGTTGCTGTTTCTAATCCTACCTGAGCCATTGCCTTAATCTTCTGTTTAGGGGGGAAAATGGCTTTCATCTAGCAACTACATTCTTAGTGATGTAAGCCCAGAAAATCTAATATGGAAACCAGTAATCCAGCAGTTAAACAGATTAGTCATAGGAGGAGGGGGGAACAGGGGTTGTGTAACTCTGAGAGTAAAGTAATAGGTTTAATCTGTCTGTTTGTCTGTCTCTCTCTCTCAAGCCTCCCTCACCCCTGGAAAGGATTGCAGCCCTAGGAACCAGATCCTATGCATGTCTACTCAATGCACAGACACACACACAGACACACACACACACATACCAATTCAAGTGTAACCAATGGCTTTAACCTACAACAAAACAATACTGCAGAAATCTGTTTGAGAGGCTCATCACAGATATCAGAATTGTTTTAGAAATACCCCCTCCCCCCCATGGCTCAAATAGTTGCATTGAATCTGAGCAGGACGTCCAACTTGAATCAGAGAATTACCGTATTTCCCAGCTTATTACACACACCGGAGCATAAGACGCACCAAAGTTTAGAGGAGCAAAACAAGAAAAAAATATTCTGAACCGAATGGTGTACTAATATATGTTTAATAAAATATAGCAAAATAATATTACAACCAAGTAAAGTCAACAGTGGTATTAAGAACCATCATCACTGTCATTAAAAAAATGAGGAGAGACTTTAAGGTTCAAGCTCTTTTCTAGAAACCCCAAGAACTCATCATTTGCAACTTCTAGCAAACCAAATTCTGTGCACTTGCAAACTCTAGCAAACCATATTCTATGAATTTGCAATCTCTACCAACCAGATTCTGTGCATTTGCAACCTCTAGCAAACCAAATTTTATGCATTTGCAAGCCTCCTCCACCCCCGGAAAGGATTGCAGCCCTAGGAACCAGATCCTGTGCATGTCTAGTCAAGTGCAATTCTCCCCCACCCCTGGAAAGGATGCATAGGATTGCATCAGCAGGGACCTCTCCCTCCTGGACTGCTTCCTCCTCCCCTCTTTCTACCAGTGCCCCCTTGTTTTTGCCGGCCTCCATGCTCCACTAGTCCTCTGGGCTCCATTCATTTCTTTGGGGGAGGAGCCTATGGGGAAGCCTCTGTCTCTCCTCCCCAGCTTGCCCTTACCTTCCTATAGGCCTTCCCAGCCCAGGGAGGCAGAGCACAGCTGCAGAAAGTGCTCCAGGATTGGCCCCTTCACTCCATAAGACGCACCCACATTTTCCGCCACTTTGGGGGGGAGTGTGTCTTATAAACCAGCAAATACGGTATGCTGTGAATATATATATTCACAGCATACCGTATTTGTGTGTGTGTGTGTGTGTGTGTGTGTGTGTGTGTGCAGGGTGACCAGATGCCAAACCCAAAATTCCTGAACCCCAAGGCCAAAATTCCTAATCCCAGGCCAAAATTCCTACCCGTTGAAAAAAAAATTGCCAATAAATGTATTTTTTTGTTTGTTTTTTGGTTTTTTGACCATAACTTTTGATAGGAAGGAGATATCTACAAACTGATTTTTGCATTGGATTCTGCTCTTCAATACAAATCTAACGACATATGGTACGATGGGGTATTGTGCACTATCGCGAAGTTTCAAAATGAAGCCAAAATGTAGGACACCCGGACAGGAGGCTAAAAATCCGGACAAATCCGGGTTTTTCCGGTCATCTGGTCACCCTGTGTGTGTGTGTGTGTGTGTGTGTGTGTGTGTGTGTGTGTGTGTGTGTGTGTGTGTGTGTGTTCCACTGTGTATATATGCTGTTCCGGTGTATATGTGCCATTCCATTGTGGTCCATCAATAGCAATTTTCAGAGACGTTTCCTTCCAACAACAAATGACACTTGTTAGAATAGAGATTTTTTTTGTGTGTGGCTCGTTTCATTTATGAATAAAATGATGCATTGATTGATTATAAAATGATGATCATTATTTTAACCATTTTGCCCAGTAATTGTGTCACCACCACCACCACCCCTGGTGCACATCACCTAGTGCGGCCGTATCCTTCTAACTATGCTACTGGTTCACAGTACAAAAAAGTCAGTTATCATTACTGCACAAATCAATGTGCTCTTTTGCACTGCAATACAGGCTGCTATCCTAAAGACACTTTCCTTAGAGTAAAACTCATTGAACACAGTGGGACTTACTTTTGAGTAACTATGGTTTGGATTGTGCTCACAAGCAAAGGGAATGAACATCTTTGGTTACAAGGCAATGCTTGAAAGCAAACCTTTTGAAGGTTTGGGAAAGAGGTTTGGTTGCCTTTTACCAGCTCCAGCACATAATGCTCCAATGTGCATGAGTGATAAGTTGCTCACAAGAGTTGCATTTAATGTCAGAGGGAGGGTGGGGCTTTTTCTAAAGTGGAGGGAGGCCCTTGGACAGGCCGCTTACAGTCCAAAGAGAACTTGGCCACCACTGAGATGAGTTCCTCCTACCAGTAGTGGCATAGCTAGGTGAAAATGGTGCCATGGCAAGCACTGAAATTGCACCCCTGTCCAGAGAACTTGCACCCCTGTCTTTTGAGAACTGTGTTTCAGAACTAAATTTTATACATGATTATACAGTTTGGTTTACGAGCGTAATTTGTTCAGGAAGCATTCTTGCAATCCAAAACAATTGTAATCCTAAACAGATTTTCCCACAGGAAATAATGGAGACTCAGACAATTTGTTCCACAACCCAAAAAGTGCATGAGCTCATTTTCTGCCTTGTGATCATAATGGTAATAATAATAATAATAATAATAATAATAATAATAATAATAATAATAATAATAATAATAATAATAATAAGCTTCTGTGGGACTTCAGAATACAGACGGACAAGGTCTTGGAACACAATACTCCAGATATTACCATAATGGAAAGCAGTCAGGTGTGGCTTGTTGACATTGCCATACCAGGTGACAGCAGAATTGAGGAGAAATTCTGGAAAAGATCTCCTGCTACCAAGACCTCAGAATCGAATGACAGCATATCTGGTGTAAGCCAGTGCAGGTGGTTCCAGTGGTAATTGGCACACTGGGTGCAGTGCCCAAAGACTTTGGCAGGCACCTGAAAACTATTGGCATTGACAAAATATCACTCTGCCAACTGCAGAAAGCCGCTCTTCTGGGATCAGTATGAATTATACGCCGCTACATCACACAGTCCTAGACTCTTGGGAAGGGTCCGACTGATGATGTGAATGAAACCAGCACGAAACTGTCCACTGTGTATTTATGGATAATAATAATAATAATAATAATAATAATAATAATAATAATAATAATAATAATAATAACAACAACAACAACAACAACAACAACAACAACAACAACAACTTTATTACAGTCAGAAGACCAGCCACCTGACCATGGTAATGAATTGCCATTGTATCACATGAAAATAGTTAATCAGTGCTCTTTAACCCGAGAAAGTGCTCTTAAATGAAGTCAGAATTGCTTAGAAATTTTGGCTCGTCTTCCAAAATATTTGTAATCCAAGTCACTTGTACACCAACTACCACTGCACAGACTGTGCCAAACACAATAATGGAAAAAGAGAACCATCTCAGTTATGATCAAAATTTGATGGTCTTGGCTAGGAGAACCTGTTGTGTTCGGACAAAGGAGAGGTAGACAAAAGCACAGTATGTCTGCTCCGAGCTGGAGATCACTTATCGGCAAAATAATTATTTCGCAGACCCATCATCTGTCAAGCTCATTTCCTGACATAATTTTCAAGAAATATCTAAGAGGAATATTTTTGATTACTCCTAATATCTTAGAACTATACTTTAAAGTTGTAAAATGAGGCGTATTTTAAATAAAAGTTTTTTTAACAACAATAAAATAAATAAAAGAGTTTTTTTTAACAACTATCCCCAAAGCTCTTTCCCACCCCCTTCCTTGAAAGGAGTCAATTTTGCCATGTATAATGTGCACCATTTTTTTTAAACTTGTCTTTAATTATTGGGTCCTCTGGAGAGACCCATTGATATGCAAGCTCGGTACCTCCTATTAGCGTTCAATTGCTCACTAATTCTTGAAACTCCCTTCCTATGTAATCTTTTAGATAGTTAAACCAAAAAAATTGATTTAGATGTAAATCAGTTCCCCAAATGCCCTGGGGGGATACTCGCCTACTGTTCGTGGTTATCATATATCTTGAACATCTCCAATATGAGCATTTTAAATGGACTACTCATGTTCCTTAGGAGTGAACCAAACATGACAAGGAGTTTTGGAATTTAAATGTTGAAGATCTTTTATTCCAAAAGCAGTCACCAGGGAAGGGATGTGTGGGCTGCATTGGGGTCAGTTCATGGCGGGGGAGTCAATCTCTTCCCTCTATGCTGTGGCCCTGATTCATTGTTGTGTTGCATGCTCCCTGAGATACGGTGGGCCGCTGTGAGATCCAGGAAGCCGGACAATCTCTTCCCCATACACTGTGGCCCTGATTCAGTATTGTTTTGTGTGCTCCCTGAGATATGGTGGGCCACTGTGAGATCCAGGAAGCTGAACAAGATGGGCCTTGGACCTGATCCTTCAAGGTTCTTCTAATGTTCTCTGCCTAGTCTCACTCACCCAAATTGGGAGTTGGCTGGGATGACAATGTCCTGGCAACCGAGTATGGGGTGGAAGAGGTGCCGAAGGGAGAAGGAACAATAACCCCTTGAAACAATTGTGCATTGAGCCAGGCTGTCCATTCCTGCACATGATGGTCTCTGGAGTTGAAAAACCCAAGGACAGGAGCAGTTTTTCTGGTGCACTGATGAGTGTGTCTCTACAACATAAGTCCCTCCATTTCTTTTACTATTCCTCTCAGATCTCGCCTCTGTTTTTAATACATTAATCCTTTCCATCCTGGCTTGTTATCAGGAAGCCATTCATCTTAAGGCTCTGAAGATCTTTGGACGGTGCCTGTGAAAACATAATCTTTTTCTAACGGTGTTGAAGGCCTATCTATTCCAGCTAATGCTTGAAATAAAATGCTTTTATTGGGGAGAATAATGACCTGGTCCTCCCCTTCCATTACAGATTTCCACACATTGGCCCATTCGTGAAACAGTCCATTATCCTTGTAAAACCAAATTGCCTCCAAATATCAATATTTCCGTAAAAGATGCCCTTATATCAGAACTCTCCCCGCAGAATGTTGACAGTAGAGGTGAGACTTCAGACTGGTGTGTGTGTGTGTGTTGGAGTTCTCTCCCTTGGTGTCCGCATCTCATTCTGGTGTGGACAACAGTGCAGAAAATACCAACACACACTTCCCAGTTCACCCACCCCAGTTCAGTCTTCTCCTCTTGGTACTCCTGAGTCCCAAATCACCCCAGTTTCAAAACATGTGCATCTTGAGCCTGCAGGAATTCAGAAAATGTGTGTTTGGTGACTTGAGTCTGAGTGCGCAATCCTAACCAATTTAACCTAACTCATCCGACCCCGTTCCCCTAGTGGTGTGGGGAGGCCAGCACATGTCTGTGCATTGGCCTACCCACCCGGGAATGGCACAGAAGCCCCTTATGGCACCTTTGGACTTTCCCATGCCAGTACAGGACTAGTGCTGGGACTTGTTCTGGCCTAACTGGGGGTCAGGAGTGTTCTGCAAGTCTTACAAGTTTAGGGTGCAATCCTAAGCATGTCTACTCAGAAGTGAGTCCCACTGTGCTTTATGACTTATTCCCAGGAAAGTATGTATAGGATTGCACCCAATGCCTGTCTAATCAGAGGTAAGTCCCCATTATATTTAATGAGGCTTACTCCTAGGAAAGTGTGTTTAGGATTGGAGCCTTAGGCTGCAATCCTAAACACACTTTCCTGGGAGTAAGTTCCAATGAACACAATGGGGCTTACTTCTGAGTAGACATGGTTAGGATTGTGCTATTAGTCGCAAATCCCTATTAATATCCCATCTGGAATATTTGCTATCTGACTTCCATTAATAAGGGTTCTAAATACATTTTCCCTTTCTGCAAGTAAACCTGATTTATCAAAGGTACAAACCTGATTTATCTGATAAACCTGATCTGATAAACCTGATTTATCAAAGGGCAGGGCAAGAAATAATGTTTTTGACCAACCTGAAGATCATTATTCAGTTTCTCCTCAGACAGACCAGGGGAGATTAATTTGACCTGTTTTGCAGATCCCTCTTCATCTATGACTGGAATGCAACTTAATTAAAAAAGATTTAGCATCCACAGTTTTCCCCCATATGGTGCCCTGCAATAGCTGAAACAGAATTAGGCATATCATTGGGAAAATCCAAAAGAGTTTGGATAAAACCAGAAAATTTCCTTACTGTTTCTTTTCCTGCAAAAATACATTTTGGTTACCATCTTCCAGGCAAGCATATGAAGTAAAACCTGCTCCCAAATCCAGAGTAACTACGGGCACATGTAAGAGACTTTACGTGCACCCGTAGTTACTGCACCACCTAGTGAAAACCTATGGGAAATTCATATTGAAATCCAGAGTAAGTTGTTCTTAGTAAGTAAGGTAAGTAAGTCAGAGTAAGGACTCCCCATAGTTACTCTGGATTTTGCCCCAGCTGGTGTGATTTCTTTCCAAGGAGTCCCAAAGAGGAGGGAAGAACCACCTCATTGTTCAAGGATGAGATCAAGGATAAAGCGGCTGATCTAACTTACAGAATTGCATGTTTAAATAAAACCTTGATAAGATCAGTTCCATCAATGCAGCAGGACACCCTTGGGAGGCTGGAGATTCCTATCAGTCTGAAAAGTATTGCAGGGGTGACCAAACTTGCTTAAAATAAGAGACACATTTGATAAACTTCAGATGTTTGAGAGCCATAATATTTAAATTCTTCACATATTTTCTCACAATGAACAATAAAACTTACATTTTAATCTAGCGAACTATCAGTTTCTACCCACAAGTAATTATAAAACTTGGAAATGGTTTATCTTTTCCTAGTCATGAATAGGTTTTCAATGAAAATCCTATTTGCGTCCTATCTTTCTTTGATCCTCTGACATCCCCTTTGTTCATTTTCTGCCCTTTTGTAGCCAGACGAGTTGACCAACGCGCTGGAGATCAGCAACATTGTCTTCACCAGCATGTTTGCCTTGGAGATGCTCCTCAAACTTCTCGCCTTTGGCATCTGGGGCTACATCAAGAACCCATACAACATTTTTGATGGCATCATTGTTGTGATCAGGTGACACCATTGCTTTGATTGCACCTCTCTGATCATATAGGCAATGTGTAAAATTGGGAGTGCATGAACGGCCATCCACAGGGCTGCCTTTTAGCCAGTTGGACCCACAGCTCCCAAATGGGGGACACTGGTTGTTGATTGCTACTATATACAATTAACCTGATCCGTGGGTTGTGACGTTGGGTTCAACCTGGTGTCCACAGGCAGTGTTATAGCTAATGGTCATGTAGCCCAGTGCAAAGCTCAGAATGTAGCCCCAGAAGTGATGTCACCCCCAGAAGTGACATCATCCTTGGTTATTTTTTAAAAGGAAAATTAGGGGAAAACCTGCCTCCTTCTCTTCAGTAGTTCAAGACCTATTTGCTCTACTAGTGACATAGATAAAGCACCTATTTGCTATCTGGAGTCAAAGAAGATTTTGTTCCCCCTCCTCCACACACACACAACAAGAAAATCAAATTTAATTAAATAAAAAAATGAAAATTGTGTCCCTTATTGGTTAGGGAAACTGTGCGGTTCCAACAAGGAATGGTTATTCCTCCCCTGCTGAACAGAAGAGGAGCACCACCTACAAGTGCCTGTATGCACAGTTAGCAAGACTTTATGATATATGTATTGTATATGATATTTGTATCGAGAGCTGATTTATATTAACACCTTATTAATTCAATACAGTATCAGAATTAAATCTCAGTGGCTCTCAGGGCCATCAGTGACATGGGAAAGTTTGAGTTCAGAAAATCCACTTTTTGTTCCATAGGCTTTTGAGTTTTCATTTTCTGGTTAATTGGCCAAAACGTTTGATAGAAAGTTAGATAGATTCCAAAGCAGTTTGTTTCATTAAACTCTGCATTAAATTATCTTTTCAACGATATATGACATGATAGTATTACCATTCATATATATCCTGTTTTTCACAATTTCAGTTACTAGTGTCAAGCTCAGCTTGTAGCCCTCCTTAAGTTTGTATCCAGGTGCAACTGCACCCCATGTACTCCCCTAGCTATGCCACTGGCCACAGGTTGCCAGGTTGCCACTGGAACAGATTGCCAAGGGAGGTGGTGGACTCTCCCTCACTGGGGATCTTCAAGCAGAGGCTCAACGAGCACCTGTCAGGGATGCTCTAGGATTTCCTGCTGCAGGCAGGGGATTGGACTAGATGACCTACTAGGTCCCTTCCATCTCTAGGATTCTACGATTCTATGATTCTAGATAATGCATTTTTTCCAACCTTTAGTGTCTGGGAGATCATTGGCCAGTCGGATGGAGGTCTGTCTGTGCTGAGAACCTTTCGTCTCCTGAGGGTCCTAAAGTTGGTGCGGTTCATGCCTGCCCTCCGGCGCCAGCTGGTAGTGCTGATGAAGACCATGGACAATGTGGCCACCTTCTGCATGCTCCTCATGCTTTTCATATTCATCTTCAGGTATGTGTCAGCATGCGCCACTTTCCTCCCCCCATTAATTGGTTTTTCTGCTTGTTTCAGCACCACGTAGATTAGAATGACAATGGGGCCCATTTACCAAGTGAGGGTGGGTGACAGCTGACTGGCAGGCCAGCGCTTGGCAGATGGATCTCCCCCTGCACAGTCTCACCGATTCTCTGGATCTTGCCGTATCGGAGACAAATGAAGGACACAAAGTGACAACAGCGGCAAAACAATCGCTCTGTTGTTTTTGATACATGACAAACAACATCAAGGCAGTTGAAGTGAAATCCAGATTGGTGTCTCCAGTTGAGAGTGTTCACCGCCCCCCCCCCCCCCGCCTTAGCCAGAAACTTTCAACTTTTGTTGTTATGCCAAGTACTCTACATTTTAAAAAAATCTGTTTTAATTTTGAGTATGGAGGGGTAGTTTGCAAAACTTGGGATGTTTTTAAAGTTAACTGATCATGGATACACTGGGTTCTTTACTGGGATACACATTACTGGGATACGCATGGGTACATGGACACACCGCAGTTCTTTAATATGAGAGTATAATAACTTAGAGTCTGTGTATATAGCTGCAATCCAATCCCCACTTACCAGGAAGTCAGCCCCATTAACTTACAAACATAAATAATTTTTTGGGTTGTATATATTCAGCCTGCTCTTTCCCCATTGCACAAAGCTCTCCCCATTATTTTCTTGCAGGCAGCAGGACTGCTATAGAAATAATGTTTTCTGTCCTGGGTCGGCCCCACAAGATAGGGTGAGCTCCTGTCCTTAGCCCAGCTCTGCAACGCCAGCTGGATCCAATTGTATTGGCTCTGCCTTTCCATTGGACTAATTCAGTGGCGTGGAGAGGGGGGATTTGCTGCTTGGGTAACAGCATATCCTCCATAACAATCTATCCCAGGCTTTTGTGCTTCTCACGCAGTGTATGCAGCGCCAAGCACGATACCATAGTCTTTCAAGACTGACAGAGGCCTGCTTTGTCCCAATGTATGCCCCTAAACATGGGCTGTAGTGGCTCAAGTTGTTAAGGTGCTTGAGTTTGAGACCTGGGTCCTACAAGACGGAGTGAGCTCCCATCCCTAGCCCAGCTCCTGCCAACATAGCAGTTCAAAAGTATGCGAATGCAAGTAGATCAATAGATACCACCTCAGTGGGAAGCTACGAACATTCGTGCAACTTGGCATGTAGTCATGCCAGCCCCATGACCATGGAAGTGTCTTTGGACAATGCTGGCTCTAACGGTTTAGAAACAGGGATGAGCACCGCACCCTACAGTCGGTTATGACTAGCAGTACAACATGCAGGGACACTTTTACCTTTAAATGCACCAGTAAGCAAAACACTTTTCACAATTCCCTCTTCTCTCCCCTGTAGCATTCTCGGTATGCATCTTTTTGGGTGCAAGTTTGGCTTAAAAACAGACTCAGGGGATACGGTGCCAGACAGGAAGAATTTTGATTCCTTGCTGTGGGCTATTGTCACTGTGTTTCAGGTAAGAGTCATCCAATTGCTATTTTCCATGCCATAAGTGGGTAAAGAGGCACACTGGCATCACTTGGGTTTGTGTTGCCTGTTGCAGAAAACCAGCATGTCATCCCTGTGATAAGCCTTCTCCCATGCAGTAGGTAGGGCAATGCCCCAGGTGATGGGCATGGTGATGTACAATTACCCCATGTAAGGGCATCACCAGTGTTCACATCACCTGGTGCAATGCCAGCACATCACCCCCATGCAGTGGGTGGGGCAACAACCTGAATGGTGGGTGCAGTTATGTGACATTGCCCTGCCTCCATTGATTTTTTGACCATACATTTTGGTAGAATTAAGATATTTCAGAGTGGTTTGTTTCACTGCATTCTGCTATAAACTGCACATGATGGAATTATTTCTACAAACCATGATTTTGGACACTATGGGTGTCACCCCACCCAAAGGTGCCTCCGACATCTCTGATCAGGACCATTTTGGAGAACTTGCACTCCCCTGGACTTACTTTCCACACCAGCCAAGGCAGGCTTACTTACGCGCTAGTAAACACAGCTGTGCAGGTTACTTTCATTTTCAATGCATTTCAATCCAATCATCAGGTATCTCCTTCTGGGGTGATTTGTGGGGGGCTGCGTTCATTGGATCAGGACAATTCTTTTGTCCTTGGATTCCTCTCAGCCTGCCCTTGTCAGCCTGACTATGGCACATTTGCCTACTCATGAGTAAAGCTGTGATATGGGTCGCTTTCACTTTCCATAGAATTCAATGCATATTTTGGGGTTTTTTGCCGTAACCTTTGATACAAAGATGCTATTTCGAAAGGGTTTTCTGCATCTTCTGGATTCTGCTCTTAAATTTGAATCCAACAGTATATGACATGATGGGGTTTTCTGCACCATAGCAAAGTCCCCCAGTACATATCATCCACCTGGGCATGTCACCTGGTGCAGACCACAACCCCCACAGCCCCATAGTGATGTCCCTGCACCCGTGTACCATGCCCAGGTGATGGGGATGGTGATGTACCTGTTCTCACTGGTTTTGCTATAACTTTTGATAGAATAAAGATATTTCAGTGCTGTTTGTTTCATTTCATAATTACACACCAAGTGATACAATATGATGCTGTTTGCCCACCAACCCCCACACCTCCTAGCGATGCCACTGAAGATGCACCTTTCCAATGGGTGCTTTTCTTATATGGTGCATATGGAGTGGGTGGCGCAAGCGGTTAAGATGCTGTGCCTGTTAACCAGCAGGCCAGGGTTCGAGACCCGGGTCGGCTCCACAAGACAGGGTAAGCTATTGTCCTTAGCCCAGCTCTGCAACAGCAGCTGGATCCAATCGTATTGGCTCTGCCTTTCCATTGGACTAATTCAGTGGCGTGGAGGGGTGGATTTGCTGCTTGGGTAACAGCCTTTCCTCCATAACAATCCAACCCAGGCTTTCGTGCTTTGCATGCAGCGTATGCAGCGCCAAGCACAATACCATAGTCTTCCAAGACTGACAGAGGCCTGCTATATGGTGTCTGTTCCAGCAGCTGTTGCTGGTGTCTCTTTTGTTTTGTTTTTTTCAAATGATTGTGAGCCCTTTGGGGACAGGGAACCATTTAATGATCTATTGTGCTGTGTTAAGTGCTTTGTGAACCACTCCTGTGGAAAAGTGGTTTATTGATGACGATGATGGAGAGGCTGACCCTGCGTATTCGATGGGCAAATAGCATGGTTTCTAAGTTCTTGAAGCTTAATACGTTATAACTTCAATTGGGAGTTATTCCAGCACAAATGTTCAGCCACTCTGTACTTTGAAAATCCAATATTTATACTTCATAAATGTGCTTTCATGGGTTAATTCCTCTGCAAAACTCCTCCAGATGCTGGAAACTCCTATTCCATCCATTTTTGATGCGCCTGTCTAGATAAACAGGTGATGGAGATTAAAGGAAGCAACAGCTGAGTTGTTGAAATCAGCATCCACTCCTCTCATTTTAATAGAGGTTCTGCCAGGGTCGTTCAGCAGCAAATCTTGTGGGTAAATAAATTCAGCGGAGCCTGTATTTCCAGTGAGGTTAATGGGAACTGTGAGACTAGATCAAGGTGATGACCGGTCTCGGCCAGCAAGTACCTCTTAATAGGTTGTTCCTGCTTTACAGCAGTTTTGAAGGTTGTTATCTGACTTGAGGTTAAACTACCATTAAGTGAGATCTCTCACCCATCCCGATCCTTCAGGTTTAGACTTGGGGGAGCTTTGGTTCCTTGATTCCTTATGCTGGGGGCATTAGCAAAACAGAGATCGTTTTGACGAAGGTTTTTTCTTAACTTCTTTTAATCTAGTTTTTAAACTGAATTTTATTATCTGTTGTTTGAACTGTTGTTAGCTGCCTTGAGTGCCTTCTTAGAAAGAAAAGGGAAATAAATTGAATAAATATAAATATATAAATCATATAAATGATGCATATATTCCAAATAAATAAATTCGGTGGACCCTTGTTTTCTGTTGGAGATCCATTCCAGAATCTCCCATGGAGACTGAAATCAGATTCTCCCTGAGATACCTATTTATTTAGTAAATTTATACCTTGCCTTTCTTGATGGCTAACAATAAAACAAATTAAAAACATTTAATAAAACAATTAGAAGCATTAAAACATACATAAGTTAAAAACATTAAAAACAATAACAATAACCCCCCCCCCCCAACCACCGCCTCAATAAAATGCCTTTTTTCAATAGAAAGTTTTTAGGCTCTGCCTGAAGCTCTGTATCAAGGGAGCTCTCCTAAGTTCTGGGGGGCAGGAGTTCCAAAGCTAGGGTGCCACCACCAAGAAGGCCCTATTTCTCGCCGCCACACCTTTCACCTCACTTGGTGGCGGGACAGCCAGTGACGGGTCAGATTGTATGGAAGAAGGCGGTCCCTCAGATATCCTGGATCCGAGCCATTTAGGACTTTAAAGGTCAAGACCAGCACTTTGAATTCAGCCCAGAAATGAATGGGCAGCTGGAGTAGCTGCTGAAGCAGTGGCCCAACAGAGTCGAATGGACAAGCCCCAGCAACCACATGGGCTGCCACATTCTGGACTATTTCGGAGTTTCCGGACCATCTTCAGAGGCAGCCCCACATAGAGCGGGTTGCAGTAGTCCAATCTCAATGTCACTGGGGCATGGGGCACCATGGCCAGATCTGAATGACTCAGGTAGGGTTGCAGTTGGCACATCAGCCAAAGCTGAACAAAGGGGGAGGTCTTGATGTGGGGGAAATCACAATTAGTCCTTGACTTGCCCAATTTACGCTTGATATTTGACTTGGGGATGTTCCAACATGCCCCCTTCCAGGCAAAACACAGCCCCACAATAGCATACCTGGAAAAGGGGGTGTTTGGCTCTTCAGAGGGCAAATTGGGATGTCCCCCAAATCAAGTCTTGCTGTCTGCTCCGAAATAATTTATTATCATCGTAATCATACAAGCTTGTCAGCTTTTTGCAAAGCTATTACTAGAAGGGCAAATTTGGGAATTGACATCTCTTTTCATCCCTATGCAGATTCTCACTCAGGAGGACTGGAATGTCGTTCTCTATAATGGGATGGCGTCCACCTCATCCTGGGCAGCCCTGTACTTTGTTGCTCTGATGACCTTTGGCAATTACGTGCTTTTCAACCTTCTGGTCGCCATCCTGGTGGAAGGTTTCCAAGCTGAGGTAAGGACATAACTAGGTGAAAAAACCGTGAACTAGCTTTCTGGCAAGTAGTAGCCAAAGAAAGCATTTTGCCTGGCTACCCAAAGCTGATTTGTAGGGTGTTTTTTAACAGATCGGGAATGACAAACAACTGTGGAACTCACCACCTCAGTTTCTGATTCTTACTAAATCAGAGATCAGGGTGCATATTCAGGCCATCAAATCTGTGTAAAATACATGAATATTTCTAAGATAGGACTTGTCTCCAGGTTGTTACACGATCATCATTTGTGAATAAAGCAGTACAAATGAGTAGGGCACACAGCATCAGCACTACAACACAGGCCCTTCCAAGGACTGAAGTCCCTTCTTCCTGCCTTTCTCAAGCATTGGGGTTGCCCTGGCCTGCTCTGACATCCAACCATTCTTCGTGCCGTCTTCCCCCAGGAAAAATCCATTTGGCATTTTGTATTTTAAGTGAGAATTATGGCCTCATTTGTGTTTCAGAACTATAACAATCTCTGTATCATAATTTATCAAGAAGCCTTTATGAAGTCATTAAGGTATAGAAATGAAAATTCTGCACCTTACCTAAAATCAACCTCTCGGAGCTATGAGAATGGGCTTTAATTACTTGGGGGGGGGGATCTCTTTTTTCCCAAACAGCATTAAGTAGGGAAGGAGCAGCCGCTGACAATTTTAGCATTTAGTCCTCATTCATGGCAAAAAAAAAAATCAAGGACAGAATAAAAGCAGGGTCAGTCCATTAGTCTCTGATGCTCCCCAAGAACTGGGACTAGAATCCAGCAATAGACTTCATAGAATCATAGAGTTGGAAGGGACCTAGTAGGTCATCTAGTCCAACCCCCTGCCTGCAGCAGGAAATCCTCCTACAGCATCCCCGACAGTACTTGTCGAGCCTCTACTTGAAGATCCCCAGTGAGGGAGAGTCCACCACTTCCCTTGGCAATCTGTTCCACTGCTTCAATTAAAGAAAGTCTGTCTAATTCCCTTTTAAAGCTATCTAAGCTGGCTGCCATCACTATCTCATGCAGCACTGAGTTCCAAAGACTAATTATACTGCATGTTTCTACCTCTTCTACTTATAAAGTATGTGCATTTCTACTAACAAAGTATGCATATTCTGTAACTTTATGGCTATGGCTTTAATATCTGACACTGGGGTGCATGTGTGAATAAGCCACTGATGACTCTGCACCACTGAGACATGAGATCGGACACCTCAAATGTGGATCTTTCCAGCAACCACATGACACTGACCAAATTTTCAGTGATGCACCATCACAAAAATGTATAGAGATGTTTCCTAGCATGTCCAACTCCATCTATCGCCATCCATTGTCAACCCCTCCCTTGCAACAGCATTTCAGAGGGGCTTTTCCAGCTAAGGAACAAACCTGGGACTTTCTTTCAACAAGCTGCAGACACTCTCAACAAAGGCGAGGGCTGTCCACGTGTTCCTGTAAACGTATTCCTCGAATGGACGATAATTGCCGCCATGCTTCGCAGCATCGGTGGCAGCCCTTGTCGTTCGTCAGCCTAAGAGCCTTTCTACAGAAAACCTCGATTAGGGCTCCTTTGATGGTTTTGCTTGAGGAAATTCCGTGTGTTTAACTCCAACTGATTAAATTAAAAATGGCAGAAACATCATTGACAAGGGGACACATTACGTCTCGCTCCGAGCACAAGCTAATTGACTTAAGTGGCTAAGACAGCGAGGTCCTCTCCTCCTTTGAGAAGCGGTTCCTCACAATGGTTTGTGGCTCTTTTTGAAAAGGGCTGCTTTCATCTCTTGTCTTAAACCACACAGATGGAAACTTTCTGCTTGGAGACAAGTCAACGTCCAATGGGTCTCGTGGCTGCTCCCTGGCTTCACTGAGACACACATGGTGCCCCAAATGCCTTCCCTGTGCAAGATTCCTCTTACATGGAGCAGTCCTGAGTCCATGAAGAACTTAAATTGCTGCAATAATGAGAGATTTATGGTACTCCTCGCCACAAAATGCGGTGAGGGTGCCTGGCCTAGATGCCTTCAAAAGGAATTGGACAGATTCAGAAATGAAAAGTCCAGTGCAGATTGTAATCCATGAGAAATGGGCTACCCCAGAATGCCTGGTGCATTGGTGTGGCAACAGGATACAGGTCTCTTCGGAGGCATCTGTTGAGTCAATGTGAGATGCAGGAAGCTGAACTGGATGGTCCTTTGGCCTGAACAAGAAAGGTTCTTATGTTTTATTAGAATCCTAAAATCATTGGATTAGAAGGGACCCAGTAGGTCATCTAGTCCAACCCCCTGCCTGTACCAGGAACATCTTAAGGACATCCTCCAGGTCAATATAAAGCCATCACTAGTAAGGAACAGTAACCAGGTTGGACATCAGAGGGCCAGTGTCAAGATATGAATGTATATTAACCAACATGCCTGATAGATCTCCCTTCCATCACGAACCCGTGTCCCGGGGGCGAGGGGATCAGCACAAATAATGGCAACAGGTTCCAGAAGGGAATTTCACTTTGACTGTATCCAATCTCCTTCCTTCCTCGTCAATGAATAAAAATTATATTATGTATATAAATTATATTATTTCAATTCTTTTCTATTTCTTCATTGCCCTGGGTATCCATTGAATAGAAGACGAGAAATTCTTAAAAACAAATACCAGTACCCGAGCATGAAAATTGAGGTTCCCCTTCTCCTTCCATCCACTGATTTTGGAAATCAGTCCTTCCATCCACTGAATTTTGGCAGGTTGGGATCCTGTTCCCATCAGATGTCCTAACTTAAAATATAGGAATTTTTTTGAAAATGAAATTCCAAGAGATTGTGGGGGACAAAAGGGATGTGTTAATTGCATTCAGCCAAGTAACTTTTATCACAAAAGCTGTCACAAAGAACCGCCTTGCAGGCCCTTCCATTTCCTGTCCGCATGAATGGAGTGCAAACACAAAGCGAGAAGCCGGCAGTCCCGTGCAATGTTCTCCATAAATATGTAATTATAGACTTAGGAGGGGGAAAAAAGGGCTACGCTTTGTTGCTGGTGGTTAACGACTCCTGCTGGAGCTGTTACAGGCTGTGATTTAAATGTACAGAAAGGTTTTTTCCTTTCTTTTCTTCTTTTTTTTAAAGGCTGAATTATTTATTTGGCTACACAAAGGATTTGCCCAGCAACTGTCACAAGGAAGTGTGTAGTCGGCTGTTGTCTCCTTAACACTGTTAAGGGTTCTTGGTGAAGTTGATCACCCAGTGGGAGGGGGAGAACTCTGGGTATCTTGACTATATGCAAGACTATAAATCCAAATCCTATACTATAAATCCAACTGTAAATCCAAATTCCACTATAATTCCAAATTCCACAACTACAATGGATTAGGACAATACATTCTCAAACTTTTTAGCCCACATTTTGAAATTACTGTCAAGACTTGCCAGTAGTGACAGATGGATGGATGGATGGATAGATGGTGGATGGATGGATGGAAGGATTTCCTTCCTTCCTTCCTTCCTTACTTACTTACTTACTTACTACTAGCAAAATGTGCCTGTGTTGCGGGAGTAAAATACCCCCTGTATAACATCCCCCATTGCATATCACTCCCATGCACATCACCCCATGTGCAACAACCCCATGTGCATCTTCTGCCCACGAGCAACATCCCCCCATGCTCATCGACCCCCCATGAGCAACATCTCCCCATGAGCATCATCCCCCATGCACATCATCCCCCATGTGCATCAACCCTTCCATGTGCATCAGCACCCATGCACAACTTACCCTTATGCGCATCAACCCCCTGCACAACATCCCCCCACACAACATCCCCTCATGCGCGCTGTCCCCCTGTGAGCACTATCCGTGCACCTTCATGATGGTGTGCATTTGCACCACCCTCCCATTTGCACCAATCCCCATGCACACCATCCTCCCTTGCACACCATCCCCCCCAGTGCACCCTCCCTGCCAGTGCATCAGGCACCAAATTGGCTGGATGTTGATCAGTGTCTTCTATGGAAAAACATGTTGCACCCCTTTTCAGCCCCTTCAGAATTAAATTTCTCAACATTGGTTCTTGGTGGGTGTTGATGTCACAGAAGAAACACCCTCCCCAAATTTCATGCTTCTCCGTGCAGGGGTTGGGGCAGAGCATCCCTCAGTCAGGGATTCTTCAATGTAAAGTACTGTATAGGGAGGAAAACACATTGTGCCCCTTTTCACCCCCTTCTGGTTAGAATTTCTGAAAACCGGTTCTTAGTGGGTGCTTCCATTATGGAAGGAACACTGTCCCCAAATTTCACACTTCTAAGCCCAGCGGTTTTGGCGGGGCATTGATGAGTCAGTCAGTCAGTCAGTCAGTCAGTCAGTGACTTTTCAGTTTTATATACATAGATGAGCACAATCCTAACCATGTCTGCTCAAATTAAGCCCCATTGTGCTCAATGGCTCTTACTCCCAGGAAAGTGTGTTTAGGATTGCAACATTACAAAATTTCTACTCTGCTTTATTTCTGCATGGCTTGGAATCCAAACATTTGGTTTGGAAGACAAAGCAGAAGGCAAACTTGGGTTCTTCTCCAACCACATAGCCCTCTCCATTCCCAACATCCCATCTTCCCACCTATTCAGGACAATGCCCCAGGCCCCTTTCTCCCACCAGGAGCCCACCCACCCCAGCATCTCTGTCTCCCATAATTTCAGCTCAGTATTTTCAATTGTGGTTCACCCACCTGAAACCAACTTGAAACCCATCTAGATGGTCCCAGCTTAAACAGTCTTGGCCTGAGATGCGAATAGGAATGTGTTCTGAACCAGAAAACTCCTGAAATTCCTGCAGCGTGGAGGTTAAACATAGAAGTTACTATGGATTCCCTCTATGAGTCTCCACATCAACCAAACTTAGAATCATAGAGTTGGAAGGGACCTAGTAGGTCATCTAGTCCAACCCCCTGCCTGCAGCAGGAATTCCCCCTAGAGCATCTCCAACAGGTGCTCATCGAGCCTCTGCTTGAAGATCCCCAGTGAGGGAGAGTCCACCACCTCCCTTGGCAATCTGTTCCACTGCCGAACCACCCTCACCGTCAGGAATTTTTTCCGGATTTCCAGCCAGAATCTCCTCTCTTGCAGTTTGTACCCATTGGTTCTAGTTCTGCTTTCAGAAGCAGCTATGAACAAATTGGCCCCTTCCTCCATATGACAGCCCTTCAGGTATCTGAAGAGGGCAATCATGTCTCCTCTCAGCCTCCTCTTCTCCAGGCTGAATATCCCAAGTTCTCCCAACCTTTCCTCATAGGGCTTCCCTTCCATCCCACTGATCATTCTTGTTGCCCTCCTCTGGACTTGCTCCACTTTGGCTGCATCTTTCTTAAAGTGAGGTGCCCAGAACTGAACACAGTACTCAAGGTGAGGTCTCACCAATGCAGAATAAAAAGGAACTATAACTTCTCGTGACTTGGAAGCTTATGACTTCTTGTGACTTATGGGGCTCCATCTGGAAAGTTTTACAAACTTCTTCCATGTGCCAAATCGAGACTCTGAATTTGGTGTTCCTCTTCTTCCCCCACCCCAGGGTGATGCCAACAGGTCCGACACAGACGAGGACAAAACATCCATCAATTTTGATGAGGACTTTGAGAAACTGAAGGAACTTCGTGCTTCTGGTAGGGTTGAACTGCTTTTTTTCTGAACACCAGCAGAATAATGTGTCTAATTATAAAGAAACTGATGGTGTGCCTTGACAATTTTAATGACTTGTCAGTGTGCCTGATATTTTTTTTAAAGGTTGAAAATTGCTGGGATGGAACCTGAAATTCAGGAGATTTTAAATGTCTTCCAGAACAGTTTCTGGGTAAAATAGATTTTTACCAAAAAAATTCTCGTTTTGGCTCATCTACCTTTCCTTTTCCAGAGCTGAAGATGTACTCTCTTGCGGTCACTCCAAACGGTCACCTGGAGGGCAAGGGAAGCATGCCCCCTCCCATCATTCTCCACACCGCCGCCACACCAATGCCCACCCCAAAGTGTTCCCCACACATGGACTCGGTACACCCCTTTGTTGACTCCAGGAGAGGGAGCAACGCTTCGATTGACCCACTGAGCTTCGACCAAAAATCCTTGGTATTTTGCAGACACTCTTCTTCTTAGGGGTTGAGTTTCACATATGGGCAGAGGGAGGCCATTAAAAAAGAGATATTTGGGTGATCAGTGGGGTTGGGGCACATTCTTGTGATGAACCCTTCTAGGCATGTTTTCAAGAATCTGAGTCTGCCCAATTTGTAGTTTTGCAAGAAACTGGGGTTGGGTAGAGAAGGGCAAATCTCCATTGCATTCCTGGGGTGCTCCCCAAACACTTGACTCTCTGTCTTGGCACGTTGTGAAATTTAGTATAGCCAAGTGTTGGTTCTTTGGAACCAGGGTGGGGCTCAAGAAGTACATCCCCTCCCTTGCTCTTACCTGCTTTTCCTTTCCCAGTCCAGCCTTCGTAGCTCCCCCTGTACAAACTGGGGGCCCAGCAGCAACTGGGGTAGCCGCCGTTCGAGTTGGAATAGCTTGGGCCGGGCTCCAAGTCTCAAGAAGAAAAGCCAGTCTGGAGAAAGGGAATCTTTGCTCTCCGGTGAAGGCAAAGGCAGCACGGATGATGAGGCAGAAGATGCCAAGCTCAGTGCAGTCAGCCGGCCCCCCTTGCACCGCAGAGCTGAGTCTCTGGATTGCCGCGGAGCCTTGGAGCTGCCAGAGCTTCTGCAGGTGCCCAGCATGCGCCACTCCCTGAGCATCAGCCCTGTGGCCATGGTCCCCACCGAGTATCAAGACTGCAATGGCAAAATGGTCCACGTGCCCAACGAGTTCTACTTGCACATGGATGGCCACAAGGATGACCCGCTGGACTATGATGATGACATGGATGATGTAAGCTGGCATGGAAAGGACCTTCCTTGATTTATAGACTTATAGACTTTTTATTCATTCCATATCATTCCATGTGTGATATCTCTAGGGTGGAATGAAGAGGGAGGAGTTGCCTGGGACAGGGTTGGGAGGCCAACAGATTATTGACATGATCCCATTAAGCTTCCTTTTCCCTCTAGAATTACTGCTACAGGATTCGTAGAGCCTTGGAACCGTTCAAGCCGGAGTGGTGCAAGACGCATGAGGACTGGTCACTGTACTTGTTCTCCCCTCAAAATCAGTAAGCTCTCCTTCTTATGGGTTTCTGAGCCCCTTTTTATGGTTCCTTCCACCCTCCACCATGCTGGCCACACACATTCAATGCACTCGTCTGTGATGGCCACAGGAACAAGTCAAGACTTGTGATCATGCCAGCGTCCAAAAGGAGAGATGCTCCAGACTCTACTCCAACTGGTAGACTCTACCTTCGTTTCTGATAAGGCATTTTAGGTTGCATCATGCATGGCTTTAAAAAAATTTACTAGGAACTTACTATGGGGGCAACCTGATTGGAACTCCCAGTAAACTGGTAACTTACTTCTTGGAAAAGGAGCAATGAAGCAGCTGTTTGGCTCAGGGGCTTGACACTGTAGGGGATATCCAACCATTTCCTCCTGCCCTGGTTCCCTGTGGGGAGGTTGGCGTATGTCTGTGCATTGGCCTAACCCCTTCCAGGAGTGGGGCAGAAGGATCTTGCTGCACTTTTGTGACACCCCCAGATCAGCATAGAACTTATGCCGGAGCTTAGGCTGGCCTAAATGGAGATTAGGATTGCAGCCAGAGTCTCCATCTGGATTCCAGACCTTCTAACAACACCTTTGTGTTCCATCTTGTGTCAAGGTTCAGAGCCTCATGCCAGAAGGTCATCGCACACAAGATGTTTGACCACGTGGTCCTTGTCTTCATCTTCCTCAACTGCATCACCATTGCATTGGAGAGGCCAGATATTGATGCCAACAGCATGGTGAGCCCCTCCACATTCCCTCCACAGCAAGTTGTGCACTTGCTGGAAAACTTCCAGTGAAGGATTGAACTCTGAAGTCAACTTAGTTGGGGGCACTGCTGGGTTGAACTGGAAGGCAGAGGAGCAGTTCCAGAGATTAATGAAACACTGAACCAAGAAATTTATCTGTTTTAACTCTGCTTTACGCCCAAATCCAGAGTAACTACGGGAGCACATAAGAGACATTACGTGTACCCGTAGTTACTGCACCATCTAGTGAAAACCTATGGGAAATTCATATTGGAATCTCGAGTAAGTTGTTCTTACACCGGAGCAAGGACTCCCCATAGTTACTCTGGATTTTGCCCCTAGTGGTTTCCCCTGATTCTGATGTTGCATAAGGGGGGGGGTGGAACCTCCCCCTACCCACTCTGTTCATTCACTGCAAAATTTTAGGCTCCGTTGTATGGTTATTCAAAGTCTTTCTTTGTGTTGCCACTTCCCAATTCTCTTCCCAATTCCCAATTTGGTTTTCTCTTTCCGCAGGAGCGGATATTCCTGAGTGTGTCCAACTATATCTTCACTGCAATCTTTGTCGTTGAGATGATGGTTAAGGTGAATAAACTCTCTTTCCCTTACTGAAGCGGCAGAGCCAAGTTCTCTTCTCTGCTCAGCTGTGTCCATCGATAGTAGAAGCCAATCTGCCCATTACACAGAATGAGGTGGGTAAACTGAGGTGGCAAAATCCTGAACTGTACCACTTTCTGTTTCAGTTTGGGGGAGGGAAGCATGTTCTGTTGTGTTTTAAAAAAGCAGAACACCTGCCTGCATGTTGTAAATCACCATGTACATCTATCTATCTAGGTAGGTAGGTAGGACATAAATCTATCCACCTATCTATCTAGCTACCCTATTGCATACATGAACTTATATATAAACAAAATCAAATGTCAGCGTCTTCCAGCCAGTCAAAGACAGAGTGGCCCATACTGAAAAATCAGACACTGGCCTGTATATGCTTTTAAACTACAGCCAGACACAATGTGATGTATAGTTTGTTGAGGAGCATTACAGTCACACTGTGGGGTAGATACTAGACTCCATCTAAACAATGAATCCTGGCATATACCATGTTGGGTACGGATCTTATTCAGAATTGTCTGTTGCTGGTGATGTAGGTCTTCATCTGGGCATTCACCACATTCCTCCCACTGATATTCCCCTAGCAGTTTTGTTTTTTAAATAAAGTTTCTTTTTCCATTGGGGAGCATTCAAAATCATGAACCAGCTGCTCTCTGAAGTGGTACAGTCCAGAATTCTTCCACCTCAGTCTTCCACCTCATTCTGCATAATGGGTAGACGGGCAACACTATGAGAGCGGGCAGATCTCAGCTTCAGATGCTGTCTCGGTCTCTGCCTTTAGGTTGTGGCCCTTGGCTTCTTCTCTGGAAAGCACACCTATCTCCAGAGTAGCTGGAATGTCCTGGATGGACTCCTGGTCTTCGTCTCCATCATCGACATCATTGTGTCCATGGCGTCGGCAGGAGGAGCCAAGATTTTGGGGATCCTGCGGGTGCTTCGGCTGCTACGCACGTTAAGGCCTTTACGGTAGGTATTTTTTGCCCTGGGTGAGATCCAGATGGATTCAACCAGCCTCATTCCAAAACTCAGGGTGCAATAGGGTCTAGATGCCACTCGTGGGTGGGAAAATACATTGCAAAAGGAACTTATACTTTTCCATCTACAGGGGAAAATAGCTATAAAGGCATCTAGAGGGACCCAGTCTGAGCATAAAGTCAGCTTGCAAGGAACGTATTCTGAAAGTTGTAAGCAAAATTGCTTCCCCTTGAAACTGTATTTCATTTAGAAGCTCAGTTAAAGAACTCCTGCATAGTTTGAATGAATGAATGAATGAATGAATGAATGAATGAATGAATGAATGAAGCAGGCAGGCATCCTTCAGTCTTGAAAGACTATGGTATCATGTTCGGCACTGCATACGCTGCATGCGAAGCACAAAAGCCTGGGTTATATTGATATGGAAGATAGGCTGTTACCCAAGCAGCAAATCCCCCTCTCTACCCCACTGAAAATAGTCCAATGGAACAGCAGAGCCGATATGATTGGTTCCAACTGAATCACAGAGCTAGGCTAAGGACAGGAGCCCACCCTGTCTTGTCATCTCAAACCCTGGCCTACTGGTTATCAGGCACAGTGTCATAACCACTTGCGCCACCCACAGCCCCATGAATGAATGAATGAATGAATGAATGAATGAATGAATGAATGAATGAATGAATGAATGAATGAATGAATGGGACAGCTGTCATGCTACTTTGATGAAGGGGAGGTTCATGCCCTGATGCAGAGCTGCAGCAGCCCCTACCTCCTACACCTCCTCCTGCCACCCATGGCCCTCCATGCTGCAGTTTCGGGGGGTGCAACCAGTGCACCAGTGCAACCTGAAGCCAGCCCTCCTGGGACAGACTCAGCATCTCCCTCCTTGACCCCGAGACCAAAGTCAAGGTGGCACATTCTGGGTCAGCTGAACCTTGCAAGCTGTCTTGAATAGCCTCCCCTGAGCCAAGCACATCAAGTCAATATGAAGTTCCCTTTATTGAGTATGTTGGTTTATGCTTTGGGATGAATCTCAGCCTGCTGTTCCTCCCTGCCAGTGCTTTGTTGGCAGGCAAAACAGCAGGACTGACCCCTGACTTCTTTTGATGTGGAGAAGCAAGTTGGCTTCTTCTGTGGTTTATGGAAGAAGCGTGAATGTAAAATATTTGTGTTTGAGCACCCCATGGGCCTCGGGGCTTGTATATCTATGGCTCATTGTTTCTCAACGAATCTCAATGCATGCAGGTGCCTGACCGGAGAACCAAAGCAGTCCGCCTTCCTTGCACACGATTAACCTTCCCACTCATCTAGAAAGGTTGAGCTTGTTTGTGACACCAGAAATTATCATACAGGCTCCATGAAGCAAGATAAATGGTGTATCGTTGTTGCATTTTTATCAGACCCCAGCACATCAGGCTGGTCTCTGACATCCAAATGAAATTGCAATGGCACAATCTCACTGTTTGTCCGGGAGTATGTCCACTTTATGACCCCACCATATATGTCCAGGAGTAGGGGTGGTATAGCTGGTGGGGACCCCACCATATAATAGCCCCCAGTACTGGATACACCAGGTACATCTTCAGGTCAAACACAACTGAAGTTGCCAGCAATCCAGAGTAACTACAGGAGTAACGATCCAGGAGCTCTTAAGACACATTTACGTTGATGTAGTTATGGTGCCACTTAGTGGAAATCTATGGGAAATTCATATTGCAAGCCATAGTAATTTTTTCCTACGTCGATGTAAGAGCTCCCACAGTTACTTTGGATTGTGCCCAGAAGCTTATAAATCCAAAGAAGGTGCTCAGTAGCTGTGCACTTTCCTTGCAATATTAAGTTTGTACATACACATGCGCGCACACACAGATCTGATAACTAATGTGTGCTTCTTTCTAGGGTCATCAGCAGAGCACCAGGACTGAAACTCGTGGTGGAGACCCTCATATCCTCTCTCCGACCAATCGGCAACATTGTGCTCATCTGCTGTGCTTTCTTCATCATCTTTGGGATCCTGGGGGTGCAGGTAACATTCCCTCCCCTCCATACTTCCTGCTTCATCACCAACATGGTTCCAGCTCCACAGCCAATGTGGTTACAAAGCCAATGTGGTTACAAAGCCTCAGTTATGCGGTCATGACAACTTATGGGAATGAAATAGTTTGAAGGCCACTGGACAAGAGCATCACCAGTCGAAAGGGGTGGCATCTGGTGTGCCCCTTCAGATACCAGGTGATAGTGTCCCAGTACTGTGCAGGTTCTTAGCAATTGTGCTAAAATAGTGTGAGGCTTCATGACAACTTTTCCAGCTCTTTCTCTAATAAAAAATATTTGTGTAGTGCAAATAGTGCTCTCTTCTCCCCACCCCTAGTTTTAATCATTCTGACCTCTTCAATCCAGCTTTTTAAAGGCAAGTTCTATTACTGCGAAGGACCCGACATTCGAAACGTCTCCACCAAGGCCGACTGCACAAACGCCCAGTACCGGTGGGTTCGGCGGAAGTACAACTTTGACAACTTGGGGCAGGTAAGGGTAGATAAGGGTGAGGAACAGCACAACGATCTTAACAGGACTCCTGGCTAGATCGTGTCCACTGTTTTCAATCTTTCTCCAACTGTACAGATCCTGAGGCTGAGGTTGAACGCTAAGTGAGTTCACCTCCCTTGGTTTTTCAGGAAGGATATCTATGAATCCACCCTTCTTTGCTTCCTTTCCACACCTGTTTGTCTTTTATCCATCACTTTTCTCAGATTAAAAGCATTTTAATAATTGATACAAAATTGGGGTGTTGGTGATGGCATAGGAACTAGCCCGTGGTTGCCTTTTTCCCAACATGCTAGAAACTTGAGAGAACCATCTATTTCTGTGGGGTTTTTTTTAAAGAGTTTACTTGAGGACATGAAAGTACTCTCAGACTTTATGTTCCTGTGATCCTTCTGCCCCCTCCAAAAAAAATATAAAGATATAGACTTTTATTTCCTGCCCATATTATAGCTAGTCATAACCCACACTTTGAGACACCTGGATTTGGACAACTGGTCTATATAGCTCAGCATTGCTATTCATTTGTTGAAAGCAGTTTTATGGAATTTTGGACCGAGGTTTTTCCTAGTCCTAGCTGGAGTTTGTGGCGCAAGTTGTTAAGACACCGTGCCTGTTAACCAGAAGGCCATGGTTCGAGACCTGGGTCCCCACAAGACAGGGTGAGCTCCTGTCCTTAGCCCAGCTCTGCGACGCAGCTGGAACCAATCGTATCAGCTCTGCCTGTCCATTGGACTATTTCAGTGGCGTGGAGAGGGGGGATTTGCTGCTTGGGTAACAGCCTATCCTCCATATCAATCTACCCAGGCCTTTGTGCTTCACATGCAGTGTCGAGCACAATACCATAGTCTTTCAAGACTGGTGGATGCCAAGTTAAGCTGGAGTTTCCGGAGATTGAACCTCATTCTTCAGAGATCTGTGACCTCTTTCCAAGTTACTCACAACCTCTGGAAGTTCAACCCTGCAATTTGAACACCCCTGCATAAAATTACATATGGATGGTTTAGGGGCAGCAAACTGCTTAGAACTTCTGGGACACTTAAAATGTTGCTTGCTTGCATCTTGATTCTAAAACAGTTTTTGATCTCATTCATTTTAAAAGCTCCCTGAGAGCCGCCTGGTGGCCTGATCCATATGCTGATTGGGCCCTATAGTGCCTTGGTTTTCCCTATCCTACAGTCAGGCTTAAAACTCCTTCATGGCCAAGCCCATCTTCAGCTCTGACACAACTCACACTTTTCTGCTGTCCCTCCATCTTCACATATCCAACCATCAGGGACTTCAAAAGCTGGCCTTGCATATGAATTGGAGAGTACCTTCTGAGCATTCTTACCAGCCAGGAAAAATTGGAAGTGGCAGCCAGGAGCAAAGGGCAGATCTCTAGAGCAGATCTGCTGGGATAGGGAAGGGCAAGAAGCAAGCCATGGTGGGCCCAGGCGGCAACTTAGCTGTAATTGAAGGGGCGGGTTGGCAGTCAGGGCCGTGACCCCTTCTTCCTGCTTGTGGAACAAAAAAGCAAAGGGGGGATTGGCAAGCAGGCAATGCCCACAAGTGGGAAATGGGACTGAGGGCTAATTTCCATAAGCAAATTTCATTTGCATTGTGTCAAGGCTTAATTTGAACCAGATGAACAGCCTGGCTGACTAAGGGTCCAACCAGGTGCCCCAAACTGGAAACTGGATGCCCCAACCATGCCTCCTTTGGTCAAGCAGCAGCAGATCTCCACACATGATCCAGAAACCAAAACCTACCAGTGAGAATGCAAAAGCTTGTTTCAATCCTTATGGTTGCAGCCTCCCTGATTTTCCCTTTGAGGAGCTGTCAGACATTGGTAGAAAAAAGAAAATTTTGGATATACAGTGGTAAACATGGTTAGAAGGCTGCGATCAAAGACACTTTCCTGGGAGTGAGCCCCATTTAACACAATGGAGCTTTCTTCTGAGTAGACATGGTTAGGAGGCTGCAATCAAAGACACTTTCCTGGGAGGCTTACCTGGGCTGCTGCTGGAGGTTCAAGGTGGTCAGTGGGGGCAGTTCGGGGCAGCTGCCTCTGGCACCCCCAGGCAAATGCCCCCAAGTTGGGGGCAGTTGGAGGCAGCAGCGCTGGCCAGCAGCCCTTTTAAAGAGCCTCTGTGCGGAGCGTCAGGGCTGCATAGCACGTGTGCCCATAGCGTGCTTGCTTATTAAGTGAAACGGAACTTGTTATGTGAAGCGAGATTTCTTGGAAATTTATACTTGTTATGTGAAACGCTTCTTATGTGAGGTGCTTGTTATGAGAGGTACCACTGTATTAAGTTAAAGTTTCACCAGTGTTTTCTTGTCTTTGGTACTGAATTCAATCCTATACCCACTTTCCCAGGAGTAAGTCCCATGACATTCAAGGGGATGACCATACTTCCTCTTTTTCCAGGACATGTCCTCTTTTTTAGCCTTGTATCCTGGAAAAAAATCTTCATTGTCCTCCTTTTCCTTGTGAGTCAGCAGCATGTAGCTTGCTTATACATCATAAATTATATGTAATAAAATATACATCATAGTTTTAAATTTAATAATAAATACTATCATGTCTAAATTAACATGAAAGCAATATACGTTAGAGTTTTCAGCTGTTATTTTGTTATGTCCCACATTTTTCATGGCATCCTGGATGCAAGACAATCCTTTCAAGACTGACGGAGGCCTGCTTTATGGGCTGCAATGCTAAAGGCACTTTCCTGGTAGTAAGACCCATTGAACACAATGAGGCTTACTTTTGAGTAGACATGGTTAGACTTGTGCTCATGGTCACCCTGCATTCAGTGAGCATTACTTCTGAGAACACATGCATAGGATTGTGCCATAGATTAACATCACGGGGCACCCATAGGCACAGGACCCAACTGGGGGCAATTTGTCCAAAGCTAGCCCTCCACCCACCCACCCATCCACACACACAGGATTATACAGATTCCAATCCAGACATGCATTAAGAAAAGAAATACACAAATTATTGGAAAAAAATAACACTCTATAAGAGAGGATCAGGGATGGATAAACACATTTGAAATTTAACATTCTGGTGATTTATCAGCAACTGCTCTTTTTCAGTGAATCTGTCAGCTGATTATTTTTGCCTTCGCTCTTTTCAAACACATCAGCTCCGTCAAATCAGCCGCTTCCCGGAGATATTCATACCAAACTGATGAAGTGGGGAGTTCTTGAAAATTTGCAATAAAGTGCTATCGCTTGTCTGGCAGATGTAATCAGGCTTGTGACTAACTCCAGATCTTCCTTGAAGACATTATTTTTATATATCCAAGAGTTACTTTGGGAGTCGGTGGGATGTGAGAAGCAATCATGCCTTTTATTACTTCCAGTGTATTACTCAAAAATAATTTGGTGCTATCAGTCTCTTATGCACATTCTTTGCCCCTACTTCGAACATCCTTAAATATTAAGCCAGGCATACAGTCGGGTGGTGCAAGTGGTTAAGACACTGTGCCTGTAAACCAGCAGGCCAGGGTTCGAGACCTGGGTCCCCACAAGACAGGGTGAGGTCCTGTCCTTAGCCCAGCTCTGCGACACCAGCTGGATCCAATCATATTGGCTCTGCCTTTCCATTGGACTAATTCAGTGGCATGGAGAGGGGGGATTTGCTGCTTGGGTACCAGCCTATCCTCCATAACAATCCAACCCAGGCTTTTGTGCTTCGCATGCAGCGTATGCAGCGCAGAGCACGATACCATAGTCTTCCAAGACTGATGGATGCCAAGTATACAGTTTGTGGAAACATTAAATACTGAATCCACCTTTGTGGATTCACTGAAATGCAGCCCTGTCCACTGGGGCAGCTGCGAAGGTTTAAAAAGCTATGGCAGGCCGACCTGCCATAAGGGTTACCATTTTTCTAGGACATGTCCTCTTTTTTAGCCTTGTGTCCTGGAAAACAGTCTTCATTGTCATCCTTTTTCTTGTGAGCAAGCAGCATGTAGCCTTCTTGTAATTAATAATTTATATGTAATAGCCTATATGTAACAGTTTTAAATTTAATGAGTAATGTATAGTAAATGTAAATATATAATTATATTTTATATTTATTAATATATTATATTTATAATATAATATATAAAATAGTATAATAGAATATATAAATATATAAATTAAGGGCAAAATCCAGAGCAGTTGCAGGTCCAGTTACAGGTCCACACAGTTACATCACCCTCTAGTGTTATTTTATGGAAAGTCACCTTAACTGCTTCAGATCAAAGGGCTTAATTTGAGTTTAGGATATGGGCCTAAATTAACCATATGAAGCAATAGATAGGAGTGCTTTAGAGCACAATCCTAACCATGTCTACTAAAAAGTCAGCCCCATTGTGTTCAGTGGGTCATGCGCCCAAGAAAGTGCCGTTATGATTGCAGCCCTAAGTTTTTGTTTTGTCTTGTCCTACATTTTACTTGGGTGCCCAACATTTTGGAGGGTCTTGTCCTCTTTTGCATTTATGACATCTGGTCATAAACCATAACCACCCCCTTTTTATCCAAATGGGGTTTTTACAAGAGTCGTGCTAGGGGAGAAACGTATTGAACCCTTCATTGTTCCAGATGTTTCCCCTTGTCTTGCCTGCTGTTGCTGGATCAGGGCTATAAAGTCTTTTGAATCCATGGAAGTAGCAAGTCTAGAGAGTGACCAAAGGTGTGCAAGCTGTATGGTGGATGTGTTTGTTCTTTGCTTTCCAGGCCCTGATGTCCTTGTTTGTCCTCTCCTCCAAAGATGGCTGGGTGAACATCATGTATGATGGCCTGGATGCTGTGGGCATTGATCAGCAGGTAGGAACTAAAGAATTCAGCACACACTTTCGGGTCCAGGTGCAGTGTGCTGATCAACAGGGCCAGAGGGTCCCAATCCAGGCGGGTGCTGCTTTCCATGTCCTTATGTTCGTTGTCTTCTCTGTCTTCCCTACCTCCATCGCCAGCCCAGCCAGAACCACAATCCCTGGATGCTCCTCTACTTCATCTCCTTCCTCCTCATAGTCAGCTTCTTCGTCCTCAACATGTTCGTCGGGGTGGTGGTGGAGAACTTCCACAAGTGCCGTCAGCACCAAGAAGCCGAGGAGGCCCGTCGGCGGGAGGAGAAGCGCCTGCGTCGGCTGGAGAAAAAGCGCAGGAGTAAGGAGATATACATGTCTGGTCGGTAGACAGCGGTACAAATCACAATCTTTCTGAGCCTTGCCTGCTTCCAAAGCAAGATTTTGCTTTCTTTTGGTTTGTTTGCTTGCTTTGGTTTTAAAAAATGGGAGTGAAGAAGATCTTTTCCCTTTTGTTTTTTTGGGAGATGCTTTAAGGATCAGAGGCCGCAGCTTCCCTTTAGCTCCTCCTGCACTGTGGTGTAGGACACTCAAACACCAATTATAGGGCTCTGGTGGCTCAGTGGTTAAAGACACTGTTCTTGTCAACTGGCAGAGTAGACTCCTACCAAGACTCCTGACCCCAAACAATGCTTTATCTACGATTGAAAGTGTGATCCCAATTTAAGGGCCAACAGAGCCCTTGAAACACAAACCATATAAATGTCCCTAAATCACCAGCCAGTTCAGAAGTTGCTTTTTCAATCCATTTGGACATATGTTTGCAGCAGGTCTGGATCCAAGGTGGGGGCACCCTCACCCAAACCTTCACACAAGATGGAAGAGCACCTTCTGGAATGGGAGGCATCCCAAGCACAGGCATGAGCCCAGGTCTATTGAGCAGATAGATCTGGGCTCCAAGTCCAGGCAGGAGCCCAGGTCTACCCACCCAGCAACTTCATCCATGAAGGCCAAAGTTCAATCAGGAGCCCAGGACTACTTGCTGGGTTGACCTGGGCTCTGGAGTAAATGTGGTGCTTATGTTCCCCCCCGCCAACACAAACACTGAATCTGCCCGTTTTTCAGGGGATTCCCTCCCAATAGTTCTCTCCACTGGGACTTAAAGCATCACCAGCACTTCTCAAGATACAGCAATGGGTTTTGTTCTATCCTTTTTTAAATTTCCAACACTAGATCAAATAGTTGGATTTTTTTGTTTAAGGGTCTTAGCGCATGACCCCCGCATGGCACGCGGATGCTGCATGAGGAAAATTGATTGAGTGGGTGGAGGATTGGGGGGGCCCCCACCTTGGGGATCCAAGGGCAAGAGTCCCAAAGGAGGAAGTCCATTAGAAGAGATGCTTTTTTGCCCATCCCCGCAATCATGGTCACAACCAGGCTCCAAGTGGCCATTGCAGGAGAGTAGGTTTGGAAGCCAAATTGCAGCTGAGCAATCCTAATTTTTTTTTTCCGTGACTGCCTTTTAAACTGAGTATTGAAAATGTAGGTGTAATATCTTGTGGGATTGCAATGAAGGATGCTCAGGTGTTTGCTAAAGACTGAAAAAGTTTGTTTCCCAGTCAAATATGCCCAGGTATTGGACATATGCTGCCCTTCTGTTTGTGTCCCAGACACTTGTATCCAATATAAATACTATATACAGTGGCGCCTCATGTAACAGAATTAATTCGTTCCGGAGGCAGTTTCTTTACGTGAAACTTTCTTTACGTGAAGCGGATTTTCCCATAAGAAATAATGGAAAGGCAGACAATTGGTTCCACAACCCCAAAAATATTCATATAAAAATATTAACTGGATGTAAAAATGATGACAGAACACTGGGATTGAATTCCAAACATGCATTCAATGTGCATGATCGTATGAAGTCTACATAGGCTCCAGTCCTAAAGACACTTTCCTGGGAGTAAGACCCATTTAACACAATGTTAAATGGGGCTTACTTCTGGGTAGACATGGTTAGGAGGCTGCAATCCAAGACACCTTCAAAGTGTCTCCCCACTTTCTCCTTCTCTCCATCCTGAGCCTCTCTCTCCCCTGCTCCCTTCTGCCTGGCCCTGAGCTGCTTCTCCACTGCTTCTCCACTGCTCTACTCTCCCTCTGCCCTGCGGACACCCGGCCACAGGAGGAACAGCATGGAAGTGTTGCTTTCACTATGGGCAGGTGCGCTAGGCAGCCCTGACGCTTTTTAAACAGGCTGCCGGCCAGCGTGTCTGCCCAACTGCCAAAAAATGTTTTCTTTACGTGAAGCACTTTCTTTACGTGAAGCAGAATCCTGGAGAAATTTTTGTTTGTTACGTGAAACTTACTTTACGTGAGGAGTTCTTTACGTGAGGCACCACTGTATTTATATTAGTTGTATGTTGGGTATGGTTAGGGTGATATAAGAGAATATACCATCTGAGGATTGTTGCCCAGTTATAAATTGTTTGTTGCCTGATTATTATAAGATAACCATAAATGACTAGATAAATGACTGGAAAACAGACACCAAAAAACCCCAAACAGGAATATTTGGGGACACCAATGACTGGGACACATTTGAGCAGGTTACAAACACCCAGGTTTCAAATATCCTAGTACCCAATAAATCCACAAGGTTGTCCTTGGCGGCATCTCTACCACCAACTTCATAATTGTTCTATCATCTCAAGGATGGGAATTGTACATTAGGGAAGGATATCCTCGGGTTCCTCAAACAAATGCAATTCCCAGCATTTTTAGGGCAAACCAGGATAGAATAAATGGATCTATATTTATAGCACACATGGGTCCTTGATCTGATGTCCAGAGGTCCGCTTCAGCTTCAGGCCACAAAAAGGATTTCCGTCAAAGAGCTGTATATTTGGCTCTCCTGCATCTCCATGTTGGAGTCTCTCAGACTTTTTTCTCAGGAACAGCTAAGCCGGTATTGAGTGTTTTGTAAACATTTCCTTTGCTGGTCCATGAGAAGCCGCTCGGCCTGCCCTCCCTGGGGATCAGCACTCGAGGCAGCTGCAAGTTGAGTTCAGGAGGGCAGGAGCATCACAAGTGGGGGTGACTTTTGAGGTCTGCCCTAAGAAAAGCATCAGGGAAAACTGTCACATTTGAATTCAGGGTCCGTTCATCATATTTTCTGTTGCTGAGATCAAGGTGGGCAGCAAACCTTCACCTTTCTCAGGCATTCTTCTCTCTGACCTCAGTCCTGAAAATGTTTTCTGGATTTGCATCAGGTTCCTTACTCTCAGCATTCCCAAGGAACCTAATGCCCAACATGGTCCATCCCTTTATCCATTTCCTTGGGGAAAGCTAACACAGAAAAATCCATTTTTGGTCAGTTGCTTTCTTATGGAATGCCTCCTCTCCTCTGACTCTCTGCTTGCATGTCTCTAACAACAGGATCATACACAACTGATCAGGTCTGTTCAAGTTTATTCTTTCTCACTGGGCAGGGTCAAGGTCTTACCCTGACCTGAATGAATCCCATGTCCCTTTGGAAAGGATTCCGGCATGGACATCTGTCCGCATGGGAAACTGCGGCAGCAGCCAGCAGAGACTGTTCCCGCGGCAGGTGGAGAGCAGGAGGCCAGGGCTGGGACCTGTGCTGGATCCACCAAGCCCTCCATGCAGCGCAGAGTCATCCCGGGCTGCCCTGCTCTGAAAGGGTTTCATCCTTTCAGGTTTTCATTCATCCTGAAAGGTTTTTTCCTCTTTTTTTGCTTTTTCAAGGGTCAGTTTCTCAAAAATCAGCAGGTTTGGGGGTTTTCTTAAAAAAAATTGGCAGACTCAGAAAGATCTGTAATATGTCTGACACTCTCTTGCTCTGTGGCTTCCTCATTATGGATCTGTGGGTGTACGTGTGTGTCCGTGGACAAGCACCATGTCTGTGAGTTGTCACGGAATGAAGTTCCCAGGGTGCAGCCCTGTTTCATGTTCAATTTGATCTGGATTGAGGGGAAGGGGTGGCACACCATTTGGGAAAGACACCTTGGTGAAACCAGTGAAATGGACCAAAGGATGAGCAGGTAAGGGGATGTTCCATCTCTGCTTCCTCTTTGGGAGCCACTCAGTTTTGTGTTCTGTCCACTTCCAACCACCGGCCTTGGCACACAGCCTTGGTCAAATGGCATGGCCAAAGTCTTAGGTTGGCTCAGTATGGATGGGATGGATTCTTTGACTCTCATGTGCTTTGCACCACATGGAGGTTGTGCATAGGCACAACATCCCCATCCATCATAAAAAAACACATGGTGGCCTGATTGTGAAGAAAGGTTCAGTTAGCAAAATATGCACAAGTACATGATTCCAGGGTACATTCTATGCACAGAGCAGTGGAGAGAGTAGCGAACCTGAGAATTACCCGCAGGCCTCCACTGTGTGTAGAGAACAGCCACACACACGAACACACACATGCAGTGCCTTTGTGGCTCCTGGATTTAAGCTTCATGACATACAGAGAAGCAGAAGCATACCTAGATGCATAAGCAAACCAAATTTGTCTCATGTGCATTTGTTCGACAGCACTGGCTTCAGAGGTGATGTGCTTTGAATCCGCACCACCATGACCAAGAACCGTGGTTGAGTCCAACATGGTGCAAACACCACCACCCTTGCACACAGCAATGTGCATACCCGCCTTCTGCCAGTGCATGAGTGGCATCTCTTCTAATGGACGTTGCATGCATGGCAGAATGGAGCATGATGTGTGTGTGTGCTGTGTTGCATGCGACCTCAGATATCATCAGCGTTCTATTGTGTAGATGTCTCAAGGCTAAAGGATTCCTCCATCCTTTCACTGGCACATTGGAGATGTCTCTTCTTATCACTCGATTTTCTTCTTGAGCCACCCCATGCTTAATTTCCAGAGTCCTTGCTCACTGGTTTGGCACACACATGCACTGAACCACCAAAGGGCAAGGAGGCACCAGGCTGGGGAACAGTCTTTAGACTTCTATAGCATCTGATGAGCAGGAGTTGACCTGTGATGGTCCATTGATGTTCTCTGGCTGAGAGCACCACAGTGGTGCTTACAGATACTTCCAGAGCTGGCCTCTCCCTTACAAATCATTTGGAGTGATACCTGCTTAGATGTTGATCCACCAGACAGTCTGTACCGTGATCTTTGCATGCTTCACAAGCAATATCCCCATCACCACACCCTGCAAAAGCTCTTTTTAGCATGAATACCCATGCCTTATTTACACAGAGGCCCAGGAGGGATTAGGCCACCACAGTGCACAGTGGACTGCTGGTCTGGCTCAAGCTGATTTATGGGATTCTTGTAGAACATTATTAAAGTCAAAATCCACCCACCCAAGAAAGGAGGGCTCATTTTTTTGTTTTTCTCGGCAAGGAGAGAGACGTCGGTGACCCAGGGCCAGAGACATTTCAAATGGCCCCATCCGTTTGAGTGGGGCTGGGGAATTAATAGCTGAAGAGTTGCCAGCCAATCTGGATTCCTTTTGATCTGATTAGCTCAGGCTCGTACATTCTGATCTGGTTCCCTTTGACATCAGAAAAGCAACTTGCTGTATAACATCAGCTGGAAAACATGAGGAAGGCTGTGGACCAAGGCGTCAAGATGTGCATTGGAATAGGGGGCCATGCGCTGGAGGAGTTTAAAGTCTTATGCCCCCAATTCTCTAAATGCTTACTTGTCTCACAGCCCAATCCTAGGCCCACACAAGTCCCAGTACAAGTCCTGGACTTCTGCGCCACTTCTGGGGTGGGGAGGGTTAGGCCAGAGCACAAACGTGTGCTGGCCTCCCCACACCACAGTCTGGGAACAAGGAGATTGGTGAGTTGTGCTGGCCTAAATTGGTTATTATGCTCTCAGGCTGCAATTCTAACCAGACTTATCTGGGAATAAGTCTCATTGACTATAATGCAACTTACTTCTGAGTAGATCTGCACAGGGCTGGGCTCTCAGTCTTTCAGCTGTCAAGCTGCAGGTGTCACCTTGGTTTTAAGGTTTTCAAAAAGGATGGGACAACTGCATGGAGGGTGTGAGATCTTAGCCATGATGTCAAATAGAACCTCCATGTACCGAGGCAGTCTGCCTCATGACCAGGTGCCCAGCGGACAAGCAACACACTGGCCGTCTTGTGCCCCACTCGTTGTTGGCCCTAGTCGGACCCAAGATGCTGAGATACAATGGAACAGTTGCCGTTTACTGTTGTTCAAACCCTTCTCATTCCATGTTGTCCTCGGCACATGCTCTGCTTCTCATTGAAATTCTCCGTCATCTATCCAAAGAGGAGTCTGAGCCCCAGAGCACACACCTGTCAGAAATTATTTTCTGCTACCTCTCAGCATGCCTTGTGACACCCTGAAGAGAAGTTCTTACTAACTGCTATACATCTTCTTTTTGCAGAAGCCCAACGGCGGCCGTACTATGCCGACTACTCCCCTGCCCGTAAATACATCCACACCCTCTGCACAAGCCACTATCTGGATCTCTTCATCACCTTCATCATAGGCGTCAATGTCATCACCATGTCCATGGAGCACTTCAACCAACCCAAGGTATGGACACTGCCCTTCTCTTGTGGGTGAGGGGCCAGGGCTCTGTGGCAGAGCACATGCTTGGCCTGCAGAAGAGTCTCTTGCCTTTTTAAGGTTGCTGATCTGAGGAAAGCCTTAGGGATCCACAAACCTAAAAGAGCTAGGTAGATGGGGGGAGCCTGACCCCCCCAGTAAACAAATTTGCATGTTCATATACCTGTTGGTGAAGGTCTGTTGGTGATGACGGCCAAGTAGAACCTCCATGTTCATGGATAGCATATCTCTGGTTCATAAGAACTATAGAAGCTGACAATCTCCATCATAGGGTTTCCTTGTGGCAGACCTGGCCAACCACTGCTGGCAACTGGACTGGGGGAAGCCATCAGATTAAGTATGTTCTGGCAAGAAATGGTTGTGATGCTCACAATAACACTGCCATGAAAAAAGCAAGACCAGATTAAGCCATGACACTGAATATAATCTGATGAGGAGGAAAGGTAGCATGTTGTGACATTAGACCAGAAGTAAATTCATCTAGGTTTTTTGGCAACCACTGACGCCCAGTCCCATTTGCACAGGCTCCCGAAACTCCATAACAATGTTTGTGACCATGTTAGATTGGGGTGGAGAGGACGTGTCCCTATGACAAATCTTTGATTCCTTGCAGTCGCTGGATGAAGCCCTGAAATACTGCAACTATGTGTTCACCATCGTGTTCGTCTTTGAAGCAGTGTTGAAACTGGTAGCGTTTGGTTTTCGGAGATTCTTTAAAGACAGGTTAGGAATTCCTAGTATTGAGTCCAGTCTGTTTTTTCCATGACCCAAAGATTAAATGCAACATATTCAGTGACATTAAAGTGGGGTGTTTCCCCATGCTTCCTCCCCTCCACCCCCAAAAAGCACTCTGTTACCCTTTTGATTAGGTGGAACCAGCTGGATCTTGCCATCGTCCTGCTGTCTATCATGGGCATCACACTGGAGGAGATTGAAATGAACGCCGCATTACCCATTAATCCCACCATAATTCGCATCATGCGCGTGCTCCGGATAGCAAGAGGTGAGTTTGGGAACTGTACCCCTTGAAGAGCCACTGCAAGTCAGATATGGCTGTACTGAAATAGACCATAGTAGATACGTGCTGGATCAGACCCTAGATGTTGGATTAGACCTTATATGGCCAAATATTTCCTTTTCCACCCACCCTGGTTTAAGATCCATAGCCTTACTCTATATGATCGGGCCAACTGCGTACTGACCTATTCTGGCTTTGCACTTCCTATCATTCCCTGACTCTAGCTGTGCTTTCCTTCCTAGTCCTGAAGCTGCTGAAAATGGCCACAGGGATGCGGGCCCTCTTGGACACGGTGGTCCAAGCACTCCCTCAGGTAAGCCCAAGGACCTACTTCCTCGGGAAGTAGGAAGTATGGGCAAGGTCGCCATCCATCCTTTTTCTCTGGACATGCCCTCTTTTTTAGTTTTGTGTCCTGGGGAAAAAATCTTCCTTGTCCTACATTTTCTTGTGACCAGGAATTATATATTTTAAAAGTATATGTAGTAGTTTTAAATTTAATAATAAGTAGTATGGTATTTGAATTAACCACATGAAAACAATGTATATTAGCATTTCTGTCTTTTATTTTATCGTGTCCTACATTTTTCTTAGATGCCCTCCATTTTGCATTGTCCTTTTTTGCACTTTTGATATATGGTCACCTTGCAGGTGGGGTGCAGTCCTATCCATGTTTACTTAGTTGTAAGCTCCATTTGCTATCATCAGACTTACTTCTGAGTAGGCGTGCATAGGTTTGGGCTCTTCCCTGCAGGAGTTTGGTGTTTTGGAAGAAAAATAATGATAATTGTGGTAACGAATTGTGTATTTTCTAAAATTGTACAATTTCTGGGGAGGGCACTCAATTAATGGACGCCTTACAAGTTCCATAATAGACAGATAGATAGAGATCCAACCCCCCCCCCCTTAGTCTCTGGAGAGATAGATCCAAACCCCCCCCCCCCTTAGTCTCTGGAATGCCTTACAACAGATGTTTTGCAGCAAGAAATATGCAGAGAACTCCCCGTTCTCTGGTTCATTCCACCAAAGACGTAAGCACATGTTTGTCAAAGATGTCAAAGGGTTTAATTCTTTGAACATCTACCACAGGGGTTCATATGAACACCTCTGCAAAAGAAAGATGCCTGCAGGTGGGGCCAAAATCTGTGACTGCGACATCATGTCATGGGTGAAGACATCACATCAGCTTGCTTAGCCAGGGAAGGGGCCCCATATTTCATTCTTAGAATCCAATCCTAACCATGTCTACTCAAAAGTAAGCCCCATTGTGTTCAATGTGTCTTACTCCCAGGAAATTGTGTTTAGGATTGCAGCCTAAGTGTACAATCCTAACCAATTTAGGCCAACACAACTCATCTGCTCACCATTTCCATGGTGGTGCGGGGAGGCTGGCGCATGTCTTTGCACTGGCATAA